>OZ026828.1:352059-952059 GCA_964023185.1 Macaria liturata | reverse complement strand
AAAAAAATTTGCAAAAAAAACAATAAGTAGAGAAACTAACGAAAAACTAAAGAAAACTACACCAATACCTATTCTATGATGCCTCCATATGAAATATTATAATATTAAAACTTTCGTGAGACATTTTATCAATATATTAACTAAACGGTTTTCACTCACGTGTAAATCGCGTAAGTTATATTAGATTTACACGTGAGTGAAAACCGTTTAGTTAATATATTGATAAAATATTAAGTCAACAGTAGCCCCTTAGGTTTTAATAAGTACATTAGTAATCCAGGCATTGTTAGTAAAGTCTAATGAGCTAGTTATCTAGGTCTTGATAAGGAGGAAGTTGGCTTGTTTAGTGTTCATACTTTGGATAGGCACTAGATAACAACTTTTAGGTGGTATGTATTGTTATTCTGTTCCTATATTATTCACTAGTGGATGCCCGCAGCGTTGCTCGTTTAATCGTTGAGTACTTATAGTCTCCCAGTAAAATCCATCTCTACTTTAGTTGCGCCTTGTATGGTTTAAATAGGAATAGCTTCTTTATGTACATCATAATACAGAGTCGAAAGATATCTAGTACCTATGATGTACAGAAAACCCTCAGCGTACAACACAAATTGCAGCAATACAAATGTAAATACGAGTAGAAATGTACGCACACCTTGAATGGATCAATAAAGGAATTTTGAATTTGAATTTATGGACTGATTGAAATAATTCAAATACTACATGTTAAGTAAAAAATACTTCTACCCATTAGTGAAAACCATGTCAAAATCGGTTGAGCCATTTCTGAGATTAGCGTGCACAAACACACTGACAAACGGACAAACATAAACATCATGCATACATTCCATGTTCAGAACTCGATCCGTTACAGTTTTATTATATGTAAACAAGATTGATATTATTTATTCTGGTGTGGTGTATTTGACTGGCTGATTGAATATAAACTAAGTAATGTAATTTATGTTATGGTCTTAAAAAAAATATAATTGAATTTTGTATTTTTTGTTTTGTATTTTAAAAACCAGTCACAATAATTCGAAGTTAACACAACAGCTATCACGAAATACCTTAACCTCCTAAAGTAGCAATATCATAGCAGACGTATAAAACAATACAGACCATAAATTATTACGTCGTTTATATAATAGCCCTGGCTTCCATAATATTAACTGGATTACCGAGGGGTGGTACTATGTAGCAAAATATGATGGAATAAATATTATTTTCCCTGGCAACATTTATTTAAGATTGTGGTGAAAAAAAATATTAGGAGGATTAGTGTAGAAGTTTAGTAAGTATTAATTATTTTTTAAGCGCCCGACACACAATTTTACAAACTATTGAATAATATAAACAATATAAAACTTTGAATTTAATGACACACAAAAATCAGGATTCATGCTAAAAGCGTATTATACTACGACGACGTTACATGCTCGAGATTTCTTTATTAACTATGTAGTCTCACTTTTGTATGTACTAGGCGTCCCACTTTTTATAGCTGTGAAAATAAAAACACAAAAAAAAAAACTTTTGAACAAATGTCACTGTCAATGTCGCACCTGTAGCGCCGTCCTCCTGTCAAACCTCATTCATTTCTTGTGTGCGGGCGTCGCAACATAATAAATTTTGTTGAATTTTACTATTTGAATTTTTCGTGGAAAAAGTGTTTATTTCATGTGTTCAAGTGGTAAATTAGGAAAAGGAGCATCGGAATTTTAAAATAACGTCGAATATTCGACGTTTGGTACAAGAACTAAGCAATTCATCAACCAGCTCAAAGGATAAAGGTTAGTGCAACTACATACTAACTTACCAAGCAATCTTACTGCATTTATTCATCATCGATTTTAATTTTCTTGGTACAATCTTATATATTTTATAAAACTATACCGAATAGATCGTAAATATAGATTTTTTTCAACAAATGATATACCGATCTTTTGTTTGAAATACCAACATTTTTGTCATGTAGATCGGAAACATGATGATGTTTCTGTAACGATCTATTTTCGATGTACCGACATATTTGTTGTTTTTGTTACAAATACAATACAACGAAATATGAATTTATTTATTACCATTTTCTTACATACATTGTTCTACAGTTTATTCAATGTAAAAAGAACTAGATTTTCTAACCTATAACGGTTATTTTGTTCGTGATTCATATTTATTTGAGCACGGTTGATAACAAACTAGTCTAGTGGCATAACGTGATTATGTACAATGACTTTAAAAGTGTACTGCTTCATAGGAAATTAGCAAATGTTCAGTTTAGTGGAATACAATACCAACATACAATAAATGTATATATTGGGCGTTGAATAAAGCACGATTGATAAAGAGTCAGTCTAGTGGCGTAACGCGATTACGTACAATGACAAAATGTTACTACTTTATAGCAAATAAACAATTATTAAATTGAGTGGCACCCATTACCTATATTCAATGTACATTGAGGCGTTATACTCCGGGACATTGGAGCCCGGTTGATAACGAATAATAGTCTAGTGGCGTAACATCATTACGTACAAAACGTTTACAAAACAAAGAGATTTATAGTCCCACCCGGACCCTGTAAATGTCAACAACATTGACTAACCCTTGTATTGTTAAATAGCACAAACGAGAGATGGCAAGCAGAGCATATATTAGTACTTCATGGTTAGACTCTAAAAATAATGAGGTTTGACAGAAGGACGGCGCTACAGGTGCGACATTGACAGTGACATTTGCTCAAAAGTTTTTTTTTTGTGTTTTTATTTTCACAGCTATAAAAAGTGTGACGCCTAGTACATACAGAAGTGAGACTACATAGTTAATAAAGAAATCTCTTCGCATGTAACGTCGTCTCGTATTATTATGGTCGAACTTCACTTAAGGTAAGTTCGTTTAACCATTAATTATAATCAAAATCAAATTAGGCATTATTATTTTAGCTATTTATATCAGCAGCAGCAGGTTAAAATAAACCACCACATTAACCACTAGACTACTATCGTACAATAAGGTGATTAAATAAAAAAAAACTCTACATGTGTAACCCCACAAAATAACGATGACAAACTGCGTCATTTGTTATGACCATCGTGTGACCACGAGCAAAATAATGGACGGTTTTTATATCAACTAGCAGAATTTCGCGGTGTCAGGCCTGTCCAGAAACATATAGTGTTAGTAATAACATTTTACTCTATTACGGTATTTTATGTATTTATCGAATTTTAAAAACAAAGAAAACTTTTTTATAAAATGAAATAAGTAAACAAAAACTTAACTATTCTAAAAATGTGATGTATACTCGGATAGTGTTCTTAATTTAAAAAAAATTTGATCTATTTCTACTTCTATATTATGCATTCAATATTTTTTTTTATAAAAATAACGATTAAAAACTACTTTTTTTAAGCCGACAATAAAGCCATGTTAATTTTAAATCGTTTTATTATAATTTTACAAGAAGAGAGGCCTATGCTCAGCAGTGAGCAATAACGGGCTGATGATGATGATGATGTTTTAATTTAATTTCAACTTGATCATACACAAACTAACTTGGTTAAAACAGGTCTTCTCAAAACTAATCTTGGCTCTGCGACCCAATTCTAACTTTATGTTTACCTTCATATCACTATTAATAGCATAGTAGGCTTAGCAGAGCTACATTTAGTGATTCATATAATTTCAATTCTGCTGTTTGACAGCAGCAGAATATTATGAAGCGCCCGTAGCTCAGCTGGTAGAGGCAATCGAATGCGATTATCAATGTTAAGCAAAGGTCGACGCGGTTAGCCCTTGGACGGGTGACCAAAAAGTGGCATTCCATTTTGTGCGCTTCCGTGGGTCGAATTCGTTAAACCATGTCAGAGGCCCTTAGGGCGGCTTGATATACTCACGAGACCAGAGTTGGCCACTCCCATTCGATAAGAAGAAGAACAGCAGAAGAATATTAAGTTGTGATAATTGCGAATGTTTCTCACCAGAGCTTACTTTTGTTTCCTAGTCAAGACTCACGACCCTCAATAAGGAGGAATACGACTCAGAGAAGAGTATTTCCTCAGTATCACCCTATTTTGATTCAAAAAGAAAATACGTGATAAATTTTTCACAAAAAAATCATCGCAGTATCTCTACATTTCTTTAAGTCAGATATTTTTCACATTTCATATTTTTCCGCTCAGTCGTTATTGCGTTATGAGCATTTAAACAAACAGAAACACAGATATACAGCCAAAAATTCATAAATTGTTGCAACATGTTCTGTTATTAATTCTAAGTATCCCCAACCTTTTTGTTATGTTAGCAAAAAACCTTAAGACGGTTTCTGAGAAAACTATGAATCACCAATTGTAGCCATACCAAGCTTATAGTTCCATATTAGTTTTTAGCTCTTTCAACTTTTCACTTCAAGTTGTTGACTTTTCGTTCTCTCAACTAATCGTTTTACAACTTCCCTAGAGTTGGCGGATGTTTAATATTGAACTATTCTAAACTTCCTAAGTGCTAACAACGTTTTAGGATTAACTTTAATCTTAGTTAACAAGGTGGAGACGAGAAGCATACAATCAGGCTGAGCGTACCTTGGGAAAGGCTTATTTACAGAAGTGGACGAATGTAGGCTAATTATGATGATGATGATAAACTTTACAATGTAGCCTCGATTGTTTTTAGCTTATTTTATATATTATGTATTTACGCATGTTATGTATGTGGGTACCTAACAAGAATTACCTGGCCAAGAAAACTCCCTTAGTGAATTAATTCTGCGGGGGAGTGTTGACCCTCAGTACTGAGGAGGGGATAATATAAACATAGTTCAGCTTTTTTTTCTCGTCTCATTTTACCAAGTGACTGGAAAACTGGATTCTGGATGGATGGAAAACTGAATAAAAATACCAACACTACAAAAAGAAAACATAATTTGTATGTATAATGATATGAATAAGTCTACTTTCGTACTAATAATGCCTGTAAGCTAACCTAACTTATTCGGAAGATACCAAACTGACTGATCCCCAGGCACTGCTCAGTCAAACGAAAATAAATGCCTAAATATTGATAAATGTCAAGTAAAAATATCGCTAAAAGGGTTGCTTTTTATAGGTCACAGATAATTGATTATATGTTTACTTGTGTTAACAAGAGTATTCATTTAAATACAGGTAAATTTGGTTGAAAAATGGGTCATCTTAGTCGTGTTCTGTTATAGTAATAAGTTTATTTTTATGTAACTAGGCTAATTTATGTTAAACAAACATATTTTATTTGATTTTGATGTTGAAAGCATTAATAAATACATATTTATTAAAATTACAGAAATACCATTATTCTACAGTCAGAAAAAATATTTTGCATGTCTTGGAATTTTTTAACCTTTAAGCATTTATTTTGTAAAATAAAATGACTGACCAAAACGAAACAAAAAACACGAATGAAACACAATCGATTTCTTTTTGTGTTGGTAGCAAGTCTACGCTGTAGAATCATCGTAGCATCGCATGTAGCAGGTGCTACGGAATGTCGTAGCACTTTGTCTACTACGCAGTATCCACGAAATAAAACTAACGATACTGATTCAAGGTAACCAGATAGTAACTTACAAAAAACCTTTTAAGGGTGGCTTTGGTACTTCACAACCATTTGTTTTTATTTTGTGACTATTGGAAATTAAACTCCAAACTTTAAGACAAATGTTTGAAAGGAATAAACAATTTTTTATATATTCTTTAAAAACATGTGTTTCTTTCGACTACTAAAACCCTAATGAAACCTGTCTATCGACTATCTTCAACTAAAAGAGCCATAAAAGGTAGAAAACAGACTAATTAATCACAATTATAAGCTATCTGTCTTCTACCCAAAGATTAGAACTTTCCTTTAATTCCCAAGAGACTAAAGTTAGCATTCCAGGTAACTTAGGTATTAAGTTTTTGTACTAAGTACCTACTTAAGAAGCTTGGCTAATGGATCCTTATTTTACAAGTAAATTGAAGTTGCGTATTTTTACAGTCATTATTGTTGAAGTGTTTGTTATTATTTGTTTCTCTCGATTCGAACGGCTGTTAACATGTAGTTTGAGGTTTTTTAAATTGTATTTTATGTCAATTACATTTTTTTTTAGTTTGAAAAATGTTCTAAAGTCTGTGTGAGCTAGCAGTGTAAACTTAATTGAAAATACAAAACTCTGGTGTAAAAATACCCAGAATACCTCAATCGTTGCATTTTCAATGGGAATAAAAACGAGTATTATATAAAAGTACTCATAACTGGGCATAATAAAAGAGAATTCTCACCAAATAATCCCACAAAACAGCTTTCCTTAAAATATTCAAAACAATCTCCAAAAAGTACATAAAACACACTGCATATTAGAACTCTTAATGGCTTTAGACGGAGCTACGTACAAGCGATTACTATACCCGAGGGATCACGAGAATTGTTACAGAAAATATACTGAAAAATGCCCTTTGTCTCTGAAATAGCTGCTGAAAATAAAATAAAAATGGAGCCTGAACGAAACCGTCTCCTGAATAGCACCTATAGGCATTGTGTAGCTTAAAAAGCTCTGAAAACATCATCAAAGGCAATTTGTGTCGATGAAATGTGAGATACGAGATCGAATTTTTACTAAATGATCGACCTGTGTGTATTGTATCGTATCTTTTATCTGACATTCTGTGTAAAATTTGACTAGTTTTAATTACTATAATTAATGTGTGTACAATTTTATAAATAAAGTTTTAACTTCATAACTATTATGCGGCCTTTCAAAAAGGAATCTTATTAAAACTTTAAGTATTTATTTTTCACAGTTTGAACTTTGAAAATCTTATACCACACGTATTTAATTAAAAAATAAATCTCGTCTAGCCTACAGATTTTAAAAAGGGTTGTACCAAATTAAATTATGAAATTTGTAAAGTTTTCTAATGAAAATTGAACACAAGAATATTAAAATAATTTTATGAGTAAATACTAAATATGCGTACTTCAAATTTATAAATCAATATTTTTACAACTAAGTCTACATTATATTTGTAAAGAAATAAAAGATTAAATAAAACTCACAAATGTACAACCTAATTATAATATTTTATGCTAAATTTTGGCACCTGTAAATTTTAACTATAAATGAAACAGGTAAGCACACTATTAGGTTTGTGTGCTTATTAAGATTCTGTGCTATCTCTACATTGAATCTATTCAAAATCAGTTCAGCCGTCTGAAAGTGAGGGAAATACAAATATAACTTACCATATTTTCAAATATTATATGTACATACATACAAACGTTTGTATGTATATCCTATAATATTGTGGCTTTTATAAATTCCAAGCAGAATCGCACAGACCCGTGTCAAAAAGTTTTGTAATAAACTAATATTAATATAGAAAACAATGAAAGCGAATCATGGATTTCTGTGCTGAAGTTTCTAAAGCGTTTATTTTCTCAGATAATATTGTTGGAGTCCTGAGCAGAGACCCAATAGTGCGGACGTATTTAGGGCATGTGAGTTTATTAAATGGGCTTTTATTTATTTATTAAAGCAAACAATTTTTTTTAAAGGCATTTATTTATTAACATTTGTAATCAAAATATTACATACTAGTGTTAGTAGGCTTCGCTTTCACCCCTTTAAAAGAGATATTTCCAAAAATCCTTTTTTAGCGGATGCCTACGTCATAACATCTACCTTCATTCCAAATTTCAGCCCAATCCGTCCAGTGGTTTGGGCTGTGCGTTGACCTAAAATATCGTATTCGAACTTAGACTAGCTTTTTATAAACTGGTGAAACTTTATTTACTTAATTTTATTTTAAATCAGAATATATGTCATATACATACAGGAGGATACAGGAACTCGTATTTGGATTCATACTTATTTTATAGACCACACATTTTTTTTTTTAATTTTTTTTTTTTACTATTAGTTTACAAACAGAAACATACAGGTTATATTATACAATACATAATTGATAACAAATTACAATTCGTATATTTCCTAAACAGTGAACCTAGCTTTACCACATAGTCAAGTTTTTGAGTTGCTTAGTTGTGGTTACATTATAACAATGACATATATTCTGATTTTTTGTTATTATGATTTAAAATAAAATTAAGTAAATAAAGTTTCACCAGTTTATAAAAAGCTAGTCTAAGTTCGAATACGATATTTTAGGTTTTTATATAAGCAATTCTGACCCTGATTTCGTCCCTGGTTAGAAAAATATTGGAATATTCAGTGTGGCCGACAATTTCACGCCTTCACTGCTTTTCGCACATGTTAGTTTGAATTTCATATTTTCAGAACACATTTTAAATTGGCCGAGTTTATTCGGCTCGAATGTTTTCGAAATATTTTGTAAACGAATAGTTGTGTATTCTGTACTTATATGTATTTTAAAACTCATGGTTCTTATTACAAAACGTGGTTTAACTATTACTCCAGAACTTGAAAATATGCAGTTCGTTCTTGTTGTTCAAACTTTGTTTTATACTGTCACAATAATCAAATTGTCAAAATGTTACCAATGATAAATCAACGTTCTAATTTGAAGTTGACATTTTGATTGTGTGTATGTGAAGTTTAAATAACAAGAACCGACTTTTCATTTTCAAAGTCCTGGACTAATATTAAACCGCGTTTTGTAATAAGACAGAATATGTTGAAAAGTGAAGAATATTTTTGAAGTCTTTCGATAAATTTGTCACCAACTAAATTAAGGTTGCAAATGTAATTAGATCATACGAAAAAAAAAATCCACGCCTAAAAACTTCTGTTGAATTTTGTGTAAAAACCATAAGTACCTATTTTTTTACTTTAGTAGCTGGCGCATACGGTGTACATAAAGTAATGACTTTTTTTAACATGCAAATAATTGACTTTATTTCGAAGACTCATTAAAAAAAAGATATTTAAGTTAGAAGTAATTCGCTTGAAGAATTGACGACACTGATGGTACACCCAAAATTAAGCACTTTTTCAAATGTGTCCAAAAACAAATGTCATTAAAAACCTTCCGAAGCTATTAGTTTTTTTCAAATTTCCAAAAGTCATAGAACAAAAATTGTTGTTTTAACGCTTAATGCTGCCAAAACCAAAAGTTATACGATAGATATGAGTAAAACTGTAACATTAGGTATATATTACCCATTAAATACATACATTAAATAGCTTGGCAAACTGCCAGCCAATTTTAAAATAATTCTACATTCATGCTTGTGCAAACTAAATAAAGCTAAAGACATGTTTCAATAGATTCCAATTACCCGCTAAATTGACTTTCAATTCAGCCAATGAAAGAAAATGCAAGCAAAATTGTATTAGCTTTTCTGGAATGAATTCTTGATTGCCGTTATTTTTATCAATATAGATTCTTTACTAAATAAGCACTTTATTTTAGAACTAGTAGACGCCCGCAGCTTTGGTCGCTTTATGTCAGGATAAAAAATAGCATATGTCACTCCTAAAACCTACTACCTACGTGCCAAAAATCATGATGATCCGCTCAACCGTTTTTGCGTGATGAGCATTCAAATAAACAGAGCCACCAATAAATAGACAAAAGTTATAAACACTGCTAAAACGTGTTTTAGTATTGTTAAAGTATACCCAAACATCTTCTTTTTATACCTCCAATTTTCAGATTTTTAGATTAGAAGCGTGGTAACTTACATGGTAGATTAAATGATTGCCTCAAGGATTAACTTTCATGTTGTTATAATAAGACTTTATTGGGCTTATTTTTTTGTTTTATGACAAAAAGCTGTCCACTACCTACAACTTTACATTTCACTGGATTCAATAAGTTACCCTAACGTAATGTCACTTTAGGTCACCGATCCAATTACTAACCGCAACGACAGTTGCTTAAAGTGGTAATTGGATTACGAATATTCCCACTAGCTAAGCTGGTGCTGTAACATTATTATTATGGCAATCGAAACAGCCAGTCTATACAACTTAATGTGTTACCGATTCAAGAAAGCATCCAAATGTAATGTCACTTTTGATCACCCATCCAAAGATTGCCCGCGTTAATAGTGGCTCAAAACATTAATTAAATAGCTTGCGAAGTTCTCCTACAAACTTAAAGATATTCTTATTACCCGGTTACCTTCGCTGCATTGAAACCCAAGGGGCAAGATAAGTATCCAATAAAAGGACGTTTGACCTACTTTAAAATAGATTGGATTAATTACAATAGAGTCTTTGTGATTAAGAAAGTTTGTAGCCGGCCTTTGTTAAATAAGTCACAAAATAAGTAGTATTGATTGCAAATACTTTGTAAAGATCCATTTTGAAATATGCGTTTTCTTAAACTATAGATTGACGGTATGAAAGGCAAAATGGGCATGGGAATAAGAAAGATTAATAATATTTGATGTTGTGTGTAGTAGAACCTGCTAATAAAGACATATTTTCATACAATGTTTTTAATGTTTTAATATTAAAACTTTCGTGAGACATTTTATCAATATATTAACTAAACGGTTTTCACTTACGTGTAAATCGCGTAAGTTGTTTACGCGTTTCGGATGTTATGACATCCATCTTCAGAACGTATGTTCTGGGACCGCGGCAGCACGCACACTTACAACACACTCGCAACTTACGCGATTTACACGGGAGTGAAAACCGTTTAGTTATTATGTTTTTAATGTTGTGTATACTTTATTCACATACGTATCTTTTAAACAGGCGTCAGGTTAAACAGTTCTCAAAAAAGTAAACAGGTACAAAAGATACAAAATTCTTTGTCTAAACTTAAAACGCGTCTTAAAATGTACTTATCTGTAGAATAACAAAACGTATAACCTCAACACCTTGTTAAAACTCTCATTAACATACAGACTAATCTTACCAAATAACAAGAGATTCCAGTAATCTAAATCTGCATACAAAAGGGAGACGAATTAAATCTGCAACAACTGCAAACTCTGTGCTAGCTTACATACTCCTTGCATAATTTAACAACTTTTCACTTCGCCGTGAAAACTTCATTTTGATAGAGGTGAAGAAAGGAGGTACGTAAGGTAAGTTATAAAAGAGGTAAACGAGAAATGTTGTAAAGTATAGAGTGTTGTTATGGAATCTTTTGAGTAAGTAATCGATTTACAACAATGGTCCTGTGGATACTATTTTGCTTTAGTTATTATACTCGTATCTAAGTTCAAATGAGATTGATCCACTTTGGAGTAAATAGTTTGCATTTAATGCCGAATCGTTCGACAACTTTTTTTTTTAAACTACTACTGAACAAATACTCGTAAGCTACCTATAGTGCTTTGTATTAAATTTATTTTCAGATAAAACGTAGTTTATTATATTTATTTAACCGCGTAAATATGTAAACAATAAGCTTATTTCATACCATTTTATTTTAAAATCACTGGAATAAACTGTGGTGATTTTACAAATTAAATACTCATTTTTGGGCTGCAATTTCAGCTAACATAAAACACTATAATATATTCGTAAATTAGCTTCAACTCAAGTATCTCTCAAGGGGAAGGGTTAACACTTAAATTAACCTCCAGTTATTAATCAAATGTCTAGACGGCTGGCAAAACAAATCATTTAGTTATTAGTAGATTCAAAACATAAATGTTACTAAAACAATACTGAGATACGAGTTTAAGTGTTTTTTTTTATAGATAACAAACATATCTACTATAGACTAATAAGTCGATTAAGTTCAGTTTGGCTTAGTATTGGGCTAGATGGCGCTGAGTGCGTTGTTTCAAAATATTATAATGATAAATATTGGTTTTCAGCTTAAAATCTTGTATCCCTATCTAGTTTAGGTATCTTTACCATACTAGTATTTCTACAACTTTTCAACCATTTTTAAAATCACGAAGAATTCTTAATTCAAATCCCAACAAAAACGAATAAAAGTTGATACAAAAAGTGAAAGGTGAAACCCACGTTTCATCAAGCTATACCTTAGAATAGGAATGTAACAGACCAAAAAGCGCACTATTTTGATGCCAAAAGTGTATTAAAGTTCAGTTACAATTAACAATTGTGTTTTGTCTATCCTGAACTTTTTAACCCGCACATGTTACAACTATACTGAAAACACGTTTCCTTTTTTTACTCACGACAGTTATGTATTTAACCTCCACCATCATCATCATCATCATCTACAGCCCTTGGGATCCCACTGCTGGGTATAGGCCTTCCTTTGCATGTGCCATCTGCGTCGAACGTGTGCAGCCCTCATCCAGGTTTGACCACCAGGTCACATGAATGGACATCAACGCAAGCGACACTGTGCCCCAAAGTGAAGCATATTTTTATTGGAACTCATTCTTAAGCGACGCTTCAAAAAAAGGTGAGTACCAAAAATTTCAATAACATTATGCTCAGGACTGACGGTTTAACGTGACCATTAAGTACCAATACTCACCATGGATCATTTATTTATAAAAACATCCGATTTGCAAAGCGAAGCTCGTAACTACTGTAGAAGCCAAGCCTTTCAAACCAAAAACACAGCAATCTTTTTTTTCTTCTTTTTTGGCCATAACTATGTATGTATTGTGCCAGTTCTCAAGTTGAAAGCAATATTTTTTATGTGCTTTTGTAACTTTGACATGTGTCTTAAAATGTATCTTTATTTATAATGCGTGCCTTATTGTGTACAAACAATAGTTATTTGTTATACAAGAGTGCAAAGTTGCTTTTTAACCGCGTGCTCAATTTTGATGACCGAGCAAGCGAAGGATCCTAAAATTGAATCACGAGCGCAGCGAGTGAATCAAAATTAGAATCCTGAGCGTTAGCGAGGGAATCAAAAGAGCACGAGGTGAAAAATCTTTGCACTCGATTGCAACACGTAACTTTTCATTCCACCTCAGCGAGGAAATGACTAAATGCAAAACGCGTGATTGTTGAGGGAGAAAGCTCATTTGCGCATTATTAACAGTTTCAGTCAATTCTGTTGGCGTCAAACAAACTTCCTCGTCGCTAGAATCACTCATTTGAGTTTTTTCACTGGTTTTCAAGTTTCATGTTTTTAATATAAGGTTTAACAATGACGTGAAAATATGCCGCGTAAAGAACCGCGTACAAAGCAAATTGAAAAAAAGAACACCAAGAAGGTTCCGAGTCTGAGTTTTTAACAAATTTAAAAAAAAATTTATGATATATTCGGCACCATAGAGGTAGCAGTAAATAGGTTTAATGATTTTTTTAATTCAAAAATTTGTAACACACGATGTTCTAAATTCAATGTACTTTATCCTCTAGAGAATAAAAACGGCTTTTGCACTCAGTTATTGAAGAGCAAAAATACTCTTTCCGAGATGGTGGGATGAAAAATAATTTATTTCCACAAAACTTAAACGTACACCCTTATAATAAACTGAATTAAAAATATGTACATGGCACAAGGATGAGCCTGAATAAATAAAAAAAAAGTAAAACTAGCATTTTTATATTAAATAAATAAAAACCCAGTCGGTCTGTCTGTTTCATCTCTAGTTTATTTAACACAGTTACTGATTATGCAGTATGTTGGGGAGTCTACCCAGAGCACTCCAGTTTCATTAAAATTTATCACCTTTCTTGCACATTTGTTTATATTTCGTCCACTCGCTCTGATCTTTGTGACGTAAATTACGTGATTCATCAGCATAGAGGGAATATGAATCGTGGGTTCATTTGTTTTGAAGTACAGGTGTATGAATAATATGATTTGTTTTAGAGTTTATTGACCCGATAGGTTAAACAAAATTCCCAAATAAAAATATCTGTTTTTTGTTTTTTGGGTTTTACGATGAAATATTGTAATTACATCTATTTCACTATAGTTTATTACCATTACAATAATAATTATATAGATATTTTTAATTACTTTATAATTTAAGTGAAGGATTGTCGTTGCTATTCTGACTTTCGTTGACTTTTGCAATCACATAAAGAATATAACAAAAAAAAAGAAGAAATTGGTTTCATAACTAAAATACCAAAACGATAAACTCTATATCACATGATAAATTTATGGCGAACCTGACCTTTTATACGGAAATTTATCGTCATTAATATTAAGCTTTATCCGCACTAATATTTTGCCCAAATTGTGGCAAAATTGGACTTAATTTATAACAAGGGTTCATGTTATAAATCTAACACTTTTAAGGAATCTGTATCTCTATAAATCATGATTTAGAATGCATTAAAAAGAGATGGAAATGTTAGGTTATACAGAATATGTATGACTAAGTAAGGAAGCAAAAAATAGCTTGAAATTTTCGTTGTAATATTTTTGAGTGTGATTTATGTGATGTGCGTTTTCATGTTTTCCTTTAGTTTTTTTTACCACAAAGCTCACAACACAAGTTTTGTCGTAGAATCATGTTATTTATTTCCAAATTCCTTTTGAATCTTCAAATACAAATTTCTAGGCTGTTTAATTCAATAACAATAATCAATGATCGTTTTTTTCAGACAGAATTCATTCGATGGTAGATTTCTGTTTTTACCATGATTCAATACATTTGCTATTATTATGTCAAAGCATTAAAAGTAAAGAAGACTATATATCAATTAAAAAAAAAATTTAAAGTACAAAAGAACAAACACTAATTAAAATATTATTTTTACCTAAGTCGAAATGTTGTACATACAATTGTTCTTTTCAAAATAATTATTCCGTAAAAAGGCATATTCTAAATTAATAGCACTAATGTTTTATCCTAAAAGAAATGGAAATAATAAAGGAAGGATTTCATTGTCTCTAAACGGAGGTTTTAATAAACTTATTATTATTGGAAAATGTGACTGATGCGGAACGCGAACTTTATTAGAAAAGATTTTAGTTTCTTTCTGAAGAATATTTCTAGGGATTGGAAATAAATTGGTTTACTTAGCTTCTCAGAAAAGCTTTTCTATTTTTATACTTTACTTTTGAATTGAGGGTCTGTAACTTTTATTTACTTAGTCAGAAAAATCTAGTTTTTTCTGAGTTAGTTTTGTAGTCAAGCTCGATTCTATTTGTCATAAAAATGTGGTTAAATTTAGCTAATAATAATTTATTTCTTATTAGTATGTTTATTATGTAATATTTTACAGCACTATATTAACGCCCACACAAAGTTAACGCTTGTACTGTGGGTACTAGATTATGAATATGTTACTTATATACTTTTCTTTTGTAAACACTTACGTACTTATTATGCATAGAAACGACTAATACTCTAAAATAATCTATATATCTAAAGTAATATAAGTCTACAATCTACACATAAGTAATTATGATTTTTTATAATTGTAATTACTTGTGTCATGCCCGAATCGAAGCCGCAACTCTAGATTAGAGGGCAGAGCCACTACCAACTAAGCTAACAGGCCAGTCGTAATATAGAAAGGAATAAAAGATCCCACAAACGTCTTTGTGGTGAAAAACCGTAATAAATATCTCTTTCTCTTTATACATTGCACAACCGGTTATTTGAACCACGAAGCCTGAAACATCATCCTATACCCAAACATCATCCTATACTCCAAACCTGAAACATCAACTCTATACCCCAAAGTAAAGCCCACACTATAATAGACCGAGTAGCAATAACACCTACACTGCTATTCAATCCGCTCTCAAAACTAGGAAACTTCGAGAAGCATCAAATAGTAACAACTACTTGGAACTCTATGGTATCTCTACCTCTACGGTTTCACAGAGTTCGGCTCTTGTTAAATGTTAATGGGACACTTTATGGTGAACATTGTGAGGTGTAGGAGATAATGGCACTTATTATTACTAATGACATTTTTTACACTAGCATTGGACTACCAAGTTTATTATTATTTATGTTAAAAGAAATATATCTATCGTAAGTATAAAAAGATATATAATAAGATATATAATGTATAAATGTAATTTAATAAGCTAAAATACCAATCAAACGTTATTACATCATAAATCTTCTTCTTCTTCTTATCGAATGAGAGTGGCCAACTCTGGTGTCGAGAGTTAATCAAGCCGCCCTATGGGCCTCTGACATGGCTTAACGACTGCCGTACTAGACAAACAGCCGGGACCTACAATTTAACGTGTCATCCGACCCACGGAAGCGCCCAAAATGGAATCCCACTTTTCGGTCACCCATCCGCGTACTGACCGCATCGACCTTTGCTTAACATTGGTGCACGCATGCGATGGCCTCCGCCAGCTGAGCTACGAGCGCTTCACACATCAGCAAGTATTCGTACATAACCGAAAACCCCTTTTTTGCAATTTTCCATAAAATATACAAATTTTACAAGTTGGTTTTCTGACATTGAGCTCTTTGTTTGAATATAATAATTAATGACTTAAACACTGTTCTAATTTGCTATTTTAATCAATAATTCGATTTTATTCGATTCGATTTTGCTATATTTTTCGTGATTGATGAGAAAAAATCTCGAAAAAAATCTGTACCACTCTCTCAACAACTATGGTTCAAATAAATACAGTTTCGCTGCCGAATATTGAGCGCTCCGCATATAAAATCTAGCGTTCCGAACTACGAGTATATATATCTATTCACGGTTAGCAGGAAACTGTAACTGAAATATATTTAGGTACATATTTTATAGCACAATTTGCTATAGAAATGTTTGCTAGTAAAATAATTGATGGTGAATTGCTATTTCGAGCATTATTCTTAATAACAAAATTATATAAAAATTTGAATATCCTGATTTTTGGGAAAAAGTGAGGCAATTTATCTTAGTGACAGTAATATAAAAATTGTAACGCTTTAGAAGTAAAGTAACAAAGATTACGGTGTCATTATTTGTCGAATAGGAGAGCAATGCTATCGAAATTCCGTTTTGACTAGCGTTAATTTATGCAGACTTTGCTAAGCTTTATTGTATTCAATTCCCTTTCAATAAAGCAAGGGATTGATTGTAAATTTATTTGATTTTTATGAAAACTAACTTGTATAAACCGAGAAAAATCTGTATATGTAACTCAGTATATATTTGCCTGGTGTCGACAAATAGGCTATAAATGAGTTGAACCGGCCGTAGATATCAGATACGGCAGATATATGGTTGTCGACAGGCCGGAACTTATAGTAACGGATTTATAGCGTTCATATGGAACCGACGTCATATGCAGTTGACGCCTAATTTATTATTTACTAGTTTTTATTAATGAACCGATTGAATTTAAACGTTAAATGTTAAGCGAATAATACCGTTTGATTGACCGCATCAAGTCATGTCTCAGAATATTTATATTTATTCACATTTAAATGCGGTTTTCTCTAATGGGTGGTATATTAAAGAAAACTGCATCAACAAACGTTTGAGCCGTTTTTGAAATTAAAACGAACAAAAACACAGAAAAACGTCAACATTTTACGTCAAACGTTACGTAAAGTGCAAAAGTATAATTCTGCATCTAGGTATGTCGAAATTCGATACAGATTCAAGACATTAATGACTCAGCGATCAATTGGTCAGTTTTAAATATCATTCTATACATCTGTGTGCTGATAGGTCTATCGCCATGGTCGCGTGACAGAGCTGGATGTTGATTGCTCCGCGCAAACACAACGTTTAACGGAACGATTTGAGCATAAGATTAAAATAAGATAATGATTTATTCTATCAAGCGAATAATAGTCAGTGAATCACTAATTCTTAAAAAAAGATAGGTAGATGTCCCTGGATTAAATTGACTATGTCTATAATCCATATAATATTTATAGTTCAAGTTTATGCCGGTGGTACGTTGCATCGTGGTGTAGGTTTAATAATTGAATACGTTTACGGACTCGCGGGATACATTTATGAAGCCTATAGAATATTGAATAGATGGCTATATGTCGGGTATGTAGTAAATATAGCCTATAGGAAGTTTGTTCCCTCATAATTACACTATAACACTAATACTCGTATCATAATATTAGAAGACGTTTGAGTGTACCTATACTTATGATAAAGCTGAAGATGCCAAAATTCTGTACAGAAAGTTTGTGTATAGGTACTTTAAATCATATATTTATTTTATGATTTAAGCTGAATGATGTACTTTTTCAATAATATTAAAAAGGCTTTACTTCGGGGCCAAACGTACTCGTAAATGTAAATTATTTATCTAAATGTAAGCAACTACGTGTGTAGTTGTAAATGCAGTAAAATGTAAACGGAATCAAATAGCAAAGTAAACGCATCCGGGCTCAAGAACTTATGCAGAGAGTTAGCACTGTTCTTAAATGATTTACAATTTGATTCTGTAGTACAAACTCGTATATAGTAAAAATCACAAACTAAAGGCCCATTTAGACTGAGAGAGTTTCTCGTCTCGAAGATACGATTATCGAAAGCATATAAAACATTTAAAGAAAAAAAAAACAAAAACATTTTTACAAAAAAAAACTATATGTAAATATTTTTAGGACATATCACACAGCGCCATCTAGCCACATACTAAGCTTACGCTTGTATCATGGGTACTAGATAACGGTTCTAATATATAATATCATACTTCTCTTTCGTAAATATATACTTCTTATACATAGAAACGATCACACTCAACACAAGTAATATCCAATTTTAAAATTCCTTATTACTAGTGTTATGCGGGAATCGAACTCGCACCCCTAGATTAGCTTAGTTGGTAGTGGTTCTGCACTACTAACTAAGCTAACAGGGCAGTCTATGTATTTGAATTTATTCTTCAAATTGTAGGCATATAAACAAATTGTTTGTATCGGTTTTAAGCCGAGCACTTTATTTGTTGTTTTAGTTTTAAATAGTTCTAAATTTCTTAAAGCCCGCCTGAAGCTTAGCACAATGTTTAATATGCAGTACGCTTCGTTGGAAGAAACTTAGTAGCTTTTGATTTGCCTGGGTTTGTTATTCTATTATCTAGAAAACAGGGTCTCTAGTAGAGTTTCATAGTTTTGCTGTACATAACTATAATGACGGTACTTCGGCACTTCGATATCTATGTAGGTACAAAACTATCTATAATTTCTGAGGTAGTGAATTGCTAGTCTAAGTCTCATACTACCTAATATGATTCAGATCACACAATTTGAGAGTGCTAAGACTGCTTCAGAGTTTTCGTTTCTCGTTCGCCAACAAACTTGGAATTTCAAACTCGCAATTTGTTTAACATTAAAATTCAGAGAAGTTAGCGCAGACCTTGTTTTAAAATGCAGATAGTTAAACTAAGACCGCAGCGGTTGCTATGATAAAAACAAATACGTATGTATATAATTAATTTTATTTGTTTTTATGCAAAATAGCAAATTACGAGTAAGATATTGTAACATATCTTTCCGTAATAATTCAAATCTACTACGAGTATTTCAATACAGAGCAATTGGTGGCTCGAAATATTAGATACTGCAGATGTTTGGCATGGCTTGTTCTAATTTTTGTGTTATGCCATCTCCTTCATTCTGCAGCTTGGGGTGTAACACGCTTACCTAGAAGACACCTATTAACTCCTGATTTGAAAACCCCTGGATTGTAGTAAAATTATTCATGCTATCAATGACAATTATAGTATCTCGGAAAGTTTAAAATCAGATAATATTTTTTTAGGTACCTATTTGTTTACAACATTTTTGCAATATTTCTCAGATATAATATCCGTGCTTTGTGTCATGACGTAAGAAGCTTAGCCTGTACTCGTATTTTCCTACGATAGCGTTTCTACGTTGCTGTACAGAGATTTTCTTTACTATTATTTCTCGTATTTTTCTGCAATATTGTATAAGTATTTTCTTAAAATACGCAAGGTGTTTCACTTACTTTCCTTAATACCTGTAATATTTTTATTCGTAGTGTTTACGGAAATGCATATTGTGTAGTTTTAATAAACTAAGTAATTTTGTAATAAAAAAAGTTACGTTTTTAAATTCAAACAGTTTTTATCTAAAAAAAGCAAGTTTTATGTTAAGGTACTTAATTTTTATGGTTCTCTATAATCATCATCATTGACAGCCTTCTCTGTCCCAGCTGGGCATAGGCCTCTCTTCAAATGTGCCAACTGCGTCGATCTTGTGCAGACCTCATTCTCTCCATCTATTGTCGTTTCGTCTAGCCACGTGGCCATGGATCTCTATAAGTGTTTTAATATATGTTTGAAGTGTTTTTGCCTGTTTTAATAGTATCTTCTTCGTATCGAATGAGAGTGGCCTTAGCCGTAAGGGCCTCTGACTTAGTTTAACGACTGCCGTAAGAGACAAACAGCCGGGACTTACAATTTAACGTGTCATCCGGCCCACGGAAGTGCCCAAAATGGAATGCACTCTTCGGTCACCTAGCCAAGGACTGACCATTTACCATTTGGTAGTAACATTGATTAATAAAATTGTAAACAAACATAGTAGCTACATAAGGCCTCAACACAATCAGAGGTGAATAACGAACAGAAATAAAAAAATGTATTATTAGTATCTTTTCCTATATTAGTACTTACCAGATCTCTTAGTATGATGTCCGTACAGCCGGTTCAGGTCGAGCGAGTACACAGCGTGCGGCATCGCGCAGCACACCGCCGCCAGCGCCGCCACGCACGTTGCTATCCGGCACCGCGACATGTCTGCCAACAAACAAACATACTTTATCAGTTAAAGATATTCGATAAACAGATAAACATTTTTTTTATAATGCTGGCCTTTTTCTGGCTCAACGTATCAGCATTGCCATCCAGCGTGGTAATGCGGCCAGTATGCTAGGCACGCTGCCCTCTGGTAGTGGGCTGGAGCACTTAGACTATCTTTAGGCTTTTCTACAGATTTTCTAAGTGCCCCTTTTTACGTTGTAGTTAGAAGTAGTATGTTTAGTTTTTCTTTCCTTGTTTTTATTGAAAATTTGATGAATTATAAGTCAGTGAAATGAAAAATATATACAATAAAACCTATATGAAATAATCGTGATCCAAAACAATCATATTATAAAATTAACAGGCAGTTGCATTTCGTATGATTATATGTTAAGAGAGGTGGGTATATAGGATAGGTTTGAGATTCAAACTTGAGAGAAAGATCAGATTTAATCATTTGATATATTGTACAATAATACCTAGTACCTACAATATAAAATGCGTGTATTAGTATGATTATAATGAAAATATCTAACATCGAAACAGCATTTATTTAAATCCAACTAAACGTTTTTTGGGTTTTGTTCTTTCACCACCAAAACTTTACCTTGCTTGAGTCATATTCGTTATTACTGAGGGTCGTGGCTCCCCCGCGGGGAATCCCATCAATTCATCGGGAGAATTATTTTAGACATATTCATTATCATGTGTGCCTGGGAACCTACAAAAATTCAATAACCTTTTATAAATTGTTTTTTTATGGTGTTCATAAAGTGTGTGCACATTTTCAATTTGCCAACCCGTTAAACCCTATACTATCAGTAAGGTCGAGTATAAGTTTTATCTGCACCCTAGACCCTACTCTACTCTACTTTATAGACCTCTCAGCGTATTGAGGCGGGTTACTAGATAACTAGATATAACTAGACTTTACAAGAATAACCTACATAATTCAAGGGTAAGCTGGATTAAATTTAGATTTAAGCCATGTATGAGGCCCTTAGGGCGGTTTAATAACTCTCGACACCAGAGTTAGCCACTCTTATTCGATAAGAGGAATATAGATTTCAAAAATGTAACCTTACACAATGTGATATAAAAGTTATAGGTATTTATACAACATAAGTTCCTATATAACTGTAAATTTGTTGTACTCTATGTTAGTCACCAAATATAGAAATGCGTTAATATTGTAAAAGTGCTTTGTATTTTCAACTGACTATGAAAACTTAAAAACTCAAGATACACTGATGATAGTACTACAACATTAATTACTTATCTTCACACCATTTTGCAGTATTCATAAATAATTAATCGCCATTACTAGTAAGTAATTTAGCTCCAGTTTTCATAAACAACCATTTTTAATAGGACACTAACGTTTCAAAATACTGCAAACTTCAGCGTTTCAGTTAAATATAATGTTGCTAAACTGCACTAGTTCTCGTAACTTGTTACTGAAAAAGCTTTTCAGTATATATCCGGAAAACTTATTTCAGTCTGAAACCCGAAAAGCTTTTTCATGTGGGTAACTATCATATCTAATGGATATGGTAACTGTAACTATCATGGCCTTAATATTACTTTCCATTTCAATGTGAAAGTATGAAGTTTTGTATATACCTATATATGTTATGCCGTAGGCATCCGCTAAGAAAAGATTTTTGAAAAAGGGGTGAAATAAGGGATTCAAGTTTTACTTCCCAATGCGAGCGAAGCCGCGAGCACTCACTAGTTTCACATAAAATTGACTACAGTCATAATGCTCTACAACGTTTATTTAAGTACCAATAACTTAATAATCTTATTTTCTTGTGACCAATGTTACGATACCAATGCTACGAAGCTTATATTTACTAACATTTAAAGACGACTGATACATTTCTCAAAGTACTCGTAATATTAAAATTATGAGGGTTATTTTTTAAATTGATATCTCTGATACCCTCCGCATGGTGGAGTCACTTTCTTCTTCTTCTTCTTGAGGTGCCATCTCCTACCGGAGGTCGGCTATCATTAGGGCAATTTTCACTTTTGACAAAGCTGCGCGAAATAGGGATCTGGTGCTCAGTTTGAACCACGTCCTGAGATTCTTGAGCCATGAGCACAGAATACATCATCCATGAGGTTCTTCTTCTGCCAGGAGTCACTTTACTAAGGTTTTAATACATTTTACTAAGAAATTCTCTACCTAAAATAATTAAATTTATTAATGTTAATATTTACATATATATTAGTGGTACTCTCCCTTCCACCTTTTATCCCGGAAATCCCATGATAGCGTGAATCCGGGATCCGACTCTCACGGGCGTCTCCCAAAAGATTCAAAACAGATGGCAACGTAATGTAAAGAGACATAAGTATTAAAATGTAGAACTTTGTGAGTGTCATTGAAGTACTATTCTTATATGTACATAATGTACTGTCGCAAGAAAGATTATATTTTGATTTGGGAGCCTTTGGATGGAGATAAAAAAAATAATTAAAATAATGTAATAGTACAAAAAAGGAGGATTCAAAGTTTACATTATATATTTATTTATGTTTGAGTGCCATTTAGCAGTCCTCACGCTACACTAGCGCCTCTTACGGTAGCCTTTGGTAGTGGTTCTGCCTTCTAATCTAGGGTTCGATGCCCGCATATTACTTGTATTGAGTCTGGTCGATTCTTTGTAAAATAAGTATTTATTTACAAAAAAAGTATATAAGTATTATGTCCGTTATCTAGTACCAGCGACACAAGCGTTTCCTTAGTGTAGGGCGAGATGGCGATGTGTGCAATGTCCCGGAATATTCATTTATTTACAAACAAATAAATAAACTAGCTCTCTACATTAATTAAATTAGCTACCAGAAGTACCAGGCTAGCAGCAACTGTGAGAGTGCTCACTCGGATAAAATAAAGCTCGTATTTAATTGCCCTGGAATGTTGTTTCACTAAACAGCGGAACTAATTTACTGTTTTCACGCAGTTCATTTTCATAGCATTTAAGTATCTTTTCAAACACGAGGGATAAACACAGTTTTTGGTGTAATTTTTTGCGATAATTTATGCGGTAGTTTTATGATTTTTTATATTTGTTAATAAATAGAGAGGCCTTTAGAGCGGCTTGATAAACTATCGACACCAGAGTTGGCCATATGAAAGTTATTTTAGCTCTAGAAAAATTTGGTTTTGTTCTGGTTATGCTGAATTTGTTTTGTATTTAATGTTGAGTACTTATAGATTTAGTGCCCAAAAAATAAAAAATATATTTTATTTTTCGTTAGGAAATATAACACAATTAAAAAAATAAAATTCAATTTAAAAATCGACTGGCTTTCATAATACCAAAGCCATTTGACTACTTTATTGTTGTTTTTTACAAAAAATCTTTGAAAAAGGTTGTGATTTACGTAAGAGATAAAAATTCAAGCTAAAAAGTTTGTTCTGAAATCTAAAACACTAAAAAGTCTAGATTGCCTCATCTAGCGAGGCTATTAGGTATTTTATCACATAAACCCTTGGATGTTTCATTGCAGCTAAAGGTTGCCTACAATTATTTTTTTTACATTAAATAGGCTTACGTTTGACTATAGCCTGCCTGATGTTAAGCACCACTATAGTCTAAGATGTAGCACGCTTGCCTAGAAGAAACCTATTTACTCAAGATTTGAAGACCCCTGGGTTTTAATTTTCTGGGAACAGGGCTTCAGGTAGAGAGTTCCATAGTCTCACTGTCCTTACTATGAAGGTAGAATCAAAGCGCTTCGTGCGAGTCTTTGGAACTTCCACCATAAACCGGTGACGCCCCGCTGACTTGCTGCTTGTTCGACGGTGGAATGGAGACGGAGGAATTACCTATATATTGTGAAGCTCCGTTGCACACTCACCGAAATGCAACCGATAGAAGACCGACAGGCTAGCAACCTTGCGACGATGTTCCAAGCTTAATGAATAAAATTAAGAATGTAATATCATATAGAAAATTTGGATGCCTTAAAACATCAAGTAAGTCAAATTGCGAGGATTTAGTATCAACTAACGCTTAACTTATTAACTGGTATTATTTATAACTGTTTAACGTCATGTCATGGCAAATAAAGGCTTTTTTATTTTATTTTATTTAACGCTTAACTATTTATTATTGTACATATCGCAATTCTATAATCATTACTTGTATTCATGCAAACGTACATCAACTTTTTTTTATGCCAAGAGTTAAAAAATAACAAATTGACAACACACAGCGCCTACGGGCATTTGAGTATGTTAGGTTTTCTTTGTGTGTGTTTTGTGTGTTACGCATGTGTTTTTAGTGTGTTTTTCTTGGCTGGCCTTTTGACGAAGGTTCGGATGGAACAAGCTGTTTTATCTTTGAAGGATTAAATTGCTAACGTTTTAGGAAAGGACCGTGAAAGCCTGTTTTTGGAGTAGATAAATAGTTGCTTAGTAAGCGTGTCTTCGTTAAAGTTTTGTTTGGCCTGTGAACTCAATTTGGAGGAATTTGATGTTTTTTATAATTTAATAACGAATTAATTCGCGGGTGTTACCACCCTTGTGGTCTGAAGAAATATGTCGCAAAAGTTTGTTCCGTAAGTGAATAAATACTTTTCATTTTTGTAAATAGATTTCATGTCAAATTCAAAAAGACACATAGTCTTATTACAATATTTAATGAAATAAATAGTTCCTATTAAGTAATTAACAAAATTTCTACTATTAATATTCAGGTAATTTTTTTGTGTGACTCTCGCATACAAAACTCACATGTAAAAGAAAAAATTCTTGACCAAGCAGCTTTTGTCAGGTGTAGAATCGTTTTATAAGTCTAAATATACATAAAGGAGACATCGACATAGAGTTTATTAAATGAAATTGACCAGAGACCATTCTCACACGAACTTACAACAATTACCTATCATTTCCATTTTAAACAGATATGCCCACTATACCTAAATCATTTGAACTAAACTACCCGCCACTCCCGTTAAAACACTAAACTGTACTTACTCCTATAATCCCAGTACCTACCTAGATACCTACTCGTATACGAGTATATGTACCTACATCCCTACACCTTAATTTGATTAGCTAAACCCGTTTAGCACCTCGGGGCGAATCTCTCGTCTAATGAATTTTCACAACTAATGCCTAACTCCGCCCGTAATGTTCGAATACCTTTCATGTACTAGTATGAAGCGCCCGTAGCTCAGCTAGCGGAGGCAATCGCATGCGATTACCAATTTAAGCAAAGGTCGACGCAGTCAGTCATTGGATGGGTGACCGAAAAGTGGCATTCCATTTTGGGTGCTTCCGTGGGTCGGATGACACGTTAAGTTGTAGGTCCCGCATGTTTGTCTAGTACGGCATTCGATAAGCCATGTCAGAGGCCCTTATAGGGCAGCTTGATAAACTCTCGACACCAGAGTTGGCCACTCTCATTCGATAAGAAGTAGAAGACTTAGTATATAGACTAGGTAACTAACGCATAACCTTTTAAAGGCGGCTTCAGTCAAAGACTTTTGGAAAGTAGCGAAAAAAAATTCAGCTGTTACTTACAAAAACTTTACCGCACCTTGACAAAATGTGTGGAGAGACAAAATGTGTTGTAAGAAGATATTATACTGAATAAAAAAAAACGAGCAGAAGAATTGAGGAGCTCCTTTTTTTTAAACGGTTTAGTAATAATATGATTAAATTGACCTTGAACACTTTATCAGTAACTCGGTATAGCCGTACACGAATAAAATTTTATGCAAGCCACTAATTTTGTGAACTTCAAAAGTTTTGAAGTACACTAAGCACATTTGGATTTAGCGTTTATGATATCTACTGTCTCTAGTTTTAAGAATTAGAATATTGCTTAGCCAATTTAAAATAAGATTATTAAATCTGCATTTTTTAGATGGAATTAGAGATTAATTTATATTTAAATTATCTATTTTACGGACTATTTACAAAGAAAGAGGTTTTTAATTAGACTGAATGTTTTTTTCTGCTTGTCTTTTGCTAAATTTTGTAATTGTGATATTAAGGTGTAACAAAATTTAGTGCAAAATTTAATAATGTAAATTTTTAAAATATTTTCTGTTTAATGAATAATCACTATATATCTTTAAAAGATATTTTATTTTATTAGTTGCGCAAAACTTCTAGACGAATAAATCTGCCCCATTTCCCTCTCGGGGTAAATTTTTCCCCCTCGCTACCCTCTTGGGTAAACCTGGGGTATAACACAAGACATAGACCGTTATAGAATAGGTATTGTTTTATATTTGTTTCACTAATTTGTTTTAAAAAATTAAGGCGAGATTTTTTTAAACTGGTTTTTTGCCGGATTTGCTTTTCTCTAGAACTATGGTTATTTGGTTTCTTCAAGGCAAGCTTACTAGATCGTAAGCTACAACAATGCTAAAATTCAGGCCCTGTGATCGGTTCATTGTTATAAGAAAAACAGTGGTTAGTGTCTCCGAATTTGTTCGCGTTGTGTCAAGATATTATGTAGATTTTTTTACGTGGATAGACTTACGTTTGATTACAGCTTGCTTAATTTTAAGCATTCCTGCAGCCTAGGATGTAACATGCTTACCTAGAAGATTATTGTATTGATAAGCAATACTATCTTACTATATTGTTGCAATAGTAGCCCTCCAAGACCGTAATGCAGTTAAGGTAATGGTTATTAGATATTTTATAGGTTTTCTTATATTTCTTGAGGTTGTACAATGTTTGGGAATTGTTTCGCAAGGCACACTAAGTGGCTGTGTTATTTTTATGATTATTTCTTAACTTTAATTAGTTTTTTTGATTTGTCAGAATTAATGTCATATTTTCTTTGGAAAACTAATGGATGCCTATTAAAGTCTATCTCATTGTTTCTCCTCTGTACATTCATAGGTACTAAAATCACGAAGTTCGATTCCTTAGTTGTGACGTAAAACATGAACAAAGAATGAAGAAAAAAACAAAAAAAACAGAACACTCTTGTTTTTTTTATAACAGCATGATGATGTACCAAGCTTTATTTACATTTTCTCTTCTGTAGAATCTGTACCAGTACCTACATGTTTTCTGTTTTCTGTTTTCTTTCTTTCTTTCTTTCTTTGTTTTCTGGACAAAAGTCCTCGTTTTAACAAAATAAACAGCCCGCAGTAAATATCTCTATTTACTCGACCACAATATTATTCAGGACGTACATAAGTTGATTTACTATAATCTGATATAGTCCCGCGAAAATGTCTGAAATATTCCGAATAGCTGTTTTCCTATTTCTCGGTTTTCTTTTGCTTTTGTCATTGAAACTACTTTTATGTACCAATGTACCGAAGATATTATTATAAGTGGACTCTAAAAACGACTAATAATTCTCTGAATACTAGTGAAATAAAATAGCATTAGTCTAATTAAGTATGTTTGTATGAGAGGGCCCAACTCTGGTGTTAGAGTTTTCAAACCGCCCTAAGAGCCTCTGAAATGGCTTAACGACTGACATATGAAGGTATTATAAGCTCTTAGAAGTGTCATAGGCTACTTTTTATCTCAAAATGCGAGCAAAGGCGCGGGCGTCTACTAGTACTCTGATGGACTTTTAGAGACTCTGAAACTTAGAGCCTGAAGCTTTATTCCAGTTAATTATACTGCACAAAGGCCTTAACTTAAATCAAAGTGAGAAACATAACTAAAGCCGCGATAACTAAAAGCTAGGTTAAGTTAGGTATCCAAGGATAGGATTAAATTTTGTGGAAAACTAATTTCTATCAATTAACACATGTGATTACATGATACATAATTATTGTGTTACATATTTTTAATTACCTACTTTTGTTCGTATTATTATTTCGGATGCTACATTTCACAACTTCAGGAACGCCACAACAAAAATCGACCTTTCCATACAAAAACTCTAGTTAAGCTTTCGCGAATTTCTAAACTTGATTAAACAAAATAATGATCTTGTACAATGAACGCTATCATATCCTACAATGTTCCTTGATTTTTAGATAACTCGGTATATGATAACGTGTATGAATATTTCATACATTCAACCCAGAAGCAAAGTATAAAAGCATAAAAAATATAGGTACGTAAATTCTTAGTGAGCTGCATTAACTAACAACCAGAATTAAACTTCAATTATGAATTTGCTAAACATTTTCCAAATTTCACACGTCGACGTGAACGTTTCCACACTAAACTAGTTAACTAAACCTAGCTTATTAAAACCATGTTATTATTCGATGTTGAAACCGCGGCCGAAAATGAAATAATTTATACATTCACTACACTATTGGGACCAATTAGAAGTATGTTTTGGTAATAAATTTAAACCATGCGGTATTACATAACTGTTAACGATCCGCGTTACCTAATTCCTTACAACCCAATTCCATTCAATTTAAATATCCCGCCTTCCCAATCAAATTGTGTTTCCTTCCTCAACCAATCACTGGCAGTGACAATAGAGACGCATTTTTTTTGGTAATCAAAAGATGCAGGTGCCGCTTAAAAATGACACTAGTGCCATTTAATAAATAAATAAAAATAAATCAATATTTCAGGACATATCACACAGCGCCATCCAGCCCCATACTAAGCTTACGTTTGCATCATGGGTACTAGATAACAGATATATTACATTATATACTAAAATGAAAATGAAAAAAATAATAAATTGAATGATTGATGAAAATTTTATCATTTATATGTACTTTCATTTTATTTTTTGTGCTTTTATTAATGTATATTTTACGTCGTCTCTTATGTATTCATCTTCATGTTAATTCATCTATTATACCTATGTATGTACTATGATTTTGATTGTTAACGTTAGCTACATTTAAAATTTTATTATTTGTGTTTATGTGATTATCTCAATTCAATTTGTCAGCAGCGCGGTGTGTCCTGCCAAAGATCCTTTTTGATTTCCCAAAATTCAGATGCACTCGGCGTCTGGGGCTCCACCTGAGCTACATTTTCATTAATAATAGATAATATTTACACAATTATGTTGCAAAAGCTATTTATACTTCATGTAGCGCGGTAGATGATGCATTCTAATGTTTTTTTTTAGTTTCCAACTAACTGTTAGTTGACAAGGGCTAAAGATGATGATGATCATACAAAATATCGTACAAATATCGCTACGTATAGTTAGATTTAAATAAAATTTAAAACTAAGTATGATTATCACGTGTAAACGTGGTGTGCTACTAGTTTTTATAATATACTAGCGGACCCAACAGACTTCGTCCTGTCTGTTGACTCTTTAGTTAGTTAGAAAATGTTTGTATGGGAAAAAGAAAAGGGCGGTTTTTAGGGATTTACCGGCATTTTTTCGAATTTTTCTCGCCGTAAAAATCATCCTTGAACTTCAAAGAATATTAAAAAAAAGAATTGGCCAAATCAGTCCAGGCGTTGTGGAGTTATGCGCTATACTAACACATTTTGTGGTTCATTTTTATATATAAGAAGTATAGTAAAATATATACAAATAAATTAGCTCTGTTCATACTTGCTATGAAGTCTGAATTTATGAATTTTTAACGCTGTAATTTCAAATAGATGCCTCGCTGTAACGAGAAAATTAATTAAACCTACCCATAAAGCTTGCTAATTTAAATCTGGCAATTTCATTTTTAGGAGTCTGTATGAAAAGTAAAACAGAAGCTTAGAAATATTTTTTATTGTACATTATAAAAGATACGTAACAGAGTTATTATCATAGTGCTTTGTATCAAATCTTAAAGTAACAGCCTTATTCCTCCTCTTCCTTAGTCGCATTCCTCATTACCGAGTGTCGTGGTTCCCCCGCAGAATCAATTCATAGCAGTATTTGAGCAAATACATCGTGGTGGGTGCATCCGTTCCAGATTGTCCTAAACCGTGTCGGTTTCCTCACGATGTTTTCCTTCACCGTCAAGTAAGTCCAAATCCACACATATCTATCTTAAAAAAGGGACCGAAAAAACAGAAAGGTTGGGATTTAACCGGGATGCATCAAATAATAAGGCGGGCAGTTTTTCTCCGAATTCACACTCATTCATCTCTAAATATAACATGTAAGCTCAAGAAGCTTTTAGCTTCTTTTTAGTCGCTAAGCCATGTCAGAGGCCCTTAGGGCGGCTTGATTAACTCTCGACACTAGAGTTGGCCACTCTCATTCGATAAGAAGAAGAAGCTTTCTTTTCTTAGCAACAGAGCATACATGAAACCTAATACGTCCTCATTAGCTAAATAAACTATCATCTCGTATCCAATTTGCTGTCTCTAATGAACGTCTAACGAACTGACGGTCGTTATTCCAGGCAGCTTAGAGTCTTGGAGACGGTACAGTCTGGAGTGAGACGTTGATGTTATAGTGTAGTAGTGTCTTGGGGACGTCTCTTTTTGAAACTATTTGTAAGACCATTTTTTTATATTAAAAAGTGCTTGTAGAGCAATTTCGTAGATCAGATGTCCCGTGGAATTGTTTGAAAATCCCGAAAATTTATTAAGGAGTTGAAGTAGTTATTAAAATATGTCAGAGATAATCCTGAGGGAGGCTAAAAAACCTTAAATGAAAGCTTTGATTTACTTTCTTTAAAACTAGAATGAACTGATTGAGAAGGGAAGAAGATTTTGATGATTTTTATAACGAGTAAAAAGATTAAATTGCTGATTATTCTCAGTTCATGTTTGTACGTAGAGCCCCTACGTCTCGTAGAAGGGGCGTAGCATATTACTGCTACGAAGTTATAATTTCATGCTACATAACGAACATGTCAGTACCTACATGAAATTTTAGATTTAGTAGAACTTACTTACTTGTGCAAGTCAGTGATGTATAAGGGATTTGTGAATGTTAGCATTGAATTTGTTTGTTTTATACAGTTTCTAATAAGAAAATTTACCTTTAGATATTTTACACTTACGCCTGATATTTACGTTTGCCTAAAAGAATATCAACTATTCCTATTTTTAAGAAGCTTTTTTTTTAACTTTAACGGGTTTGCATTTGGCTATAGTTTACTTGAGCTGGTTACGAATCTCTACTCTCTCTCTCTCTCTCAAAGTTTCTTGTCTTCATCCAATTGATATTCCTGGGCACCGCTGTCTGCAGAATGGCAGAGTCATTGTATTAGACACGTCTCAAGATGGTGGCTGACGTGATACTGTGGTTGCATGGATTACTACACTTAGATTCTGTCTGTCATTTAAATTGTTATATTGATAACGTATAAATTTTCATCAGATCATGTATAGTCAAATCTGTCACCAAGCGTTTAACATGTTTTGGCAGCCTCTTTCAAGAGTTCTTTTGATTAAAGGTATGCTCTATTTTAGTCCACAGTGTCACTTGAGTGGACGCATGATATGTATATGAGCTCGCATATGATTATTTTTTTATGTCAAGCCAATTTTTACCGAAAATATAATGGACATCTCTCGCTGGCTGCATTAGTAACAAACATTTGAAATTATGGGCAGATTTTTCTTGGAAAAGTTATAGAGCAAACAACAGTTAGGAACAGATACGCTTAACCTACACCAAAATAAATTTAAAAGTGACTTGTCAGCCAGTCAGTCTGTCAGTCATCGATCAGATCGACCTTTGAGTTTTATGTTTTTTTTTTTAAGTGGGATATGTTTACGTTTGACTACTGCCTGCCTGTATTAGTGATCTAGCAACGCACAGCCCAAACCATTAGACGGATCGGGCTGAAATTTGGCATGCAGGTAGATGTTATAACGTAGGCATCCGCTAAGAAAGGATTTTTGAAAATGCCACTTCTAAAGGGATGAAATAGGGGATGTTAGTTTTACTTCTTAATGCGAGCGAAGCCGCGAGCACCCACTAGTATTCAATATACTTCAAACTTGCTGATTGTAAGACAAACATTTAAATGCGAAAGTTATTTAAAGCTTCTAATGCGACATCTACAGTAAACTTAGGGTAATCCATTTCATAATAACATCGAGAGTAGAATGGATGGAGCTTTTTGAAACAATTCCAAGCTTTCAGTTGCTGAAAGGAATCGTGTTTCAGGGATCAGATGTTTCGAGCTTGAATTGGAATAAAGTGCTTGAGAGGTAGAGATTTTCAAAATATTACTAAAATAAACTCAAAGCAAATTGAGTATAGAAATACTAGTAGAGATATACATTCCAACTGTTTTTGAACCCCTGACTTTTGTTTTTAAATATCTTGTCTTTTTATTACACAACATGCTTTTGAGTTTTATGTCACTTTAGGTAAGTAATATTGTGATCAAAATGGTACGATGTATAAATTATATGCACAATTAGATGCTTTTGGTCAAATTAAGTAAGTATTTAAAAACTGGTATAAAAAATCTTTTTAATACATAGGTTTATCATGTTTGTGTATAGGTACATAATATATACTGTCTCGTATATCAATTTATTCCCGACAAATTGAAATCCTCGAATGTCAAAGCATACTCGTATTTATTTATTCAAACCTTCATCTTTCCGCAAACCGATAAACATAAACATGCGACACCCCACGCGAGTTAAAAACAGCTAAACAACGTACAAAATTTATTGTAACTGTACATTACTCAACATGTGTTGTAAGCATAGACAATATAAAACTGAGGACAGTTTATTCTTTAAAACAACCGTTTCGTCAAACATATGTAATGTATGGAACAATCATCATCCTAATAATGTAATTGGTTGCGACCGTGTTAATGATTATTAAATAAAATAAATAATCTATCACGCGACTATAACTACGATTCAATCAGTATAAAAGCAATTCGACATTTGCATCTAAATATATACGTAACTTCTTATTACGCATAACTTTCTAACCGCATTCCAGACGAGTTTAAGCTTTGCTTTATACTCTACATTAACTTGTTCAATATTCTTATTATCCAATTAGTCGATTAATTACGATTTAATTTTATTGTAATCTACATAGAGCGTGTTAACCAGAAAGAAACGATTTGAACCTCTCATTTTTGAACATAGACAGATTGAAGATTTTGGATAATAAATAATCAGGAGAAGATGGAAGTTATTACACCGACTAGCAGTCACGTGTAAGTACTTAAATTTAACTATGTCTTACTCATTAGTACAGAAAAAGTTATTTACACTTTTACTTGGTATGATATCTTTGCAATGTTTCCCAGAATCCCAGGTTTATAATATATAAACCAGTATCGATTTCATTACCATGCAAATGAGGTGTCGTGAGGTTTATACTCGCATACATACAGGTATAACATAACATACTCGTACATGTACATTTGATGAGTTAAACCAAAGAATACTTCAGGAAAGTACCGCAATATGAGAAATCTATACATGTAATAAAGCTGAAGAGGTTTGGAATGGTTGGTTTGTAGGCTTGGTTTTTGGAATGTAGGTAATGTAGTAGTCTTAGGAGTGTCATAGGCTTCTTTTTATTCTGAAATAATGCTAGCGATGCCGCGGGCGTCCGCTAGTCTTAAATATTTTGATACTCATGGCTATCCATTACATTGTTGCGTATTACTTTGTTGCGTATACTTTATTAATTAATTGATTATCATAAATAACGCTCTTGAAAACATGCTTTCTACAAATTACGCATTCTTGATAGTTCCTAGTAAAAAATGTATAGTAGTTGCAATATAATGTAATTCTATTTTTATTTAGTTATTTGCTTATATGTATAAGACAAACTCTTCAACAAAGCTTGCATTTTACTAAGTAATAATAAATCTAAAGAGTGAATTTTTTACTTACTTACATTATTTTTGTAACATATTGGTTATTATTACATATTAATTTTGGAAATACGTTAAAAGCTCCTCCATACGAAAAGTTCATCGTTCCCTACCAAAATGTTTGCAGTTTTTTTGAATAATTTAACAATCTACAAGGCGGTAATCTGTGTTTTATGACACGTCGAGTCGAAATTGATACACGTGTTTGTAGTGACGTAGGCCCGACTCAAGGATGCGTGTTACAAACACATACACACATACATACACTCAAAAATATGTACACACACTCACATACATTGCTTATTGAATATACTTACACCACTTGCTAGAAATTAGAATGTTTTTGATGGTTAGCTTTGGAATTTTACTGAATGAGGGATCAAAGCGAGTTATGCATAGAATGGTTGAATTATAATTTTAAGTCTAAATGGGTTTACATATTTTGTTGTCGTGAATTATAATCAAGATTTTATCTATATGGATTTATAGACGCTATTATGCTATCTTCAGATTGCAAGTTTTAAGTGAAAATAGCTTCTTCTACGTACATTTACAGCTCTAAAACCGTAACATTTATAGCACCACACATAAAAAGCACTACATAAATAGTTCTACATTGATAGCTCTACATTGATAGCTCTATATCGATAGCTCTATATTGATAGCTCTACATTGGTAGCTCCACATTGCAAGCTCTACATTGATAGCTCTATAGAGCTAACAATCTATATATCGATATATCGATAGCTCTACATTGATAGCTCTACATTGCAAGCTCTAAATTGAAATCTCTACATTGATAGCTCTACATTGATAGATCTACATTGATAGCTCTACATTGATGGCTGTACATTGATAGCTCTACATTGATAGCTCTACATCGATAGCTCTACATTGAGAGCTCTACTTCGATAGCTCTACATTGCAAGCTCTAAATTGAAAGCTCTACATCGATAACTCTACATTGATAGTTCTACATTGGTAGCTCTACATTGATAGCTCTACATTGATAGCTCTACATCGATAGCTCTACATTGATAGCTCTACATTGAAAGCTCTACATCGATAGCTCTAAATTGAAAGCTCTACATTGCAAGCTCTAAATTGAAAGCTCTACATTGATAGCTCTACATTAATAGATCTACATTGTTAGCTCTACATTGATGGCTCTACATTGATAGCTCTACATTGAAAGCTCTACATCGATAGCTCTACATTGATTGCTCTACATTGATAGCTCTACATCGATAGCTCTACATTAAGAGCTCTACTTTGATAGCTCTACATTGATAGCTCAACATTGATAGTTCAACATCGATAGCTCTACATCAGCTATTTCAGGCATCGTACGTCGTAATCAATCACGAGCAACCTCTGTGTGCTAGTAGTGTGTGGGAGAGAAATAATATGTGGAATCATTTTCCAACGTGACATTTGTAAGTAGTTACGATTCTGTAGAATCTATTATTCGTAGCATTTCCCACTAGAATTTTATTAAATTACAAAATCATGGTCTCAAAAAGAAGGCCTGTTTAAATTGAAACAGACTGAAATCATCTCAACCGTGACCTGGAGACTCAGAGTATGTATGTATTGATTGAACAAAGTGCATATTTGATCGAAAGATCAAAGTTTCGGATTTCGTAATATTGTATTTTTAACAGAGTGATTCAAAGAAATATAGGATGTTTCTGAATTCGATTAAATTTCCTTGATTACTCCGCAAATTATGAACCAATTTTATTGTTCTTTAATTAAATAAATATAAAATGTATTTTAGTTAAAATTACAAATCACTCAAAAAAATATAAAAAAATAATTATATAGATTGATATGTACACTTAGCGAAACAGGAGATTAAATTATCTTTTTTGTATTTCGTTAAACAAATCACTGCTACTTAGCAGCTATTATTACTACTAAAAACGTCAAACGTCGTAAAACGGTGTTAAAGTCATTTAATTTTATTATTTAATGAACATATTTTATGTTTAATCATTTGATAAACAATATAGATAGGTAATTTAAATGTTTCCATTGTTAATTAGCTGACTTAAATCTATTATCTCAACTTTTTTCATAGCTTTATCATACTATTACACTTTTTTGCAACTTAACGAACATTTTGATCAGTCAATAAGTAAAACAGTCGTTGTCTAAACAATTTGTCCATCCCTTTGAAGTAAGTTAGAGAGTCGTAAATAATAAGAAATTTAGATTTAAAACTTTAGGTAGGATACAGTTAATTAATTTTGTTTGTTCCCAATGTTCAGATTTTATAAATAAACGGAAGTTAGGGCTTGTTTGAGTCGAATTATTCGAGGTTGTTTCTACTTTATTATATAATTTTGTTAATATGATTTGAGATTAAAATCGTAAGAAGCTTGCAATAGAATGTGAAGTGAATTGTGTACAAAATTAGTAAAAAAAATAGAACCTGTATGAAAACTCTGAACACCAGAGCTGGTTATTCTCTCACAATGAGAAGAAGAAGATTACGAAAACCAAGACAGTTTTATATGACGACATTTTATATCGACACTAGTAGGTGCTCGCGGCTTCGCTCGCATTAAGAAGTAAAACTTGCATGTGGCATTTCCAAAAATCCTTTCTTAGCGGATGCCTACCGTCATAACATCTATCTGCATGCCAAATTTCAGCACGATCCGTCCAGTAGTTTGGTCTGTGCGTCGATAGATCAATATATTAGTCAGTCAGTCAGTCAGTCACCTTTGAGTTTTATATATTTAGATTACCTTTCAATTATAAAATGTAAAAGTTCTTGACATTTTTCTAATGACTATTCAAATTCAACTAAGCTATGTAAATAAGTACCCACTTCAATGCTTTCCATCTTACAAGGCAAGGAGTTACTGTACAGTACACAGAACATAATGTAATAGGTGTTACATTTTTCACCTGTAACCAATTTTGAGAGTTTAAATTCTTGTGTTCATTTCATTAAGCGCCATGGCAAGTAAAATAATTTTATGGCAGCTATGGTATAGTACAAATAGTTGGTTAGATAAATTCAAATCAAATTCAAATTAAATTTTTTTATTGGCAAAAAATACTTAGTGTACACTTACATTTATTGGGAACTCAGTTTTCCAGGTGCAGTCAAGTATCAGGTACGTGAGGTAACCCTGAAAACTTGCACTTGGTACCGTGAAGGTCCTGTGAAGCAAGATTTCGGGAAAAACCACCACAGCACAATATACAAATTTAACTACTTGCACATCACTCGTCTCAAAAGAACATAACTAAATTTAGTATAAACATATATAGATAATAACAGAACTAACAATTTAAAGTGTTATAAGAACCACAAAATCACTAAAGTGTCAAACTTTTAACACGTTACATAGTTGCTCATATGTACATATGTACCTAGTTATCGTGAAAGAATACCACAGTAGGCTGAGTTTGCTTGCTTGCCCATTCTATTTTCAGATGCAACTGTCATATAATGAAGGGTATTAAAACACGAGTGTGAGTTTATGAAACGAGCGCAGCGAGTTTCATAATAGTAACGAGCGTTAGCATTAGCATTAAAATCTAACCAATGAGAGCGCAGCTATGCGCGCATCAATAAAACGCGACCAACCTGATTAGCCCTGCAATCAGTTTGGTCGAGTTTTATTGATGTTATAATGAGATATTACGATATCGATGTGGATATTATACCATCATGTGAAATTGCTTAAATTGAGTGTTTTGTTGTCTGCTATAAAACAGTAGTAATTATAAGTCAAGTATTGACTGCTCCGTTAGCTTAGTTGGTAGTGGCTCTGCCTTCTAATCTAGGGGTGCGGGTTCGATTCCCGCATAACACAAGTAATTATGAATATTAAAATTTGTAATTACTTGTGTTAAGTCTGGTCGTTTCTATGTATAATAAGTATGTATTTACAAAAGAAAAGTATATATGTATTATATCCGTTATCTAGGTACCCATGATACAAGCGTAAGCTTAGTATGGGTCTAGATGGCGCTGTGTGATATGTCCTGAAATATTTATTTTATTGGAAACATAAGTAGAATGTTACAACATTAGTGTAGATAAAAAACATATCGGTATTTCCAACAGTGTCGTTAGAGAGAGGTCCTTTCCAGTACAGATAAAGATATTTAAATTAAATTTAGACTTTGTGCGTGTGTCGCATCAGATGACTTGGGGGCAGTTTCTGCTTCATAGTAAGAGACTACATTACTTCAGCAGTTTTTTTTTTAATTGAATATTTGAGTATCATAGTAACCGCTGAAGGTTTTACTTTTTTATTCGATTTCAATTGAAACCGTCCTTGAATTGGGGCGGTATAATTCAATTTGCTTGATTGATGCCTACTGTCCGCCCGCTTTGAATACACGCTCAATGGCGGAGGAAAATGTTGGCCTAAATATAACTTAGCATTGTTGTTTGCAAACTGTTACCGAGTTCGTGCATAAGTAAAAATATTTTTATTTACAAAATAAACAAACTTAAATCATTTTTTTATGATTAGTTTTTCTTGCTTGCCTTACGATGAATACCGACTGTCATGCTTGAAAAATTATTTCATTCCCGTAAAAATACCCTGTGCAAAAAAATATTCATATTTATTATTGGGAAGACCTCACAAAGTAGCCTTGCTGTATTGCTTACTATACAGTAGGTAAAATAAAGCCGAACTTAGCCCATTCATTCCAATTCTTGAGATATTTTACGAAAATACCTTTACAAAAGAAAGCTCCAAACCAGCGGAAAGACATACAAAGCCGCATATGTTCGCAATATTGCGTATATTTACGGCAGCTTAACATTCCGACCAAAATACTATATTTTACGCACATATTAGAGTAGAGAACTGGGATGACTATGAATATGTAACCTAACATTTGAAGATAGCGGTATTTTTTGCCCAATTTTGTGATGTAAAAAGATGTCTATGGCTGTTTTTTAAATAGTGGTTGAAGTATCTAAGTCAGAAGCTTAAATAAAATTAGTACCTATTACCTAACAGAAAATAATTTACATTATTTTTATTAAGAAAGCAGTCAGATGACAGATAATAGAAAATGAAAAAAAAAAAAAAAAAAAAAATTTTCTCTACTTTCATTACACTTTGTAAGCGAAAGTTTGTGTGTGTTTATATCTTCTTTATGCTGAAACAACTTGGCCGGTTTAGAATAAAATTTGGTACGCACATAGATCAATCTTTTGACACAAGTAAGCATCCTACTTTATCTGGATTAACGCGACTACCACTTGTATTACTTCTTACTTACTTTATTACTACAGTATATCAATAATATTACTAGTTCACATACCTATTTCACATAAGAGTAAAGTTTCCTAAATCCCGCGGGATGCAACATCGTTTCTGCCGTCACTAGCAGATATCAAGATCAGAAATCCGTAAGTTCGCCCACTCGATCGGATTTAGTATATTTCTGACGTAGTTCGGAACTAACGTGAATAATTGATGGGCGTGGGCGGCCAGGAAGTATATTTTAGATCTGAAATGATGTCAGTTATGTAGGTAGGTACTGTTTTATGATTCACAAATGTATCTTATGTTCAAAATGGGCTTTTTTATTTAAAACTAGCTGACCCAGCGAACTCTGCTCCGCCTTAGAGGCAATACTACCTCCCCACCATTTTTTCAGCTAAATCCGTTCAGCCATTCTCGTTTAAATATTGCATTAAAATGGATGGTTGTTGGAATTTAAGATTGATTGACATTGTGAGTTGTAATGTAAAACTATCAAACGTATTTGTGTTAATTCTTATTTGAGAACCAATACAAACACATTCAACTTTGACCAAAGTGTTGCTTATGCGTTACTTTAGATGACACATATATAACAAAGTTTAAATCTTGTGTTTATTGTATACGCCATCCACAAAAGATATATATACGCGGTCAATCCTTGGATGGGTGACCGAAAAGAAGCATTCCATTTTGGGCGCTTCCGTGGGTCGGATGACACGTTAAATTGTAGGTCCCGGCTGTTTTTCTAGTACGGTAGTCGTTAAGTCATGTCAGAGGCCTTTTGGGCGGCTTGATAAACTCTCGACACCAGAGTTGGCCACTCTCATTCGATAAGAAGAAGAGATTTATAAAAATCGAATATAAAAACACACTTACACCGACTAGCCGACTCTTTCGACTTGTTTTATATAAAAGCACACGACAAAAAGCCCATTATTCTCGCTAGTTTCTGTAGCTACAATCAAAACAAATAGAACACATTTATTAACGTCAGTTACTGAGGCATTTTTGTACAAAGAAAAGTAGAAAACATTTTAACAATGAGGACAGTGAAGTGGGATTGCATGGATAAAATAATTTAAAGACTAACTACTAATTACTACTGCACCTGAATTCAATCTGCGCAGGACCTGATGAGTGGCGTAATAGAAAAGAGACCTACGCTCAGCAGTGGCTACGGGTTTATTATGATGAACTAGGGTTAAAAAAGACCGACTTCGTAGTAAAGATAGGATGCCTTGCCCTTGCCCTTCGCTTGGCTATGTTAGTATATGTTACCGGTAAACTAGTTTTTCTATAGAACGCATTTTTCCTAGTCAAAACTAGTTTTTACGGCAGAATTTTGTGAAAACTAGTTCTAAATACTCATGGCGTCAACCTATTTAAAACGTTAAAATAATAAAAAAAATATATATTGCATCATACCAAAAAAGAACACAACAAATTACTCACTTATTTTAGTCTTCACTTGTCAGGAGTGGCCTTATCAATAATAGCGATTTCATACAGATTCTTATTGGTACGACAAAAATATTTACTTGGTAGAGTTTTGATGTTTTTAAGCCCTTAATGAGAGGTTTACTAAGTATAACGTCTCTGTCAAATACAAGTGAAATAGTTACAATAGGTATTGTAGCTGTAATCATTACTCATGTCAGCAAGGTCTGGACGATACGCCCCCGGGGCCTGTTAGTGTCACTAAAAAGAGTTTACTTTACAAAATTTTGAAAGGAAAAATTGAGGTTTTGCCGTTTTTTGTACGGCGACGAACAATGAATTCAAAGTCTGACAATATAATCTAGTTTTTCAGTAGATCTTTTATTTAGTGCAAACTCTGAGGTATGGGTGCTTTAGTAACAAGCTTGCACACAACAAAAAAACTTTCAGAAGATTTGATAACCTTCTTTTTTTGAAGTCGGTTAAAACATGCTTCAAATTGTTTGAAAGATAGGTTATCTGATAACAAAATACGAGTATGAATATTCAAATATATTTCATTATACTTCTATTTAGCCCTCGTTTAATATTCTTTAATCTTTCTATTCTACCAAAAAAGTAATCTAGTTACAACAATCCTATTCCATATACATAATTAAAACAACTGTAATGAGACTGACCACGTAGTTTCATAAGTTTTTATCAGTCGAATTACAAGAGAAATGCGTAGTTAAGGACCAAAGATTTACATTGAAAACTTATACGAAGAAAAGAACTGACAAAACGCTGTATTAATTTATTAGTTAGAATTATTATTATTACACATACTAGCTTTTGCTTGTGAGTGAGCAAGCGAGTGTGGCGTAGCGGTTCCAGTGTGTGCTTTTCATTCAGACGCACCCGGGTTCGAATCCGGCCCTACACCAATGACTTGTATTTTCAAGTTATGTGTGGATTTGCACTCGCTTAACGGTGAAGGAAAACATCGTGAGGAAACCGACATGTTTGAGGACCACAATATCCGAGGACATGTGTCTTCCGTGAAAGGACCTGGGCGCCCACCACGATGTATCTGCCCAAGAAAACTCCCCTAGCGGATTAATTCTGCGAGGGAGCCACGATCCTCAGTAATCCTCAGAAATATGACGAACTAACTAAAACCTATTCTATAAAAACTGTAGGCATTATAATTCTATGTAAAGTGGTCAGTGTAAGTGTAGGGTAAAATGTCGGCCATTTTGTGGTTATAGCTGGCACGAAGTTGAATTAACAAGCAGCGTGCGACACGGCTGGGATATTAATTAACGTGACGTGGATGGAATTAGACGTAATTATGATGTACAGCAACAGATAAACCGTCTTATTACAAAACGTGGTTTAAATATTACTCTAGAACTTTGAAAATAACAAGTCAATTCTTGTTGTTCAAACATCACAACCAAAAAAACAAAATATAAACTTCAAATTGGAACTTTGATGTATCATTGGTGGTAACATATTAACAGTTTGAATATTATGACAGTAGACAGAAAAATATCGAACAACAAATACGTACTCGGTATTTTCCAAATTCTGGACTAATAACTAAGGCACGTTTTGTAATAAGACCCAAAAAAAAATATAGGGCGCTGTGGATGATAATGATGAATTTACTTTTACTAACTATACAGTTATTTAATAGCATTACGTAGCTGTACTAGCGGAGATATTCGCGCTTGATTAATCAAGCTATTATTATTTATCAAGCTACTGTCGACGCGGTCCGTCTTCGGATGGGTAACCAAAAGTGGCATTCCATTTGCCACTAATCCTTTTTTTCGTAGATTAAATTACACTTTTGTCATAGTGCAGCTGTCGAGCCATGTCAGAGGCCCCTGGGGTGGATTGTAGTTTGCTATTTGCACGTAAAAAGATAAATCTACCCTTATAAGTTCATGGTTTAGTCACTAGTAACCGTGAATAGTATTTAAGCGTACAAACTAATTGCAATTACCGTAGTCAACCCACGCTTCCAAATACTAACTAAGTACATATACATTTAGTCGTATGTACTTATGTATGTATGTAGGTAGTTACTGAATCTCGTTGCAGAGTGTAGGCAGCGACATAGAACAGTTAGAGTTATAGACTCGCCTAAACACTGGTTTGTTACACTGTGATAACTGTTGAAAGTTATTATAACTATACTTGAACACAAACGGGCACAACATGGTAATCGGTATGTACATACATATGTTTAAAAAAATATGTTTATAACAGACACGACACTTTAAAAACAATTTAATTTTGAAAGATCATTGGTAGATATGTTGAACAATAAATGATATTTAGATTTTTATACAGGTGAACTTTTATATACGTTTAACACGTCAAAAACCAACATATTATCTATTACTTTACATGTACTTACCATCATCAATTAGACCAGTAACTGATAATAATATAATGCTTGCCATGCCACCTGTCCAATGAATTAAGCCTAATTTTATTTTATTTTTAGGACACATATAAGCAAGACCTGTCCATGATATTATGTCAATGAGCGTAGGTTGAATTGCACTAGAATCCAGATTGTGTTAGTGTGGTATTTGCTTAGTTGTCAGCGGTGAATAGAATTAATTGCCTCGACGAAGCTCAATGTGGGATTCAGTTCAGCAGAAAATAAATATTGATTTATACTGATGAAACTTGACCTCTCGGGGTTGGTTTTAGAAATTGAATAAGTTAAACGGATTCAAATTAAACATGATATTTATTATAGTTATAGTTCTACATTCCCTTCGGTCTTAATAAGTAAAAAAAGTAAGTTAATCATTAATAAAAATAGGTAGTTAGTTGTACCCATTATTCGGTTTTCAATTTATAAGATGTAAAATTGTTATAAAAAACGATTGTTTGCCTTTTGCCTTGTTTAGCTTAAACGATCAAATCGTTATTTATACTCACCTACGTATTCAAAATGTCGGCCATTTATCTATCAGCTGCTTGTGGCCGATTTGTTCTATTTCAACTTTTATATTCTAATAGTAACGCAATATTTTGGCTGTTTTAATTAACATAAGTAGAAAACGTTGAAAGTGCTATTATATAAATAAATAGTTTTTCTACGAAGGCGAGTAAAAGTTCGAAGGTTCACATGTAACTAGTATACTCGTATAATGACACAGAGGTACATTTAAATGCATTGGTCGTCCTATCCGCAACGTTTACTCGATTAGGTACCAGTTTACTTCTGTACCTATATTGAGGGAATGTTCTAGAAAAGGAAAAAACTGAATTTGGTTCTTTGTGAGTATTGTGGTCGTTTTTAGTATTTTTTTTAAAGTTTACTTAACAAGTTTACTTGTCTGTTTTCTTATTGGATTGTATGTGTGCCATTGTTTGCTGCAATATTTGTCTGATGACAATACAAAAAGTAAACTTTTATAGTATTACTATTTGTAACAGATCAAGGAAATATTTTACAATAATAATAACAAACGTTTTACATGATTTTTTATCCTCCTCACCGTTTTCTGTACATTTAATACGACAACTGTATGTACTGTGAGAAAAAAAATATTTCTTTACGATGTTAGCTATCAAGGTCGCTGGTATTTTTCACCCTGGATAATAAAATATATGTGTCTGTATAAGTACGTCTTAACCTTTTCCATCTGAGTCGTAAAAAAATCCATTATTTCTTTATCCGGGATCCATTAGGCTCCAATTAGGCAGAAATTATTTCTCAACGCCGAGGGTTGATCGGGTGATTAGAGGAAATCCTCTCTTCCACTCAGCTACATTCGTTTTCTTTAATCGTCCTTGGTAGGTAAGGAAATGTTTCAAGGGATTAGAAAGAGATATATTATGACATAGTATACTAGGTAGGTAGGTGCTGCCGCGGTCCCGGAACGCACGTTTTGATGATGGATGTCATTCGAAACGCGTAAACAACATACGCGAATTACACGTGAGTGAAAACCGTTTAGTTACCATATTAATAAAATGTCTCACTAAAGTTTTAATATTAAAATACTATATCATATATTTTGACGGTGTTATTTGTGTTAGAATTAGGGTTAGCAGTTACTTTTAACCTCAGTCGTTAAGCCACATCAGAAGCCCTAAGTTAGGTTTGAAAACTCTGACACTAGAGTTGGTCACACTCATACGAAATTACTTTTTTCCTACAAATTAGAACAAACAAAAATAAGAGGTGAGGATAAATTTAAATGACTGTTATGAATGTGTCTAATATGTCCCTTTTCACACTCAATCGGTTATGTTACGTTTACGTTATATAAACTGCAGCAACCTTTAGCTACAATATCGCTTGTACAAATGTCACTTTAGGTGACCTGCAGGGTGTTTCACAAATTCGGAACGTTTCCGTTCGGAAACGAAACGCCATCCGTAGAACTCCTTGTAACTTCTATGATTGGTGGATGACTGTCATTGGTTACAATAATTCAGTATCTATTGACATCTTTGATTGGCGTTTCGTTTCCAAACGGAAACGTTCCGAATTTTGAAACACCCTGCTGGTGGTCAAAACCTGACATTTGACAGTACAATTTAAAAAACGATTTAAATTGTTTTTGCTCACTTCCAAATTAATTACCAAGTAAAATTAATAATAATAATAATAATAATATATAATAATAATATAAATTCGTCTTGCAATCATAATTTCGTTCCCGTCTTGTCATAAATAGCTAGTCATAAAACTTTTCCTCGCAAGAATAAATATAACAAGTAATTCCATTTACGCGTCCCTTCCTTCGCCGTTTTGTTACAGTTTCCTTAATTGTAGACGTTTTGGGACTCACAACGTGGCGGAAACTTTTCCTTTTCTTTTCATGTCGTGTGAGTGGGCTCTGGTGTACAGAGTTTTCAGTCTCTGGAAAGGTATTTTTTGTTTTATTATTTTGTAAATACTATTGCTCCGTAAATGATCTTTTAGCAATGAGGTAGAGGATCAAAGTAAACATCTATAGATGCGCCTATTCCTTAGGTTAGGTTACTAGGCCATCAAAATATTACATACTAGTGGACGCCCGCGGCTTCGCACGCATTATTTCAGGATAAAAAGTAACCTATGACACTTTTAAGACCTCATATTACCTACATACTAAAAATCATGATGATCCGTTCAGCCGTTTTTGCGTGATGCGCGTTTAAAGAAACAAAGAAGCAGACATAATTTCTAGAAATTGTTGAAACGTGTTCTATGTGAAAATACGACTTAAAAAGAGAAAGAAAGAGAAAGATAAACTTAACTCAGGCAAAATCACGTATTTAGATAGATCTAAGTGAATTCTGGTATCCAAGAACTTGTAAGACATGAGTTTCAAGTTAAATTGTTCGTGTAGCTTAAATTAACTTAGTTGTTTCGGAGCCGAGTGTTGTGTTAAGTATGTAATTAAGTTACTCGATTAATTACGTTATTTTGGAGGTCTCTAGTGCTTTACAAAAGGCTACAAATATGTTTTCAATACCATAAAATATCTATTCGGCAAAATTCATTCATACACACACAAAATAAATCAGGTTTAGAAGCATTTGTCAAGACTCTGTTACTTGTTTTTTTTTTTTTATTTGTCTAGAATTAAGTTAATATCATAAGCAACAATGTGATATAAATAAAAAAAACATATGTAATAATGAAACTAGATCTCGAACGAAGCAGACAATACACTCTTTTAGAAACGTATCAATTATTTTGCATTATGATTTTTGGAATTCAGTGAAAGCCAAATTCGCTTCCATACAATCCGTCATTTACAGTTTTATTTAGAACGACGATTTTTTTTTCTAATTTTTGCGTATGCTAATGTAAAGCCATAAGTTATTTTTGAATAAGTTATTTTTTTATACATATGTAAAAGAATAAGAATCTTTCTGCTTTCAAAATTTTAACTAATCAATTCAACATCGTGATTTTTTAATTTAAGGCCACGATATTTCACCCGAAAACGCTTTGCGCTTGGAAAAATGCCTACAGTTGCTTTTTCGCATGCAATTCCACGCCGTATTAACATCAAAGCAAGGGCGAACATCGCGTGCATAGCTCCGGCCGAACGACGAGTCTTGTTCACACGGAAACAATTTTGCACAATATGAGCAGTTTTGCAGACGTTTTTGACGAAATAAATTCATATAAAATCAGCAATTCAGAATATTTTATTTATGGTTTTCTACTTCTCTAAATAATGACATTACCATTTAGATATAATTAAATTGGTTTAAATTTCAGAACAGCTTTTGGAAAAAAAGGTGAAAAATATTTCAAAACAACAATTTTTTTTTTAAATAAAACAATTGAGTGAAATATACGGAATCGTGTTTTGGCGTTTTTAATTGTTTTAACACTGAATCAAAATTATATAAACTGAAAAAAATGTAGCTCTATCTTATATACTTCTATTTTATTTGATTTTTATGAAATGTCGATTTAACATAGCACCCCGTCTTAACTACAACACTTACTGCTCAAATTCTTAGAACCCTTATTTGGATATGAGACAAAACTTTGCATTCATGAAAAATGTTAGTGAGAATGAAAACCAAAGTCAATGAGTAATTAAGTAGAACATCAAAAGAACGGTTTTTCCTTATCTTTTGTAAGGAAGTAAATCCCGTTACACGTTTGTGGATAATTGGTCAGGTTGCTAAGCAGAAAATAATAAGGAATAGTAAGTAAACAGTTTATTTTCCTTAGTTTTTGAGTCACTCATCCAAGAAGTAATCACAACAGCGCTAGCATAGGTTTTAAAGTAATAAAATATATATGTCCATAGTATCTGGCATTTAACAATGAATTACCAATAAATATTTAACGTTTTCTCAGTATGGCTAGATGGCGCTGTCAAATATCCTGAATTATTTATTCGGAGCCGGCCCTACATCGATGAATTTGATTTTCAAGTAGTGTGCGGGTTTACACTCGCTTAGTGATGAAGGAAAATATCATAAGAAAAATCTGAGGACATGTATCTGCCTTAGAAGGGCTTGACGTATCTGCCTAAGAGAACTCTCTAAATTAATTAATTCGGCGGGGGAGTCACGACCCTCAGCCATAGGGATTATTCGGAGTATGTATGTGTGAATGAACAAATGAAATTACATGAATGCAGTACAGGGTATAATAATTCCTAACACATCTTTTGCCAGATTCCTACTGAAAGGAGAATATTATCCTTTTTAGGTCGGGAGCTACTGAGTCGTTATGTAATATGATAAATACATTAAATATTCAAATTATTTTCGACCGTTGTACAGGCCACTATTGAAATATAATTTAATAATTGTATATTCTTTAAGGCAGTTACTTAATTAATATGAAACTCATGTATAACTGAGGTATGTTTTTTTCATAACTACTTTTTTAACGCAAACTAGAGTTACGAAACAACTACCAACCTGTAAATGTTAAGCAACATTTTAGTGTTAAAGCTTAGAAGAAATCTATTTATACCAGATTTAAGAGGAAAAAAGCAACTATTAAGAAACAAATTTTCTCACACAGTACTTCTATTTTTACAGATTACAAAAAAAGGAGGTAGTCGATTCTGTTGAAAGTTTTTTTTTATACAGCTCACGTAACGAATGATGGCGCTATCTCCCCTCCTACCTGAAACTCTGAATAATACATAAGGCCGCACAATAACTAAGGAGCACAATAGCACAAAGGTCGGAGCTTACTGGTCGCGCTTTCGGATAAGCTCCCGAAAGCTTACTCGACTCTAACCCTACTGCTCAACTACCATTAAGGGTATGAAGGCTACGCGCGAAAGCTTTCAGTATATAATTATTTTTCTAAAAAAACTTAGTATGCCCATCATTTTAAAAGCGAAATGAGAAAGTGTATTTGTTCTACCGTCACGCCGTAACAGAGCGACGGATCATAGTGGATTTTGGGATGGATCTAGTAAAGGGTCATAAGAGTGTCATAACTTTTTATTACGTAACAATGCGTACAAAGTCGTATTCACCAGTAAAAGTACAAGTGTATCCGCAAATACAATAATTGTTAAAATAGCATACAAAGGTGTATTTGATATTCTTCTTCTTATCGAATGGCCAATTCTGGTGTCGCGAGTTTATCAAGCCGCCCATAGGGCCTCTGACATGGCTAACGACTGCCGTACTATTGATTGATATTTGATAATTAGATTTTATTTTAGACAATTGAAACAAATGTTCACTAATTATACTTTTTAATGCGATACAGTAAAATAATAAGAAATAACAGTAAATGTAGATTAGACAGTAAAATAATTTCAAAATTTTCCTTGCCAACAACGAATTCATTAAGAAAGCTTAGCATATCAACCCACGCTATTCTGGAAGTAATTCCTAAAGGTAATGTTTTAATTACTCTGTCTAACCACTAGTCAAGCTTCAAAGGGCAACCAAAGCCGCGGTCTGCGGTAGTCGAAGATGTTAGAAATACTTGGATGGGAGGCTTGTAACATCATATATTATGATCATATATATATGATCATATATATCATATGTATGTCTATAAAGTTTTATAATATCTTTATATTTTACACAAAAAAATATATGTTGAATGGTTCAAATAATATTTTTTGTTTTTGATTATATTTTTATTTAAAAATATAAAACTAGTCACAACCTTAAGCAATGAATACGATGATTAAAAAGAGAAGAAGAAGCGTCTATTATTTACAACATAATTTAAGAAAAAACTAAACATACTACTTTTAATTACTAATAGTTTAAATGCTCCAGCCCACAGTTAGAAGGCAGCGTGCCCAGCATACTGGCCCCATTACCACGCTGGCAAGACAACAGTTGTGCTCATAGCCTATCTAAGTACGAAAATACTCAATGAAAAATTGTATGGATATCACGACTGCTACAAAATTATATGGTAAAAGAAACTAGGAATTAGTCTAAAAAAAGACGTAATTATATCAATACCAAGCATTGTTTTAAGACTTTTGGAATTGTAGTAAGGAATGTTTCTCAATTTATTTTGACGTAGATCCATGAGCTTTCCCTAGGGAAACCATAACCTGTTTTGTAACATCTCTCTTTTAGACGTAATTCCCCATGACTGAGGGTCACGACTACCCCGCAGAATTTTTCCACACAATGTATCTGCCTCAGGAAACTCCCCTATTAAATTAATTATGTAATAACCTTGTTTCTAAATAAATTCCACTTATTTATCTCCGTAATATGATGAAGCTTTTCCCCATTTTCCTATTTCCTAAATGAAAACAACAGGTGAAGGCTGCGTTGGGAGCTTTGAGCTTACTCCTGTCACAATCTAAAAGCACTAACCTCGAGGCGAGCTTTCAGAATACTGAAACTGACGGTTGCACGAGATTGGAAAAGGTGAGTGAAAAGATTCTTTTAAATATGAGCTTTTTCTATTCACTGTTTTGATTTTTACGATGATTTTTAAATGTTTACTAAAGAAAACGGTATCAATTATCATTGTAATTAAATATTCTTGAAAATTTATATTTTGATTTTTATGATGTTTTTGTTTTAGTTTTAACAATTAGAAAACGTAATTAATCGTCTTTTCATTGTAATTGCATATCAAAGACATGTATGCGAATTCATCAACTCAACCGCAGCGGTGGCAGTTGACTATCACATGGACATATTTTTCGGCTTGTATACTTTTGTATAGTATCAATTTTATTATTGGTAGAATATTTTTATTAAATAAATAAAACAAAAAACATTCTTGTTTAATTCAACAACTTTTTGCTTATATTGAACTTTAAAACCCACAAAACCGTTAACAAACAAACACAACACAATGATTCATTATTCAACTTTTTTAAATGTAAACCGAAGTTAGAATTCAGTATTCAAACATCCATCAGCCAATCGGGGCGAGCCACAGATTATTTAGAAGTTAGACCATGACGTCATCACCATTGGAGTACATTTAGTTAAATCAAACAAGAGCGCTGATTGGTTGGCCAGACGTGGGCATAGGGGGCTACTAATAACTGTTACCGTTTTCATTTATTGATATTATTACAACTGTTCTAGAACATTCACCGCTAAAATAAGGTATATTAGTCATGTGAGGACGCATCAGTAACTTACCCGTAGGAAATACGATCGCCGTAGCCGAAATCAGCTTGGAATGCATCATTATTACAACTTTCTTTAATGTCTCTGATATTTTGATGTAAAAAATACACAAATTAAAAGCATAAGTTTTTAATATTGCACTGATACAGTTTTGTATAATTGTGAATAAATAATTAGTATAGTGAAATATTAATGGTATCCTATAAAATGTTTCTGGTGATACAGTTTTTGATAAATTAAGAAGATTAATATTTTATTTAGTTTAAACAAAATCAACTATAAAACGAGACGATTTAAAAAAAAACAAACTAAAAATCAGAAAGTACATCTACACTCTGAAACTGCAAAAACTGGTGTGTCATCGCATAAATATTAAAAAATAAGTTACATATGTAACATTAAATAGTTGAGAGAAACATGAAATGGATGATCAACATGAAACAACATTAAAGCCAGGTCGTCACGTCGGTCAGAAGTAGTCCCCCAGGTTGATGTTTGACTACGCTCTGGCTACGCATTTCATCACAGTTAGTTTAGTTAGTTAGTTAGGTAGTACCTAAGCTTGTGGATGCAGAGTTGTTTTGATGCACTAAATGTGTAGGTTAGGTTGAATAACTAGGGAATATTAGATAAGTGAATCAATTTGTTTTAGAATAAGCATGGTTTTTATAGTAATAGGGATGGTGTTACACTAGTAAGTTTCCGTAAGGCATACAGCTATCAGTGTATTTTCTAATGTAGCGAAATCAATATTATGAAACCATATTTTTAAATAAAAGCTAACGATCAGTTCAACATTTAGATTTTTATAGAATAATAATTGATTATTTTTTTGTTTCTACCGGTTATAAATGAAATTATAAGTAACCAAAAACAGTGTTATAGATGGTGTGACAGGTTAGGAATTCCTACACATGAATTCCTAACCTGTCACAGTGTTACAAGAGAGTGTGACAGGTTAGGAATCCTTTAAATTTGTTTGTTATTATAAAATTAGCAACACACAATCTTATGTCAAACATTTATCGTTTAAAGATTATTACAATGACCCTTTACATAGTTTGTATCCATATATACCTACTACGAAAGAGAACCTACTCTCGTATTCTGTGACTGTGAGGGTGTGAGTTAATTACTGGCCCTTTGACATGTTTGAGCTTCAATATCGGAGCGCAATTCCGACACCATTGCTCGTCGGACTTGTGTTTTGACAATATAGTTATGTATAGTGTACGTTGGTTGGTATATTGTGTATGGGTTAGCTAAGTATAATGTACGTAACTGAATCTTCGGTCGACAGTGGAGATATTTACTCGCAGTTCGCAGTTTTCGCAGTGTTTTTGGCTGCTTTCAGACGATTTTATGATGTTTTATTATTAAAACTTTCGTGTGACATTCTCCCAGAACGTACGTTTTGATGATGGGTGGGATCACACCCAAAACGCGTAAACAACATACGGGACATTACACGTGAGTGAAAACCGTGATAGTTACATATTAATATATATGTGCAAAAAAGAAGCAGAGTTAATCACTAGTTTGGTTTTATATAAACACGTTGACGTATTTGCTTATATCTACCTCGTGTCTTTAGGTTTTAACAATGATATAGGTACATATATCCGTACAACTTATTATTATACTTTGTTGTGCTAAAACAGCCAAAAGACTGTAACCCCTAGTTTCTTCGACATAACATTTAGTCCAACATGGCTAAATGTTGATACGTTGCGCAGTCGCAAAACAAAGACGCCTGTACGTCTTTGGGATGCGACTGTCAATGTCAGTGTCGAATTGACATTTTGAATCTGTCAGGGACGTGGAAGGTGACTTGATCGATCAGAACTCGAGTGAAAGGCGCACAAAAAAAAGATGTAATGTGGCTGGGTCTGGGGAAGATGGTATTTCACCCCCGGCACTTTCAGACCCCGGCAAAGCCAGTTCGTTCCATTCGCCATGCTCCGTATATATAGGAACTCCCTCGTTGTTGGTAAGTACTCGAGCAACAGGGAACAGTGATATAATGTGTTCGCCGTCAAGTAACCTACCACGTTTCCTTTCGTAGGCCGTTTATTGGTCGCGGTCGGCTGGAGGAAGTGCTGGTTGAGCCAAGTTGAGGCCTGCGGACTTCATCCTAGCACGCAGCCACTAGTCTGAAAGGAGAAAAACCCCAGAAACTGGGTAAGTTTTACGACATACGTGCGGTGCGCGCAGATACCATCTACCCTCTAAAGCTGAACATATTATAAAAGTAACTGTTTGTTAACAGGGTTTTTTAAGTTTCTCGCAAACTCACTCCATTCTACTATCCATCTACACGGTCTTAGGCGGCTGGCCTAGGCCGCCCACCATCTAACTTACTCGACAACACACCCTACTTCACCTTTCTACACCGTGCTTTGGGCACGGGGCGCCGGAGGTCACCAACCGTGTTGGGAGAGATTGCTGCTTCTCCCAGCCCTTTATGGCGGGTGACTCCACTCGGACTCCGTCCCCATCACTAAGCCGGTAACACCAGACATAGTTAATGTCTGGTGCATTTATATTTTTCTTGTGTTGTTGAATACTAAAACGCATACTGGTTGCAACTAGATACCCTGTTGTAGGCTTTTTTCCTGGACCCTGAGGCTAAATGTATAATTCAAAGAGTACTTATTCTCTATCGCCTTAAGATAAGGCTGGCGCCCATATTTATATATATTTTGAACTACCTGTAAATTTAAAGGAAAGAAAGATTAGATCATAATTGATATTGTACCTGTAGACTACCACCTTTTTAATTATTAACCATTAAATTAATCTAGTATCATTTTAACCTTTTTATTTATCTACTACCTAATTCCCTTTAGATAGAATTAGGTAGCCAAACATTACCGTTAACGCTATTTATTAAGATGTACACTTTTAAAGCGTTACAAGACTGGAAACTTGCACACACCTTTTAAGGGTAAAATCAACACTTTAGAACCACAATTTGTTTTCAACAACCTTAGAAACTACAAGTAAAAATATTTTGATGTATTATATGTATATAGAGAAGGATTTGCAAAAACTCCATGCTACCGAGTGGCAGGAGATGGCGCAGAACCGAGAGGAGAGGCGTCTCTTTGTGTCGGAGGCCAGGATCCACTTTGGGTCACAGCGCCACATTGGTAAGTAAGTAAGTACGTATTAAATACGAAATCAAGCAATTGCTACACCTACATTTAAATTTACTTACCTAACCCCTTTCTTAGACCCGTTCAATAAACGCCTTACCTGAAAAGATAGCTTTGTGATTAGTGCTCGTAAAATAGCGCCTATTACTACCGTCATAAAGTTTAAGTACGTTGGTATCAGATCCGAATGTATCGTTTGATACGTATTCCTTGTTATGATTATGGCCTCTTCAACGTCTTGGTTTCACTATATACCTTCTTGAACCAGGCAACTTATGTTTGTACGTTTTTATGTCAGTGTTAATTTAAAAATTAAATATTATCTTTACTAAGTAAGGTTCAGTACCATCTATGAAAAACGTTAGTTTCTTAGATGGCTTAGGTACATAGATAATGGTACGCTTAGTGAGAAGTGGCAAGAAAAATATACTGTCTGTGAAAATGTCAATCGTTTAGGTACAACAATGCAAGAAATAAAGCCTGGTAATTTTAAAATTCATTTATAGGTTAATTTTTCTATGACTGAGGAACAGAAAAATTACGGCACTTTAAATAAATCGAATCTCGTTTTTACCTTTTGATTTTCATATAGAAACAAGCAACATCGTGGGCGGTCACCAGTTACATTATATTCAGAACAAGAAGCAGGCTTCAGGGAAATTCAGCTACATTTGTTTATCCATTATTAACGTCGTTACGCCGACGATATTGGCCCAATAATGATATTGGCCATGAACTCGATCTATGACAAAATGTGTTCGCAAATATTTGGGCCATGTTGGAGCCAATTAAGTTAAACATTCTGATGTTTTGCGTAACTAATTTTAATAAGGTCTTCAACGTCACAACGATGGTAAGTTCTTGATATTTTTTGTTATGGTGGTAGAATCTTTTTATTCTTTACCTACTCCATACTTTATACTCTTTACATAATAAATCATCATTTTTGTTACTCTCGACACCAGAGTTGATCACTCCCATTCGATAAGAAAAAAAAGTAATCAGCGTTTTTTTCTTCTTCTAAACGAATGAGCGTGACCAACTCTGGTGTCGCGAGTTAATCAATCCACCCTAAGGGCCTCTGACATGGCTTAACGACTGCCGTACTAGACAAACAGTCGGGACCCACAATTTAACGCTTTGAACAGTTCTCTCTGCCTAGTATGATATAATATAAAAAAAACATAAGTAGGTACGTACCTGCTGAAGCAGATCTGTGGTTCTGATACGAGTAACGTTAATTAATATTGATGAAGTTTGTTAATTTTGTAATTAAAAATAAATTGTGAGTGAATATAGTGTTTGGTTGCACGACAGGAAATTAATCAATTTATTGAGATGTGTTAGTAAAATTAAGTAACGAGGTAATTAAATAAATAGGGTTTTATTCAGGTACTTAGTTAACGTTTTATTTTTCATGTAATTATTGTATGATTTTTAGTCATAAATTAATAGGTATCTTAGTTACTATAATCATCATCATCATCTACAGCCTTCTCTATCCCACTGCTGGGCATAGGCCTCTCTTTGAATGTGCCAGCTACGTCGATCTTGTGCAGACCTCATCCTTAACGAACCCACTCGTACAATGTCGTCGACCCATCTCGCTGCCGGACGACCTACTCCTCGTCTGTCTGTGTCCTACTATAATATGTGTATTTTCATATATGCTCAAATAACAGAATAATAAACCTTACCTTAGTATATTATGTTTTACAATTTTATTAATTTAAGTTTTTTATGTATTAAAAAAGGTATAAAATTTATTTACTCTTTCGACGTATTTTTATTCCTTTTTAGGTCATAAATGGGCATTTCTATTGTTTCTGGCGCACGACCGTTTTAAATCTCCAGGGAAAGAATACTGTTTGCAATTCATTAAAATTAAACAGTACGGAGTGTCAGATCGGTAGATTTTACTTAAAAGTAGAAATAATGACTGATTCACTACTTAAAAAAATAAAAATAAGACTAATTTTCTTGTTTGATATGTACGTACGTACCACGTACGTCATCCGTATAATATTAATGTGATTTTTTTCGAAAACATTTTTATGAGGAAATATATCGTATTTATCCTTATAAAAATGTTTTAAACTATAACAGACTTTTCATTCTCTTGTTTTTAATTAAGCTTCTATTTCATAACTTAATTAATCTTTCGTCAGTATTTCGCAGGCTTCAATTCCAGTGAATCACAGTTCAATTCATTATTCCGAAACTTGTTAAATTTTAATTAAATGTCGCCGTCAGTTATGTTTTTAGGGTCTGTATACGGCGCCGGTGAAATAGCGTTTTGTTATTTTATAATAGATCACAAAAACATGTTTTTCTTTTATATAAAAAGTGGCAAAAAGGCAGATTTGCCTGATGGTAAGCAGTCACCGTATATATGATGGTATGTATTCTAAGGCATAATATAGTTAGATGGACAGAAGTGCCAAAACTATTAAAAATAATTACTCATAATCCATGTCAAAAATCATAAAAATATATGTAATGTTGTGATAGGCAATAAACAAAAATAATCGTTTCGATCACAATACGTTTTTTTGTTATGTGTTGCTTATACTGATATGTATATATATATATATATATATATATATATATATAGTCTTCTTCATGTCTATCTTAGAAAAAAAAATAGGTCATAAGTCGCATCACTTAAGCTGTTTTAGCTTTTGAAAACTCTAACACCAGAGTTGGCCACATTCTCAGTTTATTTGCAAAAATACACACATTTCCACTATTTAACTCACAAAACTTTACTACCTATATATTTGTGTTATGTGAAAGAATGATATAATGTGTTGCAGTTAATCTTAAGCCATAAAAAAATAGGACGTATATCTCACTAACATACAGTAATCTTGTTAATAACGTTTCAGATAAATTAATTTATTTCATGAAATAACTATGATTGTTATTTTCACCTCGACAGCGATCAACCTCAGTTAAGCTTTCAATTATAGTAAAATTAAACGAAACTGTCGTCGGTTGTTTGTTCAGTTTGTTTGACGTTGTGTGTGAATATTTCACAAAAATATGAATGGATTTGTAATTTTCATTAATTTTGCTTTAACTTTTTAATGATAAAATATTTAAAAGGCAAGTTTGGTTTAATTATATAAAAGTCGTCAACATAAAGTAAGTAAATACATATCAGACTAGTGGGTGTTCGCGGCTTCGCTCACATTAAGAAGTAAAACTTGCATCCCCTATTTCACCCCTTTAAAAGTGGCATTTCCAAAAATCCTTTCTTAGCGGGTGCCTACGTCATAACATCTACTTTCATTCCGAATTTCAGCCCAATCCGTCCAGTGGTTTGGGCTGTGCGTTGATAGATCACTATATCAGTCAGTCAGTCACCTTTGAGTTTTATATATTTAGAAGATAGATAGCCTGACGCCATCTAGCCCTATACTAAGCAAACGCTTTTATCATAGGTCACTTTAACATATTTATACAGCAAGATACATAATAAATATATTTATCTAAATTGAAAAGGAAATCCAGCCCACCCTCACAATTGAATATGAATAGATAAACAATTTCTCGTTCCCAATACAATTCGGAATATTTCCGATTCGGGAAGGATCCAATACGGCGATATTTGAGCGATATAACGTAATATTTCCTCTAGCCTAAACCGATCCTGAGTCGTAAAATGATGACCGTTTCAAAACATAGATGTTTATAGTGATAGAGAAGTAAAATAAAATAAAAACATTTTCGCGAGAGCTCATATCTTACACTAGCAGTGCCTCGCGCTTTGTCCGCGTTGATTCGGGATAGAAAGTAGCCTATGTGTCTATTCACGGTCTTTTACAAATCCAAATTCCATCTAAATCGATTTAGCCGTTTGAAAATGAGGAAGTAGTAAACATAGACATACATACATACACACACGCACACACACACACACACAGTTTTTGGTTCAAAAGTTTTTTAGTCCAAGATCAAACTATGGAAACTATAATTTGGACAAAACAAAAATAGAGATCTATATTAGCTTATATTTAATATACAAGCTATTTTTAGTATTTTCTAAAATAAACTGATGTTATGTTACTCCTATGTTTTATCTACACATAAAACATCAAAGGCCAAAAACCTTATTTTGCCGCCCGTATGAGACCGCTTCGAAAACACTTTGTGTAATGAAAAATGGTCTGTTGCCTTCACATGAGCCATACAGGGTGACAAATTATCAATTTTAGGACGTAAATTCTTTAAATAATAATGTAATAAAATGATGATGTTAAAAAAGATACAAATTTGTACAATAAATAAATGTATAAAAACGTCCACGATATGTGAATACATATGTCTAAAAGTTGTAATATCCATTTTACAAAAAGTTTATGTAACTTTTGAAAATAGGTATAACCTAACGACATGTTTGTGAACCACAAAATTTAGGATCATTAGCCCAATAGAACTTCCCCAACGAATTAATTCAAAAGTAACGACCGTCAGTAAATAGGTATACGACGATTAAAAAAATTTTTTTTTTTTTATATTAGTATTTAAAGAAATCACTTTCTTACGAATAAAAACAGCACATTTTCTTAAAAACACCCTGTATATGCATGTGGCATGATCTATTACTTTGAGTAGAGCTCTGTAATAGCGTTTTTGAGGAGTGGCATTTAATAACGGTAGTCGCAGCACGGGGCTTCTTTGTTTCTGTTTGTGATGGGTTTGCAAGCAATCATTTGAAAATATAGCTTAGTAAAGAAAAGTATTATCATCATCATATAATATATAAATAAATATATATTCCGGGACATTACACACAGCACCATTTAGCCCCACACTAAGCAAACGCTTTTGTCGTGGGTACTGGACAACGATATAAAACTTATATACTAAATGCATACTTATTATACATACAAACAACCAGACTCAACACAACTAATTATAAATTTTAAAATGCATAAAATATACTTGTGTCGTGCGGGAATCGAACCCGCAACCCCTAGATTAGAAGGCAGAGTCACTACTAACTAAGCTAACAGAGCAGTCAATCATTTTTATCTTTAGCTAAATAGAGAAAAAGAATCATCATCATCATCCACAGCCTATCTAGTCCCTTGCTGGATAAGCCTACCTTGCCTGTGCCTGAGAGTCGAGATCAAGATTTGTGTATTTTTGATATGGCTTAATGATTGCATAGTAGATAATATTATGTCATAGCTTGTGCGAAAATTATACTAGAATTCGGTTTTGTATGTAAACCATTGATTGTTTTTTAAACTCTTTCTATACTTTTGAACCTCCACCGTGTAGTCATTTATTTATATAAATGCTTAAAAGTGCTTTCGTAAAATGTCCGTAAAAGTGGTCCGTATATGCATTATCAGCTTATTATCTTGTTTTTATTTTATTTTATTCCTTTACAAACTAACTATAAGTCAGTTTGGCTAATTACTATTTCAACCGAACTAAGAACTGAGAACAATACTTAGATATAGTTAGCAACATCTATCTGCAAGTTTCTTTAAATGACTCAGGTGTTACCTTCATTTGTTTGCACTATCTGCAACCATAGATGACATAAAAATAGAGGACAAAACTTTATAAAATACTTTATTTTAGTAGTGGTTTATATCATCGGTGTTTATTTACTAGTGTTTTTTTGTAAACTAAAGCGTTTTGCTATTGACGACAATTTGCCAGGTTACTAAGACTAATTTATTTATTTAAATCAATAAATATGTAAGTATATGTATAGTGGATTGACGTGGATTTGGACCAGCTATACCAGTTAATAGTTTATCTAAATCAATTAAGATTAATTATCGTTATCATCCTATCTTATATTAGTCCATTTATACAAAACAGCTTCAACTAAATAATCTGTTTTGTCCTTTATTACTACATCCATGGCTAGAACTTGGGTTATCTCAGTTTTGACAGTGACAGATATTTGTTTTTGTTCTTTCATAATCGGACTTGTGTTTTCACAAAGTTGGTGAAGGTAAGCGTTAATTACTGTTAGATTTATTGTAGGATTGTCTGCTTGTTTTGCATTTGTATTGTTTTGAACTTTAGTTGGTATTTGTTTAGTTATTCTTGTTTAGTATTCTGTATTTTTTAGAGGTGTGGTCAAGGACGGGCATAAAGAGTTTAAAGGTAAGTGATAAAAATATTACGCTAGATTAGTTATAGTAAGTTTTTATTACTTTTGTTTTTCAAAATCTGCGGTTCATTATTACAAGATTATGAAATTGAATTGGCTAATTTCAGCGCCCAGTAATGACCTAATTTATGGATCCTCTATTACAACAGGCACCCATGGCCTACAATATACAACAGTTTTAAACGCGTCTTCTACGGCGAATTTGACATAACTAACATATAACATAAGGATTTCTACAAAATTCGTCCTTACCTGTCACAAAGTCTAGAAAGCTATCGTTATTCGAAGCTGTCATCTAACTACTTCCAATAACTATGTCCTTTGTACTCTGTCATAAAACGTGTCATAAAATAAACCGGCACTTTAAACACAGACAATATGATTCAGATACTCCTTCTACTAGTTATTTCTAATCTTACGAGTCTTTCTCGATCTACTTTTGTCACCTCCTAGATCTCTCAGATCAGATCTAATAAAAATATAAGTGATAAACCATCAAATATTCAGATGACGGAATAATGCTAATTCTCAATGCGGCACAAAATGCGAATGCATTGTGAGTGAACATCACTGCAACAGTCTTTTTTTCTCTGTCTTACCATCCAAATATTAGTTATCCCTTCAAGGTTGCATAGGTCTGATGGCAGTCGTTCTTTGTAAAACCTAGTATTCGGCAAAATCAAGTATATTGGAAGCCAACTCCATTAATTGGGAACACACACAGAGGAAACACATAAACAGACTTGACTGTCAGGTACACTTTATACAGCAAGTCGTCTGTAGAGATACAAATGCCAACAAAACATTGTGATAAAGTGATAGAATTATTTGTATTTTTATTGTGTTTTGATTAGGTATCTGTACGATATTATGTCGTTGTCTAACACAATAGTAGATCCAAATCACGGACACACCAGGCGTGGAGTTTCTAGATCTTGTTAAAACTTGCTCCTTCAGAATACGTAGGGATTCTAGGAGAATGGATTGCTCGGAGAATTTCTAATGGCTATGGAATGATCGTAAAGATTTTTTGTATTAAGTACCTATACTCTCTCTTGAGACGTATTTTCTCATGACTGAGGGTCGTGACTCCCCCGCAGAATTAATTCGTTAGGCGAGTTCTCTTGGGCGGATACATCGTGGTGGGCACCCAGGTCCTTCCACGGAAGACATATGTCCTCGGATATTGTGGTCCTTATGATATTTTCCTTCGCCGTTAAGCGAGTGCAAAACCACAGTTAACTTGAAAATGTCATGGTGTAGGACCGGATTCTAACCAGGGTGCGTTTGGATGAAAAGCAGACACTGGAACCGATGAGCCACACTCGCTTTTTAAGTACACACTAGTTAGGTATTTGGCCTCATTGTCGCTTCAATTGACACTCATTCAAGCTATTTGGTGTTACGGTGCAAAAATAGAAATGGCTTTAAAATGAGACCAGTTAGTCTGATCTCGTAATTTTGACAAATTTTGGTCTAGTGAAAAGCCATTCCATGTAAAAAATAGACCGAACAATTTTCGCCCGCGTGGAATAGTTATTACCATAAAAACGGTTCTAGTTAGTTAACCTTAAAAGATAGACATATACTGTTGCGGACATTTTGTTAGATCATTTTAAGAGGAATAATTCTTTAATACACATTTTTTTGATATCTTGAACCGTTTTCGCAGCACACGCAACGAAAGCCCTCAAAGATGAATAATTTTCCTCGTTTTTCCCACATTTTCTATTGTTTCTTCGCTCCTATTAGTTGCAGCGTGATGTTATATAGCCTAAAGCTTTCCTCGATGCATGGTCTATTCAACACAAAAAGAATTTTTCAATTCGCACCAGTAGTTCCTGAGATTAGCGCGTTCAAACAAACAAACATACAAACAAACAAACAAACTCTTCAGCTTTATAATATTAGTATAGATAACTACTTCAAGTAGAAATATTTGCAATTATTTCCTATCAATGCATCCTATTAGAACAGAGTCGTTAAAACTTATCCATTGTTCAGAACACGACGTGATTTGTTCTCAAACGCCCACGCGGTGTTATGTGGGTGTTCATAGAATTAGAATATTCCAGAAGGCTCGTTAGATGACTCATGTTTATTCTGTGGAATAATTATGTCGTGTGTTTTATTTTAGGGTTTTTGGGAATCGGTTTATTTGTAGAGTGTAGGTGTTTGGTTTATACGATGATTTATTGGTTTTTGATAGAATAGCTTGATATTTATGATTTGTTCTTTTGTTGATGCTGATATTGTAATACAGCTTGTTTAGTAGTGTGTGTGGATATAGTCAAGTTTCAGCCGCGAGAAATGGTTTATATGATAATTGAAAATATTTTCAAATAAATAGCAGAGTTTTGTTTCCGAAATAAATAAGATATTTGTTAATAAATATCAACAGCAAACACACAAACTCTCTTTTTAATATTATTGTGATATTTCTTGGCAGAATAATGAGGAAAGCTCGGCCCCAGTTATGGCAAAATCTCATTATTTTGTTTGGGCAGTAAAACTTTTATTATAGTAACACCTCCGCGATAAGTAATGAAGTTTTTCAACCCACATTTTACGGATTTTGTGATGGATTACAGGCATTTTCGGGTTGGGAAAATGTATTTTCTTTAAAGTTGTAGAAATATCTCTGTCTAAAAAGTATTACTAACATAACTTTGTGTACCGTTGTTAAAAATAATTTTTATTTCAATAAGTGAAATATTATTTATAATTGCATTTCAACAAAAATATATGAACCATAGACCTGCGGTTACATAAAAAGAATGGAGTGTAAAAAGGTGTCTATAAACGGAGTACGCTTACCATCACACGACCCACTTGCTTGTGCATCTCTATCATAGAAAAACCCCACAAATTTAGGGTTAAAAGGTTTCGTATTTTCTAAAGTATTTCCACTTGTACAATTTCCCTCTATTCTCGCCCAAGGTTTATGGTATATTTATTTTGAAGAAATATCACATTTCAAGAGCATTGAATAACAAAGGACTCTTTGAGTTTTTGCCCGAATAATTTGGGCAGTAAATATTGGTCTCCGGTTTACTGAATTAATAGCTGCATAGAATTCTTTTTTACCTGGTTTGGATCACTAGGTTACCTGAAGCGACTACTGACAAAAATAGCAACACTGTTGCCCAATTATTTTGAATTGTCCCAAACAGTGTTGTAACAGTTTAAGTAGCTTTTTAGGTCAACAAATATCTTAAAAGTTCTTGTACCGATTAACACCATAACGACTATTTGTTATAAAAAGACACAAAGCTATAACAACTGTCACATATCGACATGACTCAGTTTGACTCTTGTAACTGACGCCATATTGTTTCCGGTGTGAGCGAGGCGCACTTCCGGTCATAGCGCGATTGCTCACAGGACCGGAAGCTACGTCACGACTAACGACCGGTCGGTGAAACCTCGATAGGCATTGATACTTGTTACGACTCTTTGATACTTTAGTGGCTCTGAGGTTATAAATGTATTTTGTTATTTAATTGTCTTCAAAAAGGAGGTTCCCAGTTCGTCTGTAGAATGGTCATATACCTATTTAAAAAAAATGTGGTATATGTTATGTTTGACTACAGCCTGCCTGATGTTAATTGCATTGCTACAGCCTAGGGTGTAACACGCTTACCTAGAAGATACCTATTAACTCTACATAGATTTGAAGAACCCTGGATTGAAGTTCGCAGGAAATACAGCTTCTGGTAAAGTGTTCCAAAGCTTTGCTGTCCGTACAATAAACGTAGAGGTAAAGCGCTGTGTTCGACAGGTTCGACACTTCGGCACTTCCACCTTATAACGGTGTATACCTGCAGACTTTCTGCTTGTTCGGCTATAGAGAGGAGCTAAGCTTTGTGGTCTAAAACATTTTATTAGATAGTTTTAAAAAGAGCCTACGGTATTAAATATTATTTGGTTTTTTTCTGACATTTTGTCATATCATTGGACTTTGTCGAGCACGAGGCAATAAACATAGTATTACACATATGTACCTACATAACATATTAATCAAGATAAGTAAATGAATTAATTTCAGCTCAACTAGTACCCTTTAGTGTGATAAGCCCTTTATCACACTAAGCTATGTAACGACCCCGGATTTGGGTTATCTGTCTATTATAAATAGTGTGAATAAACTATTTTTGGTAAAGAATTCCATTTGCCTACATACAATTATGTTTGCATTGCCTTCAGTGTGGTAATGCGGCCAGTGCCTGGGCACGCTGCTCTCTGGCAATGGGCTGGAGCACTTAGACCACCTCTAGGCTTTTCTAAATATTTTCCTATTATATTGTAGTAGTTTAAAGCGAGTGTGGCTGGGCGGCTTAAGCGTCTGATTTTCATCCTGACGCTCTCTGGTTCGAATCCCGTCCCACACGGATGACTGGTTTTTCAAATTATGTGTGGATTTGCACTCGCTTAGCGGTGAAGAAAACACATCGTGAGGAAACCGACATGTCTTTACAACAATATCCGAAGACATGTGTCTTTCGTAGAATGACCTGGGCGCCCACCACGATGTACTCGTATCTGCTTAAGAGAACTCCCCTGACGAATAAATTCTACGGGGGAGTCACGACTCTCAGTCATGAGGAATTACGACTCATAGAAATAGGATAAAAAGAAATATAAAATACATACAGAGCTGCGTTACTCTCTATACATCATTCCAATGGCTCTTTATTTCATCCTAAAGCTTCCGAGTTCAGTGGATTTGGACAAATACACCCTATTATGTAAAATATGAAGACACCCTGAAAACAGGAAAGCGACGTGCATTGTTAGAAAAAAAGGTTAAGAGGATAAATTTACTCTGTATACTGCAGTACAATTTTAGTGTATTTATAAAGTTCTTTCATTTGTTTCTAGATTTTCTAGATTTTTTGTCTGTTAATCTGTTTTCTGTGTCTCTGTTTGTCTGTTTATTTGAAACGCTCATCCTACTACTACTACTTTTTATCCTGAAATAATTCAAGCAAAGCCGTGGGCGTCTACTAGTTAGATATTAAAACGTTATCGGAAATAAGAATGTAGCTCCTTGAATAAATTATAGTATTCCATATTTCTTAGCTATTCCCAAAAATATCGGATCGAATTATTCCAATGCCCTAGGCAAACTCAATAAAAGGGTCTTCAGACTGAAATACCTTAGATGTATATGTCAAAAATATACGAAAATTTCTTGTCTTCATACAACATTCATACATCGTACCGACTGTAAGACCGTTGTCAAACAAAGTGAAAGATCAAATATAGTATATAGTAGGTAGGTCTAAGAAAGAACCTGCGAAGGAATTGTATTTGAACAGATTTTTGGGGAGATATGTATTTATGTAGACATAGGCAATGATAGAAGTAAATTATACTGTTTTAAATAATTACTTACTTATATAATTATTTTTTTTTATTTTTATTTTAGTACTTGGAATGTAAAAAATATGTGGAAATTTTGAACAGTGTACAACAAGGATAATATTGCTTTTGTAACTTAGTTAAGCAAGATCCATCTTAGAACATAGCTATTGCTTACCAAAAGGCGAACTATGGTCAAATGCAAACCTGTTTTAGTAAAAAAAACTGATAATCATAGTTTTTTTTTTTAAGTTGGCAATCAATAAAGCCAGACTATATTCCGGAACATTTTTGTTCCTGTTCCAAAGAACAAATACTATGTTGGTTCACACCGGCAATTCTATTCCAAACATTAATTCAACCTCTCTGGTTCCCCTTTCTCGCCCCTACATCTTTTATTCCCGATTCACACAAAATGAAGACAAACATAAGGGAATTTCATTGTTTCGAAGCCCTTAGAGAGCATAAAAGTACCAAGTAATAAAGTAAAATTATTTCGGCGAAGTTTTATCAACGATATTGCTGTTTATATTGGCTGTTGGTTTGATAAATAATTTATCAGCTACTGGTAGAATAAAAGCAATTGCCATGAAAGTCTGAGTACCTTTGAGAATGTAAAAATATACCTACATACCTGTTTTATATCGGTTTAGTTTACAAGTAATTTCACTATTTTTAAGATAAAAGACGTTCATAATATTAAGTTAACAGTTAATTATATTTTTAAGATAAAGGCAGTCATGCTATTAAGTCAACAGTTTGTAATTAGGATAACTTCTGTAGAGTTTTTAAACCAACCTAGGTGACTTTGAAATAAGCTTTACGACTGATATTCTATGAACATTCTCTTCTTAGAAAATTAGCTGTTATTTTACTCACGGAAGCTCCCAACAAAAACTCACATATAATTTATTTTATATATTTGCTAAGTTTATATGAGAGTAGCCAACTCTGGCGTCAGTAGCAATCCGCCCTAGGTGCCCCTGAAAAAGCTTAAATACTGCCGTACTATGACAATCAGCTTATTCCCTTATTTCGTTGCCAAGTTAAGTATATTTCAGAGAGTGTATGCCAGCGTTTATTCATGTAGCACAAATCTCACATATCCAAAGTTGTACTGCGACAAAAACTTGGACTTGCGCCAGCAAAATAAAGCCTCAGCAAGATTTATAGAAAGCGTCTTTTAATAACTTAGAAATTCTCGGTACGCATAAAGTAATATTGCCGTAAATCATGCTGAGGTGCCTACTATGAGACGGGAAACAATATAAAAATATAATTGTGTTTTTTATATACCTACTTTTTAATATATTCGAATTGTATTTATTATGTAATTTACTTGTTTACTTTAATAAAGCTCCCTTTGTCTTTGGCAATAATTTTACCCTCTTAGAGTTCGTACCTATGTGTTGGATTTTAATAGTAGTATTTGATGCAATTGAGGGTAGTTGTGAATTGCAAGAGCCGACTGGACGTCTGCGCGTCGCAGACCCGGTTTGAGTTGCAAAGATCGCGCCGTGCGCGGTGGTTGTGTCCGTGCCACACCAGCACTTCACCAAGTTGCCAAGATCGCGCCGTGCGCGTCGGTTGTGTCCGTGACACCCCAGCACTTCAGAGTCCGTGACTCTGGAACAGAACTAAAGCAGTTCGTATAGAAGAGGAGCAGGTGCAGCACCATTCGTCTGTCGCGCATCACGGAGGCTATCCCCGGAGAAGCAGCGTCGTGGATGAAAGGTTGGTGAATGCTTTTTATGATTGCCCTCTTTGCATCAATTCTGTTACGTCAAAATCAACCCCATACAGTCCACTTAGTATCGAACAGTATGTATATCCAACAAAGTGCATAAGCCAGCAAATTCTACACATGCCTTTGAATTATGTCATATAGGCCTTGCCGTCATCAAAACCAAAATAGCCAACCAAATCATAACGTATTGTTTTACAATTAAAAAATACACAATGTTTAGAAAATCTTACAGCTATGAGTAGGTTTTTTTTTTGTGGAATGTTATGGCCACAGCCTGTCATGTGTTTTTGCCGTGCAGTATGTCTCTAGAGAGTCTGTAGCATATGGCCCACGCAATCTGACATCCTACGATATCAAATTCAATACGTCTTCTTCTTGTAAAATTAGAGTGGTCAACTTTGGTGTCGAAAGCCGCCCTAAGGCCTCTGGCTGACTTGGCTTATCGACTGCCGTACTGAACAAACTGCCGGGACCTACAATTTACCGTGTCATCCAACCCACAGAATCACCTTAAATGGAATGCCACTTTCCAGTCACCCTTCCAATGACCGCGCCGACCTTTGCTTAACGTTGGTAATCGCATGCGATTGCCTCCGCTAGCTCAGCTAGAAATTCAATACTAATACCATCATGTATAATTATATACTTTCTGTTAGTTTATAGTAGAAGCCTCAAGGCATATCTCTTGATATCTTGTTTACACAAGATATTAAAACAGACGCTACGTATCTCGTAAAATAAACAGTCGTTTCAGAAAATATTTTCTTTCGTGATTTTTGAACAAAAATATTTTTGCTAGAAACAAACACATACATATTTTATGTATGACTAGTGTTTTCACGTTGTTTTATCTGTATTAAGCGTAGCAGAAAAATAAGTTTGTATTCAATCAAGCTTTAGAGACTTTATTTGTTGCTAGCGGCGCCTCACGGTTTTACCCGCGTTAATCCTGAACACAAAGTAGCTTATGTGTTATTACAGGGTATTATCTATCTCCTTACCAAAAATTTTATTCAAATCGGTTTAGCCATTTAGGCGTGAAAAAGTAAAAATACGTTGACACATACAAAACTTTCGTCTTTCCGTATTAGTAGGTGTTAGGATATACTTTATCTCTAATCCACATGGATTTATAAATAAATAACTTCAATGTACCAACAATTAATAAATCTATTCGAATAAATCAGTTGTCGCGAAAAAATAAAGATCGTTAGAAAGTCTAAATAATTTTTCCAACCAGCAAACGTGTTAAAGTAGCCTGCAAAACCTTTCCACCGCAGGTCGTAACTCTAAGCACTAAAGCACTTAGTAACTACGCACTCAGGCTAGATTTGTGGATCTTGACATCTTTGTGGTGATAACTTGGAATTGGTTGAAAAAATAAGTTAAATATTATGACAAAAAAATTGCATTTCTAAAAGCGTTTTTGCGAATTAATTCTGTGGGGAGTCACGACCCTCACGAGGAAGTACGTCTCAAAGAGAAAGAGAGAGAAATGCGTTTAGGAATTGATATGCAAGAGGGCCTTTGTACATGATTTATTTGGGCTTCTTAGCACATGTGTTTTGTATGGCCATACATATATTTCGCTGTTTGGATAAATGTATGTTTGTAAAATAATAAAAATGTTTGTTTGTTTCATTAAAATAGCTATGAATCAAGAAAAAAGGCCAATTTTCATGAAATAATAATTTAGTATGTGAGGAATTGTATTTATGGGCACCTAAACGTTAATATCAATGTAGTTAATTTATCTAATAATTAATTTATCTAATTTACCTGTACCTAGTATTATATTGGGAGATGACTCTGGCCTCGTACCTAACACAGTCTTACGGCTACCACGAGGTCAGAGGATTCACATGTTATTGTACATTATTTACGTCAAATAAACGAATTTTGTATTTGTATTTTGTATTTGTATTTGTATCTATTGTCATTGCTAATCAACCAAAATAAATATATATTCTGGGGCATGGTACACAGCGCCATCTAAAATATCATCATAAAAACCCTCACATATTTACTTAAAACAATCACAAATCATAATAAAGAATCTGCCACTTTAGTTAGAATAGTCTGGCAAAGAATTTTATTACAATATCTAACTTAGAAGGACTTATGTGAGCCAGTTACCAACTTGAGATTGCTTATGTAAGCGATTCAGTGCGTATAAAGTACTTTGAATGCCTCGACAATTTGAAAAGAAAAGTTTTGAGACTCAGAATTAGGACATTTTAGTGTTATAGTTGAATTTATTTCATATCGCAAATGAAGTTGAATATGTTTTAAGTTGTTTAGTGTAAATAAATACACATATTAAAAAGCTGAAAAAGATCGAAAGTCTGAACATTGAAGATATTTAAAAAAAATGTAAAAAGAAACATAATAGATATATAAACTTAACTGAACACTATATTAAATTATAGGAATATCAGTTGGGGACAGCGTACTTAGTTAGAAAATATTTAATAAAAGATAAGTTTTGCACTATAGTTAGGTGTACTGTATACCGTTGTCAATAAAAGCTTATACTTTTTTTCAGGACATATCACACAGCGCCATCTAGCCCCACACTAAGCTAACAATTGCATCATAGGTACTAGATAACGGATATAATACATACATTTAAAAAATAATTTTCTCATACATTTTGTTTTTGTAAATTCATACTTATTATTTATAGAAACGACTATTTTTCTGTACTTTATGTTTTCACACAAGCTTATCGAGCTTTCTCACCAAATCAAAAGTGCCATCAAAGTGGAAGCCGCCGCTAAAAGTTTTGTAGTCCCTTCTGTCGTTTGTTTCTACGAGTTGTTCAAAATAACTAGAATGATTGGCGGCAACACTTTCGTCAAGTATTCATCATCTTCTTCTTATCGAATGAGAGTGGCCAACTCTGGTGTCGAGAGTTTATCAAGCCGCCCAAAGGGCTTTTGACATGGCTTAACGACTGCCGTACTAGACAAACAGCCGGGACCTACAATTTAACGTGTCATCCTAGCATTCGTCTTAATGTATAAATTATAGACAAAAACCGAAAGCATTTTTTTTTTCAAATTTCTTTAAAAATTAGTCACATATTCTTATAAATAAGAAATGTACCTAGGTGTAAGTTTATGTTAAACAACAAATGTATTTGTATTGTATTGTATTGATAGTAGCTAAGTCTAGTAGGTATATACAGTTACCGAAGCCACCTTCAATAGTTCTTAATATTGCAAACAGCAGTCGGTTTCTACAAAGTATTGTCCTCGATCAACAGAAGCGTTCAAGAAGAACATTAATTAAGTTACCCATTTCTCATTAGTAATTTTCAGTCACAGATTTCATAAATTATCATCATCCTCAGCCCGCTTCCTTCCAAAGATATTGAAACTCTTTTTAGTCCCATTTCGGCCCGAGCGCAGAATTGTTGCCCGTAGTATGAGGGCAGTGGGCCAAGGGCAATGCCGGATGTACCGTGAATTAACTATGACTTACCGAGTTCTGAATGTTAACTATAGGTGGATTAGATTGTCGTTGCTTTCACGTTAAGTAAGGTAAGTAAGATAAGTAAACTTGAAAGTACATGTCACTAACAGTAAATAATTACCAAGCCAAAACAATTACTAAATTAATTACTGAATTAATTGATAGATTTACTAAAATACAGGTATAAACAAAGAAATTAGTGTTGACAACAAGGACTGTAAATTGCTTAGTGTTGTATGTGAATCGCCAACTAGTTTTGAGACTTATCAAACCACCCTAAAGGTCTCAAACTTAATCCGTCAAATACGCAGTCTAATTGGTCCCGACTGTTTGTCTAGTACGGCAGTCTTTAAGCCATGTCAGAGGCTGTTAGGGCGGCTTGATAAACTTTCGACACCAGAGTTGGCCACTCTCATTCGATAAGAGTCGAAAATTACTGATGTATGAATTTTCATACCAAAATACCTTGTTAGTCCATTAAATGTAGATATAGTCCAAGCCTCACAAACCAAGTTTCAAAGCCACCCTTAAGGCCTTAGTCCATCCGTTATATGTAGATATAGTCCAAGTCATCGAATATATAAGTGCCGAAGTGTCGAACACAGCGCTTTGCCTCTACGTTTATTGTACGGACGGCAAAGCTTTGGAACACTTTACCAGAAGTTGTGTTTCCTGCGAACTACAATCCAGGGTTCTTCAATTAATCTATGTAGAGTTAATAGGTATCTTCTAGGTAAGCGTGTTACACCCTATGCTGCAGCAATGCTTAACACCAGGCAGGATGTAGTCAAACGTAAACCTAACCCACGTAAAAAAAGCCCCACAAACAGAGTTTAAAAGCCAGTCTACGTTAATCCAGAAATAGCGGCACAGTCGTAACTATCGATTGTTGCTCATACACTATGCACGACATACTGTGTCTATGTTTCACTGTACAAGGTGACCTTTAATGGAGTTTTGTTTTTTAGGAGATTTTATCTGAGCGCTTTAAGATTATCTATCATGACTTATAGTTTCTGAGAAAGCGCTTAACAAACATACAAATATAAACTCTCGAGCTCTCATGTGCCAAGCACATGTATTTGCAAGCTATAATATAATAATCTAATTGTATCCAGATTTTGTCATTTCACACCCATACGTGTCAAATTAATAACCTCTTTCTTAATGGAAGTCGGTTAAAATAATAAATAATAAAGTAATTGTAATACAAGTACATGATCTTGTCTATAAGGCTTCTTTTGGAATATGTATGCAACCGAAATCTATATATTTATAAAGTACTTAAATGAAATATTCACCCTGTATCATAAACACCTCATAATAAAAGCAATGAGATTACTATCACGTCACAGTGTGACATGACACTATAATGTGTACATAATATCGAGGTTCTAATATAATTTCAATAATGCACTTGCACTGGTATTTCATGACTGTTTCACAAATTATTATGGCCACTATAATTGAGTAATGAGTAAAACTTTTTATTGGAAAATAAGCGTAATAATCACGACCGGCAGGATTCGATCTGGCGTAATTTTAAAACCTCTTGGTTACGGTCTACTAATTGCTAGGTGCGAAAATCACACACAAGATCACCAGGGCAATCAAAACGTCATCAACTCAAGCGATTTTGTGGTCGAATGTCTAATATCGGCAGGCTGTAGTCAAACGCAAACCTATCCCACGTAAAAAAAAAACTTGATTTAATTGTTCAATATTTTATTATTAAGTATACTAAAGCTAAACACGCTTTCAAAAGACGCATTTATTCAAAACAATATATCACAGGTATAAAATATTTAAATGATTGTCAGTTACTTACCCTTACAACATGCTAAGAACAATTTATGTATGTTTAAACTAGTGGACACCCGCGGCTTCGCTCGCAGTATTTTCGGATAAAAAGTATCCGATGACACTTCCGGTACCTCATACTACCTTCATACCAAAAATCATGAAGATCCGTTCAGCTGTTTTTGCGTGATGAGCGTTTAAATAAACAGACAAAATTTTTAAAAACTGCCATAACGTGTTCTGTTATGGATTTAAGGTATACCCAAACATTTTTTTTTATATCTTTCACGTTCAGACGTTCGACCCTATTCAGCTTTGTTATATGACATGTACATAAATGTAGATTGTCATCTACAATAGTATCTAATGTTCCAATTACATATCAGCTTTAACCCTTTGTGCCTGAGCTAAAACTCTTCCCTCCATTTCACACCCTACGTAATGGAAAGTCCCAACAATTACTCATAGTTAGTGAGTGACATCATAAGGACTGTAAGGAGGCGGGTTATTCCCAAGGGAAAGTGTGCTTTTTGCCTAGCCTAGGAGAGATTTTGTTGACAACTTACTGAATTAGTTTCAACTTGTGTAGAGGGAAGAATTAAGACTAATTAAACATATTTTTTTTTTTTTTTTTTTTTTTGTCGTTCCACCATTGTTTCCCTCAACACGAGTCAAGGACATTTTCTGGCTGAACATTTGTTAAGGCGTAATGAGATTTTATGATCGGTTTATTAGAAACGTCACATGCAAAATTATTAAACATAATTTATAAATAGTATTTTATTTTCAACTGAAGGCATTTATCCACAACTAGTAGACACCCGCGGCTACGGTTGCTTTAGTCTATACTAATATTATAAAGCTGAAGAGTTTGTTTGTTTGTTTGAACGCGCTAATCTCAGGAAGTACTGGTGCGAATTGAATTTTTTTTTTGCTTTAGGCTATATAACATCACGCTGCAACTAATAGGAGCGAAGAAACAATGGAAAATGTGGAAAAAACGGGGAAAATTATTCATCTTTGAGGGCTTCCGTTGCGTGCGCTGCGAAAATGGTTCAAGATATCAAAAAAATGTGTATGAAGGAATTAATGCCCAAAATAACAATTCCACGCAGACGAAGTCGCGAGCACAGCTAGTTCAGGATAAAACGTAGCCTACCTAATACTACTCACATACCAAAAATCATGATGATCGGTTCAGCCGTGTTTGCGTGTATACCTATCCATTTTTTACTAGAATGCTGTGGATATTTGCTAAAATCTGAGCAAGAATAATACTTAACGACGGCAGTCACAGCATATTGTTCAAAACACCTCGAGATATTTGGATGATATCATTTTTTATTTATTTGAAATTTTTCCATTTTCCCGAAACACCACAAGCCAAGACACAAACAAGTACCTAACCTAAATAATTTAGAAGGTAAGTGACGAAAGGTAGCGTTACAATAGGGCAGAGGTCCGACGCACTGCATAATTAAACTAGACTATTAACTGTGTGTTAGAACAACTACGGGTATTAATAGTTTCTAGCCTTCGAGGTGGTTGGAAAACTCTTGAAGCGAAGTTGATTGTGATGACGGAAAGTCATGTGACGCCTATCATTCATTTTATTCAATTAAAATATAAGAGCGATGCTCTTGCCTGTGATATATGCGCCAATTTTCTCGATTTTCGGCCAATTCCTTGCCCTCCTTATACGATATGACGCTTGCCTTCTCTTTGATTTGATCGATATATGTCCTTCTCGACCTTTCTCTTCGTGCCTCTAGCTTCCCCTAGCTTCGACAATGGTTTTCACAAAGTTGTCATGTCGTATACGGTGGCCAAACATCTTCCTTGATACCCATCAGAAATACCTAAAATGATGAGTTTAATTTCATTAAGCAACTGTCGCCGCTATCAGTCCTGGGATGGATGGCACTCGTAAAAAAGTGTGAAATTTACATCTGGGCGTTTCTTGCGTTGGATAAGAATTCAAAAACGTAGGTCTCGGCAGTGCGCCATACTGCAAGTTGTTAAATCATGTCATAGGCCCTTCGGGTGATTCGAAAACTGTCGTCAACAGAATACACCGCAACTATTTGAACTATATAATGTACTTTGCTAGCGGCGTTAAAGATTCAATCGTTTGAGCTTGAAGAAATAAGAAATACGTACACACGCATACATAAAATAAATAAATATTTCAGGACATATCACACAGCGCCACCTAGCCCCATACTAAGCTTACTTTTGTGTCATCGGTACTATATAATACATATATACTTTTTTTTTAAATACATACTTAATATACCTACATATGTAGAAACGATCAGACTCAACACAAGTAATTAGAAATCTTAAAATTCACTTGTGTTTTGCGGGAATCCAACCCGCAACCCTATATTAGAAGGCAAAGCCACTAACAACTAAGCTCTCACATTTTTGCTATGATGATAAAAGGTATCCCCTATTCGGTCAAACGTGTGGTAACCCCGAGTGGATCGATATACCTAGTTATTTCCGTTCCACCTAAAGTCTAGACTGGCGCTTACATAACAAACATAAACCCAGCCTTTTATGAACCTATCTTGGCTTAAATTCAGTAACAATGTACGGTGACGACATTGGAGCTTGTCATGTTTATACGACTAACTTGTCAATTTGTAAGCGTTGTAGCCTTCATTTTTTAAGTAAATTCCTGTATGTTTTGTAAGAAAAATTACAAGTATATTTGCAAAAAAATTTGTTAGGTTTGAACGTATGAGATTGAGTTCATTGTAATTGTTAGTATTGTAAACAGTTAAAACATATAAATGTGGTCGGGGAATTAGATGGATGGATAGATTTATTTAATAAATACCAAAAATATTATATTAATATATCATTTCATCGCTAGTTCAACTGAAGCAACACTCGCACGAATAACAATGTGATCGACGTTATAATAATAGGTTTCTTCTAGACAAGCGTGCTTCATCTGAGACTACAGTGGTGGTGTTCGAACAGGGACATCAGGCAGGCTGTAGTCAAACCACTAACGTAAATATAAGCGTAAGCTTATTTCGTGATAAAAAAAAGTTGGAGCTTACCAGCCCCTCTAGACAAGAGGCGTATTTTAGTGAGCGAACTGACGTATCCTTATGGAATAGAAAGACCAATGTTCGGGTCTGACGTAAGAATTCTCCCCGCGGAGCGCAACGTGTTGTCAATCCCATATAATTGAAAAAAAAATGAAAATTATTTATTTTGTGACAAGAAATAGTAATAATCCCATAAGGTCTATCTATGCCATATAAGTATGCGTCAGTACGCTCACTAAAATACGCGTCTTGTGTAAGGGGGCTGTTCTTGAATAGTACTGGTGCTCGAACGAGACTGCTGTATCACGCCATACATACATTAGAGAAATTACTCTCAGAGATGCCAGTATAAGATATGTTATACTAAAAAGCCTCGTATATTTTCTATGTTTTCGTTATATATGAATATCTCCTACTACAAATAATAGTTTTCCATTAACTTCATAACAATATTTCGTAGAAAATACTGAAATTGCTAAAATAATGACTGAACAAATAGTTTCTTCAATTCACAAAAAATAAATTGGGTTTGCTCGTTTTGGAATGAAAATCTTTTTAGTTTTCCTCTATTTATCTGTTGAAATATAATAATCATGTTAGAAAACATATCAGTAGAAAAAAATATAGAAATTCAAGAACAGAAATGAGAGAATGAATCAAACTCAAAATATTGAAATGAAAAAATGAGTTACTAAATTTAAATCAGTTAAACATCTACTTGCCTATGTATGTTGGCTCAAGTAAGAAATTAATTAATTCTTATTCTTCTTATCGAATGAGAGTGGCCATCGCTGGTGTCGAGAGTTTATCAAGCCGCCCTAAGGGCCTGGACAAACAGCTAGGAGGACCTACTATTTAACGTGTCGTCCAACCTACGGACGCGGCCAAAATTTAATGCCACTTTTCGGTCACCCATCCAAGGACTGGCTGCGTCCACCTTTGCTTAACATTGGTAATCGTATGCGATTGCCTCCGTTAGCTGAGCTACGGGCGCTTCAATTAATTAGGTACGAGTACTTAAAAGTAACATTAATGTATATGGTACAAAATATCATTTAAATTGAAATGTTCATACCAATCTACAATAATAAATATAAAGAGACCAACAAATTGTGGATAATGAGAAACACGTGGAAGCCTAATTGGACTCAAAATGGAGCTAAATTATATTCACCGTCTTTAAAATATAAAGTGACAAATTGTATTATAAGTACGCGTTTTCCGGGGAAAAAAAATTAAAGTAAAAGGAAAATATTTTTTGTTCAACCGTTTTACTTAAAACGCTTGAATCATCGGTGATAAGTTGATTCGTGTTTTAACTTATTTTCATAAATGTACAGGTTTGACGATCATGATCGACGAATGATCTGCTAGTCTCATTCGTTCATTTTTTGATGTTCATAGATATGATTGTAAATTTGTATGTGTTTAAGAACTGAATTGAATTGGAAGATTTTAAGAACCGTATGGTACTTATAATTTAACTTAGATTGGGCCTAAATGATTGTCTTGAAGCGTGAAATTATTTATGAGCAATGGAACATCATTATTTTAGCTATATTGTTAACTAGCTGTGCTCGCGACTTTGTCCGCGTGGAATAGTTATTTTGGGCATCATATTTATTTTATCAAACAACCTCTTCAGCTTTATAAATTATAGCTGTTACCCACGACTTGAACCGTTTTCGCAGCGCAAGATGAATAATTTTGTCCGTTTTTTCCACAATTTCCATTGTTTCTTCGCTCCTATTAGTTGCAGCTCGATGTTATATAACCTTCCTAGTCTTCTTTGATAAATGGTCTATTTAACACAAAAAGAATTTTTCAATTCGCACCAGTAGTTCCTGAGATTAGCGCGTTCAAACAAACAAACAAACTCTTCAGCTTTATAATATTAGCATAGATATGTGGTCATGTGAGTGAAATACTGAAATCTTTTATACAGTAACAACGCAAGTAAATAAATTCAATGGAAATTTTGAACTGTGTTTTACTCATCCCAATAATTCAATGTCTTTAGACACACCTGAAGACCTTTCTTTATCGTAGGTCAAAAACTTTTGATTAAACTTTGGAAAGAAGTTTTAACAAGTTCGGGATTTTAAATAAAATAATGTTTAAATTTATTTTTTTATATGAGTTTAATGTACCCAATAAATAAATCATTTGATTTATGACATTTAAGCATTTGAAAGCAATATGTTTCAGTAATTTTATTAATCAAATTTAACTTAAAGTAAAGCTTCAATATAGTCATCAAGGTGACAAGATTATCTACTAGGTATATATATCAAAGTGTTATGTTGTATGTGTGTTAGGAATTTAAATATTTTTGATTTCAGTCTCTGTATTAGTACTTATTTTTAAATTTTAGTTAAATCAGCAGGGTAAACGTCTACAGTTGAATCCAGAAGCCTTTAAAATGATAATTACCAGTCTTTTTTTTTCAGAAACAAGGTAAAGTCCTATATTTTATTGAAGTTTATCATCAAAGAAACTATTGTTACACATTTTTCTCGTTATTATATCAGTGTCTAATTAATTTTATAATATACATTAAATAAATGTACTCCATGAAAATTATATGAATAAGTTGGTTTATACATTTTTTGTGGATTATTTTAATTCAGTATGATGCATTATATTGTGAGATAAAAACTTAGTAAACCCTAAAAAAGCTTAAATCGTGATTTCTAGTGCATTGATCTCGGGTTGTGATCTTTTGTGAACATTTAATAATAGTCAAGTGGATCCCAAATCGTTACATCTCCATTCCCTAATACATAGATCAGTGAATCCCAAAACCCTCTACTTGTTGATTAAACGCGCAACAGTTACCAAATTCCTTTGTCTTCTATATGAAGCTCTCAAAGTATATAAGGGAAAAATACTACGCCTTTTACAACCCATCTATAGCCCTATAACAACGTTGTCACAAAAAATGAAAAGAAAATATGTAACAGCCTCTTTCCTTTGCCTCTTTGTTCAAGAAAAAGAAACGTAGAAATCGCTGAAGCAAATAGGTTGAAATATAGAATTTATAATTAGAACCTTTTGTTTTCAAAACTCAATTCTAACCTTTTCATTTCAAAATTGAAATTGAAACAAACGAGCGCGCCTTTGTTTAAAATATTGAACGTTTCTTCATATCTCGCGTATAATTGTTAGTAAATCGATCGTAAAAAGTATTGTTATTCTTACCTTGAATATCTCGTGGATTTCACCAAACTGGAGATGAGTCACTGTATTTTTGTGCAATTTATAGCGGAGTGTCCTGGCCCGGGGTATTACCGTCCCTCTGGGCTGCCGGAGGTAGACTGAGCCGGGCTAGCGGTAACTGTTACCTTTACCTGTTACTTTCTATAGGGCGGGGGTTGAAGAGGGATGTGCGATCGAGTTTTAGTCGATAGTAAGAAAATGGTTGGTAAGTCAGCGCCTAAATATACTAACACCCAGTTATTCATACCAAATACTCTCGACACCAGAGTTGGCCACTCTCATTCGATGAGAAGAAGAATAATATAACAAATATGTTTGTATTTAAGGACTTCGGGCTGTAGAGGATTGACATTAGTTGATCTGAGTAATAAAATCTAGTGTCCTGCCAAATTGACGCAATTATTAATAATTGTATTAATACTGTTTATGAACCTAAATTCGTAGATACTCTTAGAGGGTCTATAAGTCTACGAATTTTCGTAGCAGCAACTCCTACATTACGTAGCATGTATATTGTATGCATATTTTATGCAGAAACATCAAGTGGTTTTTTTTTTTCTATAATCGAATGCTTAGTATCGGTCTAAAAACATCACTATTCTTTAGGATAAATCAAAAGATCTTTTCTAACCAAATTTTGAGCAATATTTTATTTGAGCGCCATCTATTTCAGCACCTGTGAACCTTTTATGGACTAAGTAGCAACCTAAAGCTTTTTTGGTAGTGTGAAATAAATGAGACACAACCAAGGAATAGTTCCACTTACTTTGGCTAATGTAGGTAAGTTTCTAAGGCGTAGGCTATATTTTTAAGTTTCTAGGCTTATTTTGTATTGTAATATAATAGTTTTTTACTATGCAATGTGAAATAATTTCTTCCTTTCAATAATACCATACAAAATTAACTGAACTTCAATGTACCTAGTACTAAAAACCTTTACTTTACTGCGATTTATTTGGATTTAAGTTACACCAAAATAAAATATTGAATCAAGCGTTACTTTGCAAAAACCGTTGTTAGTGAAACTTTAGAATAATATGTAGTGATTTTCCTAAAATCACCTAGTTTGTTGTTTGAAGCCGGAAAAAGAGCAGTCGCAGCGGAAAAATACTACATATAAAAACTTACTGAAACTAAAACGCAAGCCCAAATAATGTAAAAAAAAAGGTAAAGAGGTACATTGCTGACGATTTTATTCTACGTATTATTGTTGGAAACAATCTGGTTTTAACATTTAGGTGTAATAGAACCAGAGTTACATTACACCTAAATGCTTGGGCTTGCGTTTTAGTTTCAGTAAGTTTTTTTTTATTAACCTATACTGTCCCACTCCTGGGCAAAAGTCTCCTCCAACTCCCTCCATGCGTCCCGGTCGAAGGCCTCCTCACGCCAGGTACCCCCAAAACCGGTCGAGATCCTGACGATAGCGTGTCTTGGGCCTTCCTTTACCACGTCGCCCTTAAGGTTCCCATTGTGTCACGATCCCAGCCCAGCGTTCGGGGCGCATACAAGCTACGTGACCCGCCCAATCCATTTTAGTTTGGCAGCTTTCTGGCCAACGTCAGCGACACCTGTCATGGAACGCAGTATCTTATTGGGGACTCTGTCCGTCCAAGGGATATTAAGGATACTGCGTTCCATAGCTCTTTGGCAAACTCCAAGTTTGGACTTTTGGGAATCGCTCAGTGACCACGTCTGAGCACCGTAGGTTAGGATAGGCAAGATGCACAATTGTCGATGAGTCTGCGTTTAAGTGAGATCGGAAGGTCACCTTTCATTAATTCCTTCATGGACCAGTAGCTCCTCCAAGCGTGGTCGACACGACGCTGGATTTCCTTGTCTTGTCGACTATCAAAGGAAACTAGCTGGCCCAGATAGATGTATTCATCGACATATTGCAAAGCTTGCCCATCCACTTCTACTAGATGTTGAGTGCTGTTGGTAAGTATGTTGTGTATTTGACCGATTCATCATTAGTCCAACCTTGAGGCTTGCTGTGCTTAGATTGGGCCCCACGCTTTTCCTTATTTACATAAAGCAGCTCTGCGATATGATCCTTAAATAAGGAAATATGGTTACTTATGCTGATGATACTGTCATTCACTTTGATGCTAATTCCTGGGGAGAAGTAGAAAGAGTTACAAACGAAGGACTACTACAGGTAGGTATCACACTGGCTAAGGCAAAACATTCTGTCTGTCAACATATCAAAGACAAAGTACATTTGCTTCTCCATAAACAGCTCTACCCAACCAAGACAAGCCTTATCAATAAAAATACATAGTTCAACATGCAATAAAGACACTCTCCAAATTTGATAACCTAATTGACACAAACGATATAAAATACCTAGGTATCATATTAGACAGAAATCTTATACATGGACACAACATATTAAATCACTATCAGCACGAATAAAAAACCTATCTGCATTTTCAAACAATTAAGGCACATCATGGGCTTCACCTCTCTAAGAAAAGTATACTTTGCCCTAGCACAATCCGTAATGACTTACTGCATCACTGTATGGGGATCTGCCGCAAAAACTCACCCAGAAAAGGTTGAAATATCGCAAAGGGCATTGCTCAAAGTTACGACCTCCAAAAGAAAGCGATTCCCAACTGCAACACTGTATAAAGAATGCGCGGTGCTCTCTGTAAGACAAAATAAAATCAATAATAAATAAGCAACATCTACTTATAGACAAGAACTGTCGAGAATCCATGATGAACAAAAGAAGAAAGGACTCAATTTCGAAAACAGAACTCACGCGTACTAAGTTTGGCAGCAATTTCCGAGCAAACTGGGTCCTATACTGTACAAAAAATATGCAAGATTATAAAAATACAAAACAAATCCAAATATGAGTGTAACAAAATGACCACAACCTACCTGCTCACTCTAGATTATGATGCGACCGAAAAGTTAATAGAAAAACTTGATATAATGACCAATTTTACTGGGATGACACTACACAGATTGATTACCTATCTAGTTGCTGATTTAATATTTACTTAGTTGTGACCAATCAATACATCAAATAAATATAATGTATACATAGTTACGAACGCTGGCAAAGTATGCCAGAGTATCGCATAATGCACGCACACACACACGCACAAAGTGAAAACACTCTACATCTACACACTTCACATCAAATTCATACTAAGTGGCTAGCATACACTTTCATATTATACCTAGATACTGCTTGCCACTTAATTATCTCAGCCGCATCCCTAGAAATAGGAGAATTGCGTAAGCTGAAGTCACTTACACTGAGCAAAGACCAGTAATAAGGATTAGTCAATTTAGAATGAAATAAAATTAAGTATTTTTAAGATTAGAGTATGGTATCACTAACCACCAACTTTGCAACTGTCAAAATCAAAACTGCAACTCCAATACTTACTTAATCTATTAAATCGTGAAATGTTACGTGCTTTTGTATAGTTGTTGCTATTGTTTATGTTTTTATTTAATATAATACTATAGTGACAGTGTAAACAAGTAAGCTATTGCTTGCCGCGGCAGGAGATACTGCGGCTTTGCATCACAGGATCCCAGGATATCTAGCGCAAAGCCCAGTAAAACCTATCTGGAGTAGCCAAAGGAAACAATAAATCAGGCAAAAGTATTAGTCATTATGTTTTTATATGAATAAACGATTATTAAGATCTTGTAGCATATTTTGAAGTTCAGGTGCCGTTGACGCGAAAAGAACGATATCGTCAGCGAATATCGTATTATATACGTAATTGACGTGTAAGCTTTTGATTACCAATAAATTGTTTATCTGTTTATCTGTTTATCTGAATTTTAAGTTGGTGAGTTTTCGACCGCCAACATCGATTCCTTTTTGACACCTTTTTCTATCGAAAACTGCGGGCCGTGTGTATTTAGCTTGATATCAGCAGTGCTGTCATTGTGTATAAACTTGATCAGATCTATGTGCATATGTTTTGTCTATGCCCTGGATTTCTAATGCTGAGTATGTTGATGTATGTGTGATGCTATCGAAAGCCTTAGTGTAGTCAACAAAGACCCTTCATATTATATACATACTTCTTGATAGAATATTGAATCATTTATTTCTATTGTCTCTTCTCCTAGTCTTCTTACTTCCGCCAGACCTATGATATCCTAGTTGATAGATTTCAAAGCGTTTTCAACTTCAACGAGACGAGCGTCTCCTAACAATGTTTTTACATTGTATGTCATAATGTTAAGGAAATTGGTGTCAATAGCGTGAGCCGTAGACTTTAGACGGGGAAGTGACCTCGCCCGTAGATTCTTAGCACCCCTGACTCCATTGGCCGTCCGTAGTCCGTCTCCACCGGCGCAGCCGCCGGAGTCGCCGGGCACTTGGGGCCTATTTATGTATGTTGTTGTTTTATTTTTATTTATTTATTCAAATTATAATAAGTACGGAATAACCAGTTACAATAATTAAACATACATAAGTCAAAAATAGTTATAGGTCGTAGTTCATGTTGGGGGAGTTTGGACCACATCCCGCCGCGCTGGTCCAGTGCGTGTAGGCGGGTCGTCAGAGCCTCGTTCGTTAGTCAGCAGGGTGTACCGCTTGCAGGTGGGGTAGACTTGAGTTGCGAAAGCTACTAGTAGCAACTCCATATACCGCTAATAAATTAAATAATTACTATAACATTTTAATATTCATAAAATATCATTAATATTTATATAATAAGTAACCTACTTCGTTTTAAAATTTATTTAAGGTATTACAATCATTGGTTATCAGCTGTAGACATACAAATAGTCATGTAAAATTTTCTTATTGTCATAAAATTTAATATAAGTACATTATAATTAAATTTAATAAAAAAAATAGTCAATAACTTTAAAAACTAATAATTAACAATAATAAAAAAACATTTTTCATTTAAAAATTATAAAAAGAAGAAACAGAACGAAAACTTTTGATTTAAGATAAGAAAAAAACATATTCATAACTAAATGTACGGAAGAGATGGGTATAAAACTAATAGATGTTCGCCGCGGCCGCCCAGCGCTGTCTACCTTTTTCAGCTCATAGGGCGACTAACAGGAAGCTTGCTAGCCTAGGGCGCCTAAGAGCGCTGGCGGAACTACAGCTTCTTCATTCGCCTGCACTTCGTCTACTGAGTCCTGAAAATCGAGGACTCGCGGGCAGTAGCCCGGATTGCGAGAGTTGAATCCAGCGAATTTAACGAAAGGCGGCGTCGGCGACAAGTTCGTCGGCGGAGCCCTATCCTCGCCGGAGTCCTTGAAAACGAGGACTCTGGAGCAGTACCCCCGCTTCCTTTTTGCGAAGCCGCTTAACCGTGTCAATGGGTGCGTCTGGGTATATGGTGTCGGCATCCTCGCCGTGATTAGCGGCGACGTGTCTGTAGCCGCTAAGAGGTTGGGCCACCAGCTGCCCCCTCCCGCCAGCAGACGCTCGGGCGAGCTTGGTGGTGTAGGCTGCCCGTGGGTCCCGAGCCACTGGCTGCCCTTCTTCGGCGCGCCGAGCACAGCCGCACGCATCATTTTGAATAATATTTTGATTTAGGTATTGGGATGAACTCTTCTAATTCTAGATGTTACGGCGGAATCGGAATATTTGCGGAAAATAGGCAGTGACCATCCCTCAGTGTCCAAGTGGATTTCATTTTAAGATAAGAAAAGGACATATAAACATATAAATAAGTAAATAGACGGAAGAGATGGGTATAAAACTAATAGAGGTTCGCCGCGGCCGCCCAGCGCTGTCTACCTTTTTCAGCTCATAGGGCGACGAACAGGAAGCCTGCTAGGCCTAGGGCTCCTAGGACCCCCCAGGCATATACAGCGCTGGCGGAACTACAGCTTCTTCATTCGCCTGCACTTCGTCTAGTGAGTCCTCAAAATCGAGGACTCGCGGGCAGTAGCCCGGATTGTGAGAGTTGAATCCAGCGAATTTAACGAGAGGCGGCGTCGGCGACAAGTGCGTCGGCGGAGCCCTATCCTCGCCGGAGTCCTTGAAGACGAGGACTCTGGGACAGTACCCCCGCTTCCTTTTTGCAAAGCCGCTTAACCGTGTCAATGGGGGCGTCTGGGTATATGGTGTTGGCGGCCTCGCCGTGATTAGCGGGACGTGTCTGTCACCGCTAAGAGGACGGGCCACCAGCTGCCCCCTCCCACCAGCAGACGCTCGGGCGAGCTTGGTGGTGTAGGCTGCCGGTGGGTCCCGAGCCACTGGCTGCCCTTCTTCGGCGCGCCTAGCACAGCCCCACGCATCATTTTGAATAATATTTTGATTTAGGTATTGGGATGAGGTGTTTTCTTAAATAGAAATCCACTTGGACACTGAGGGATGGTCACTGCCTATTTTCCGCAAATTTTCCGATTCCGCCGTAACATCTAGAATTAGAAGAGTAAGTAATTGGAATAAGTAAGATAAAGTTTCTATAAACCCTGTATACATTTGATGGAAGATATACAAAATGATATAAAGGCATAGCAAAGCTTAGCAAACTTCATAATCTTTTTGGTAACTGGGTCAACCCCTCGTATGTTATGATTTAACCGACTTTGCAAAGTTTGCGCGATACGCAGTTACTGTTTTTATGCGTATTGTGTGTTGCATATATGGATTGTTACATACTTTCTCTCTCTCTTGTGTTGTATTTCCTCATGACTGAGGGTCGTGATTCCCGTGTAGAATCAATTCGTTAGGGGAGTTCTCTTGTCCAGAAATGGAAGACAGATGTCAACATACTTTAAGAATCATCAACAAAAAATCCAATCAAAATATTTTATTATCACATTATCATTGCTATTATATATAATGCTATTTTATTCCTGATATCAGATCATAAGCTTTCTCTGTTTTGAACTATAATTATTGGCTTACTAGTTGACGCACGCAGCTTCGCTCGCATTATTTCGGGATTAAGAGTATACTTCTAAGATGTCGTACTACCTACATACCAAAATCATGGTGATCCGTTCAGCCGTTTTTGCTTTATGAGCATTTATATAAACAGATAAACAGGCAAAATTTCTAAATTTGCTGAAACGTGTTCTGTTATCGATTTAAAGTATATCCAAACAATTATAGTTTTAACTAGTGAGTGCTCGCGGCTTCGCTCGCATTTAGAAGTAAAACTTGCATCCCCTATTTCACCCCTTTAAAAGTGGCATTTACAAAAATCTTTTCTTAGCGGATACATCTACCTTCATTCCAAATTTCAGCCCAATCTGTCCAGAGGTTTGGGCTATGCGTTGATAGATCACTATATCAGTCAGTCAATCAGTCAGTCACCTTTGAGTTTTATATATATTTTGGGCTTTATAAGAAGATAGATACAAATAAATAAAAAAACGCAGATATCAAAATAAATCTTAGTGTTTGCATTTTTGTGTAAGAAAATGAGTAAAAAATGTCTGAAAGATTTTTATTCATAAAAAGATGATTTTATACCCTAATAGTAATACTTGGCCCTTCATAATGTGGCTTCCTCTTCACCAATTCAAGTTTTGAACTTCAAAACTTATCACCCTGATAATTTTATCATTTTAATTTTCACATCATTTACATTTCGCATAATAGGTATATCATACATCAAAATTTAATTAATATTGGCTATTATTATTTATAAAACATGAGTTAAATTAATCTAGATTTATTGACCTTTAAATGCCTAGAAAAACAACATTCAGTTCATACCTCAATTATATGGGCCAAAATGTTAAAAAGGTTTTATCTACTGTGATCATTAAACGATATAATAAACGAAATAGAAGAAAAATATTTAATTAACTAATTTTAGGGTGAGCGCACAACTAGAGTATTTTTAATAATCAACTCGATACGCACCGCAACCTATTTATCTATCTACATGAGGTACTGACGTAGCGCTGTTTTTGCTTATAATATTGACATACAATGTTACAATAATCCTATTATATTGGCACGTAATAACAACATGACATTATCAAAATATGACTTTTGTGAAATGTGTCAACAAATGCAGAAAAGGGTCAAGATTTTATTTACCATATCATTTGCAGGAATTTAAATGTTAAATTAAAGTCCAGAATACATATAAATTAAAATAAAATAAACCAACTTGAATTCTATAGGTATATTATTATGTCATATTTCGACAACGTCAAAGTATAATTACATTGCGTTTGTTTGCGACATTGACATTTTTAAATGACGTCAAAGTCTATACTACTAACATTAAAACAGCGGCTACAGATAGAATTATCGGAGGCTTCCAGAAAAAGGCTTCATTAAAAGGCTTAAAGGTGAACATATCCTCATATACGTAAAGTACATTAGTCAACATTTGACATGAACAATTATAGTCCGATGACATTGTCAATAATTTTCCAACATATTCATAATATAAGCATATGTTCTCCTTTTCATAAAAAGCACAGTCGTACCTATGCAGAAATACCTAATATAACAATACCCCTGACTAAAGCCGAATGATTAGCCAGTCTTCGTCCTTCCAATACCTGATAATTAATTACAAATAGGTTAAAATTAAAATAGTCAAAACTGTTGTCAAGACTAGATTAAATTACATAGATGTCGAACTAATAATTTGACTTTGAAATAAAATGGATATCCAGATCCACAACAATAAAATTCCATGTTCATTTTACCGTTTTTTTGACATTTGACAATTTTGACCTTAATAGTGATGAATTTACATGCTGTCAAATCTCAAATTACAAGGTAAAAAATTTACATCCCGTCACCAGTATATTAATCAAAACAATCACCTAAAAATAAACAAATCAATAACAAAATTAAAATGTACGAATTCAAAATCTTCAATCAGCCAATCAGACCACATCCATCAAACCCAACCAACCAATAGCACGCCGATTGCGATGCGTATCGTTTCCAAAACCAATTCACAGTTCCTCATGTGACGAGGGAAATTTCTTCAAGACAGCATGGTATAGATTATAAAACGCATAGACAGACACACTGACGATCACACAAAGAGTTCCTCCGAAGACAAAGCTGAGAAAGTTGCCGTCTATCATGGTGGTTCCTCGCAGACTCCTGGCTTCTCCATGGAACAGGTCCTTGGTGCCAGAACCAGCTGCTTTCCGTTCTTCCATCATTCTCTTCATTGATGAGAGACGTTCTTTTAACTCGTCGATGGATTCCATCATGTCTTCTGACGCTGGAAAGTTGAAATTTTATCATGAGAATCACGTTAAATTAAGGCAAGCATGGTAAGAGATATGTCACATATTTTTTTATTAAAGTTGAAACGTTTTATTTTTATTTTTGAAATTGGTAATACATAAAAGGAATGTTGAGATATCTTATCCAAAGATTTAATACGAGGCATATAAATAAATTAAGTCTAAAATGGCCTGATATATCTGGGATTCCATCTGTTACACGATTGATTTAATTTATTTTTAATACATTTTAAAGAAATGTAAATTTGATAATAATTTAAGTACTTACACTAAAAAAACTAACTATCTGGAATTAGACTTAAATATTTTTTTATTGTTTTGTACATTCCCAGCACCATCTGAAGAACAATGACACAATATGTATGTAGGCTAGCCGGCCGGGCGTAGCGGAGAACCACAGAAACAGGACAAAAATACAAAATACACTAAACACACGCACTTATTGTGCTAAAATTGGGTCAAAAACACAATTCTTGCTAGCACTTACCATCGTTCTCTCTTTCCGGGCTCATTTTTCTTGTAATTCGCTAATATTTGAGGAAAACTCTTTGTTTTTGCTTCCCGAGTCCAGAATGTCCCGGAATCAAGATGGCTGCCGCGCATGCGCGGTGCGTTCTTCTTGCGGGAACCATATTGATCGTCCGGGACTTCCTAGGGAGAAATTAGCAAACTAGTGCACTAATGTGCTTTATAATTGAATTAATAAATATTTTCTTCCATAACATGTAACAACACCATATTGACTGCTGAATCTGCTGATACACATTCAATGCAAATTCAAATTTAGACTTTATTACATACCTACTATTAATATTTTATAGTCAAGTGATAAGTGATTAAATCTAAATTTTTATTTTCAAACACAGCTTACTAAAAGAAATAATTTTATTACACCAGCAAAGTGTAAACAAAGATAGACACAGTATTGTTTTACCCGCGGTATAAAAAGTGTTCTCTATTTTAATTTGAACAACTCTTAAATCATGTTATCTATACTAATATTATAAAGCTGAAGAGTTTGTTTGTTTGTTTGGGCACGCTAATCTCAGGAACTACTGGTCCGAATTGAAAAAATATTTTTGTGCTAAATAGACCATTTATCAAGGAAGGCTTTAGGCTATATAACATCACACTGCAACTAATAGGAGCGAAGAAGCAATGGAGAATGTAGAAAAAACGGGGAAAATTATTCATCTTTGAGGGCATCCGTTGTGTGCGCTGCGAAAACGGTTCAAGTCGTGGGTAACAGCTATAATTTATAAAGCTGAATAGGTTGTTTGCAAAAATAAATATGACGCCTAAAATAAACTTTTCACGAAGTCGCGAGCGCAGCTAGTTCGACATAAATACGTATTAGACATGTTATTCCAAAATTACAGAGTTTCAAATACTTTAATCAACTGGGAATAAAGTAATTATTCCCATATCAACCGATGTGTGAATAAACAATCTTCTAGACTTGCCTAATCTAAATAATTATATGTATGTTAATAAAAGTATTATCTCCGTATTCCAGTAACACTGTTTGTGGGCATGTTGTGAAAGCAACCAATTTTGTTTTTTCTTTAGTAGTATTATAGAATAATTAATATCCACGGAACTGCTTGTAACCGGTAGGTACATACTAATTTGATACCTAGTGCATAGTGCGCACAACTTTATCTACATTAAGACAGTACTGTTAAAGTTAAAGTGCGTTTGGAAAAAGAAAGAAAGAAAACATTTATTGTGATAGATTTAACAGACGATCACACAGGAGTAAAAACATAATAAACAAACATAAAAATCTGCCACAACACAGCCCCACCTCAGCATAATGCTGGTTGTGTGGAAGCAACCAGCGCTGGTCTTCCGTTGGGTTGATTGCATTGTAGGTATTTTATAGGGTGACTATGCAATACATAGCTATATTCGGGCTGATAGGTGTTTAAAAGTATAAATCGTTCAGCTGTTTTTGTGTGGAGAAAAGTCAAACAAAGCCAATTTGAATAAACACAAAAACATTTGTCGTATTAATTTCTAAAAATCACCTTAACACAAAATAAAGTGGTTTCTTCCATGCATTAATTTGATAACAGTGGTGCTAGCTAAACTTTGAGTATACTTAAGGTAAATGTAACTTAATTCTACATCAAAATATATTATCATATTTGGTCTGTGATGTTGTCAGTTTGATGATTGGTTATCCTTTGGCTCAATCAACTCTAAATTCAATTAAATTGTATTGTCAAAAGCCAACTATATGCAGATTTTGTAGTCGTCAAGCCAAAATTAGACATAATTTGCCAAGCAGAATTTGTTACTTAACATTTTTCTAGGAAAATTTATCTATGTGAGTAAAAACTACATGAATGAGTCTAGATGAGCTACGAATGAGTTTAAAACGGCTCTCTGCATGACAGCTATAAAACTATAAATATAATGAAACCATAACATCATGCTTGTTCTAGAAAATGTTATTATTATAATGCATATCAGTTAAGTAATAAAATCGATACACGATAAGAATGGGTACATTGTAAACTGAATATTAAAATATATCCCTTTTTTAATCTGTTATCGCTGTTTGAAATGACATATTATACAGAGTTATAATTGAAATCTAGTCTAACGGCACATTCCTATACTTAATTCAAATCATTGCTTAACAAATGTAACGTTAGGATAAAATGTATTACAGGTTAAGAAAGAAAGAAAAACATTTATTGAGACAGATTTACCAAATATACACACACTCATACATACCTACAATAAATAAATAAATAAGTCTGCCCCAACACAGCCCCAACTCAGCATCATGCTGATTACTGGAAGCAATCAGCGCTGGTCTTCCGTTGGGGATGGCTGTGACGTCACGTACGAGACAATGATTTAGTTTAAAAAAAGGAAATGATAGAGCAAAAATAACAGATACAAGAAACATAAACCTTAAATATGGTAGATTCTTATACACAACATTTACACACTAACATTTATGAGAATGCACTTAGCTAATCAACACACATAACACTAAAACATATAACAAAATTTATGTGTCTTACAACGTATATTTGTTTTTATTTTCAGCGTTGTAATGCGGCTAGCAAGGGGGCAAGCATGGCATTTAAATTAGTGGCAGGCGACACAATTATTGAGGTGTGTGTGTTTTATTACCGTTTTGCATTGTTTTTTAAGAAAATCTGCTTCTGATAGCAAGTGCTAGTCACAATGCAACTTTATATGCACCTTCCTAATGTGATATTTTTTTAACTTTATATAAGACTTGAAAATGTGAACTTTCTTGACTTGGTTGACGCGACGCATGACCAAAATGCTAGCCTTTTTCTGGCTCAACGTATCAGCATTGCCATCCAGCGTGGTAATGCGGCCAGTATGCTGGGCACGCTGCCCTCTGGTAGTGGGCTGGAGCACTTAGATTATCTTTAGGCTTTTCTAAAGATTTTCTAAGTGCCTCTTTTTGTAGTAGTTAGAAGTACCTACTATGTTTAGTTTTTCTTCCCTTGTTTTTATATTTTATTATTGTAAATAAGACTTGTAAATGTAAGTTAATATTTGAATAAATGATTTAAGTATCATTAAATCTTGATATGAATAATGATTTGATATTATATATTGTTCTTGAGCAAAACATAATCTAAATAAATTACGAAACCTAGCTCACACGTACTACTTATATAGGTAGGTATTTTATTAAATATCTAGCGGACCCGACAGACTTCGTCCTGTCTGTTGACGCTTTTACTCTTTAGTTAGAAAACGTTTGTATGGGGAAAAAAAAGGGCAGTTTTTAGGGATTTTCCGGCCTTTTTTCGAATTTTTCTCGCCGTAAAAACCATCTTTGTACTTCAACGAATATTAAAAAAAAAGAATTGGCCAAATCGGTCCAGGCGTTGTTGAGTTATGCGCTTAACAGCACATTTTGCGATTCATTTTTATACATATACCTATAACTCGTCAGGCGCAATAAGCAATACAGTATTGCTTAATTTTTGTCTGCCATTGGTTCCTTTTTCTATTACCTGTTTCGTCCAATGAACGACACTGATTTAAAGATGCGTTCATAAACTTTAAAATACGTGGCTTCCAACCCGTACGCACGAAATTGCGGCGGTGCCGCAGAGTCCATTAATAAAAAAAAAACCCGTACGCAGCAACCGGAACTAGCAAAAAAAAATTAAAATATTCTCTATGCCGTGCCGTGTCGGTCATAAATCCGCCATTTTGTGCTATATCGTGCATTGGACTAAGTGATGTGAAAAAGAATAAAAAATGTTTCAAATGAGAAAAAGGTAATTAAAATCTGTAGAATTACTAAAAAAAACTATGAAGAACTTAGTAAATGTGTTTTATATGTGATTTTGTGAATAATAAGTGAGATAAATCGGTCAAACTTTCAACTTGAGTCTCGCGACAGACTTGACAGACTTGACAGCAACAGATTGATGTTAATTGTTTAAAACAACGATTACATATATGAATTGATTATAAATTTTAATTATTAAATGGTTCGCGCGTAATAAATAAATACAATATTATTGGTAACAATTATTATTTGTTCTTGTGTAATATTTGCTGACCAATAGTTTATTATTTAATTTAATTGAAACTAAAACCACTTGAAATTGATTTTATTGATTTTTGGACGGGTCCGCGCGTTCATTCAAAATCGCTCGCGCTGATCCCGTTGCACTTGCGATTGCGATCCACTACCGCTTTAGCCTCTTCTTTTATAAAATCAGGCGTTAAATTTATATTAAAATCAGATGAACTCATTTTATAGGTACAAAATCTCTGCTAGATACGTATTGTGACGTAGAACCTCTTTGAATGTAGGTGTAAGAACTATTTGGTTAAATGTAGGTATAAAAATCTTTATGGCGTTGCGCTTGCGGCCATTTTTCGCGAGGGGCCCTCGCGCCTGATGGGATAAGAAGAAAGAAGATTTGCCTTACATATATAAGTACATATTTTTTCCCATATTATGCATAGGTACTGAATATGGATTAAGGAAGTCAAAAGTAAATGATTTGATTTTATTGGAATGAATTTCCTTCTGTAATGTTATAATATAGCCCTGAATAAATGTGCGTTTGAAAAGTTGTTACTGAGTAGGCTAGGTTAGATAACAAGTAGGCAATGTACTATTAGTTCCTATCAAATTTAGGGTTCTGTGCTTTGCACATACCCATTCCGTGAAAAAAAGTACTTAATTTACATGAATTTACAAGAATAGCTGGAATATATTTTTTATGTCCGCGTATAGACTGCATTGACAAGCGACATAAGCGTTTGCTTAGTGTGGGGCTAGATGGCGCTGTGTGCAATATGTCGGAATATTTATTTTATTGATTTTTAAGATTGTTTACGTTGCAGTGTCACGTGATTTTTAAATTATAAAAAGTCGGTGGTTTCACGTTGTCGTGTGTGCCGGTATTGCTTGATGCAACCTGTGCTATTTAAATACCTGAATCATGAGAGATTTCTTAAAACAAAATTGAATAATTATGTAAATAAAATACAAAACCGTGGAATTATTTTTAGAATAATATTACGCTTATCTTTTCTTTTTTATCAGTCATGTAGTGAAAGGATTATCTAAATCAATAATAAAATATTGAATATCAGTTTGTATTATCAGGAAATTTATGATTATTTTAAAGTCTATAAAAGATGAAATAGCTAAAACAATTTTCAAACGGTAGTCAAAATATGGCGGCGATGAAAGTTTTGGCCTTCGTCCTTCTAGCGGGTAAGTTTTTGTCATACTTCCTAGTTGTAAATAGATTATGTATCTATTTTTTGAATACTCAGTTTTTACTTGCGTATGCGACTGTACCTATACACTCTCTCCTGAGTCGTATTTCCTCCCGACTGAGAGTCGTGACTCCCCTGCAGGATAAATACACTAGCTATCTTAAATCTGTTGATTACCTCTAACTGGAATTGCATTTAATGGTGTGTTTCGATAGCCTTATTTGAGAGGCAGTTTAATCCCAGTACAGAATGATCCACGTTGGGACACAGTGTCGCTCATATATCTTACTACATTTAAACATGTTATTTCTGCAAATAAATATGTTTCTTTTCTTACTATACTATATTTCAAATAACACTTTACTTTCTTACTATTAAGTGTATTTTTTTTTTAAATTAATATTCTGTCCCAGCATGTAGCTGGAAACCTTGTTGAATTCTATGATATATTAATCCTTATCTGTACATTACTGTTACTTAAAATATAAAAGACGTCTTCTGACATTGACGTCTTTCCACGGATCGCCAAATTTTAAATTCAAATGTACCGTTAAATTTAAATACGTTAACTTTATTTATGACATAAATATGGGAATTGTATTACAAATTTAAAACAACATAACAATAATTCAATTCAATGCAATATAACTCTATTTCACACCAAAATAAAAAAACGAGTAAATAACAAAAATATTTAAACTATGCATACATTAGCAAGTTGGCAATCTTATCACCTCAAGTGATGTCACCTAGGAAGCTCCTTTTGACTAATTTATAGTAATATACATTTTATTGAAAACACTAAAAATATAACCAATTCTTCACAGAACTAAAAAGAGTTTATTGATATTATTAGTTATTAATTAGTCATCATCATCAACATCACAAGTTATTCTTAGATACCATCGCCAGCCAGACAACGACAGCCGCGACAGAACATCAGCGCTGGTGGCCCTGTGCCATCAGCAATAGGCTGAGTTGCGGCTGTATTGAGGCATCACATTCTTAGCATGTCAGTTTAGTAAGTAAATAAGTTTAAGTTTGTAAATTTCTTTCTTTCTTTCTTTTTTCTAAAACATAACCAACTCTTTTTCCAGCAGCTGCCTGCACGGCGTCTCCAGCCCGCATCGTGGGCGGCGATGCTATATCCATCGAGACCATCCCGTCCCTGGTGCAGGTGGAGTTCCTGAGCCTCTTCGCTGACACCTGGAGCCAGTCCTGTGCTGGAAACATCATCACCTCGCTGCATGTGCTGTCTGCTGCCCACTGCTATGATGGATGGTACGTGTCAAGGTCAAAGAAGGTCATTCTTCCAAATCTTCAGTCTTCGATTTAACTGCAACACCTATGCATTTGATAAGATAAGATAATCATTAATTCATTAATAGAAATACTCAACTTATCAACTAAAAGTTAACAGTTAGTTATAGTAAAGGTAAAAGATTTTAAACATGTCTAAAATAATACAGAAGCGTTACATTTTTTATAATTTATTTATTTATTGTAATTTTTTTATTATATGTATTATTTTAATAGTTTCACTTTAGTTTAACTTACTGAACATTGGATTTGTTTATAATCATGTTGTGCACGCATGTGTTTGATGCACAGAATGGATCAATACCTTTAAAATGTTATGCTGTCACTCATGTATCTTCTGTGTATTGTGTTGTGTGCCTAATAAAAAAAAATAAAAATAATCAAAATATTAACTAAACGGTTTTCACTCACGATTCACGTTTCGTTCGTTTTCGTTCTTCACGTTTTGATAAAATGTCTCACGAAAGTTTTAATATTAAAATTTTTTATAATGGTAAAAATGACAAAATTAAATAAATAAAATTACAAATTACTTAATTTTAAATTTCAAATATTTTTTTAACTTGTACGGGTTTGCATCTGGCCATAGTTTGCATGATAGCAAGCAAAGGCTATGGCCTAAGATGGAGCCTAAATTAAATGAAATGTCAAATTAAACTAGGAATCTTCTAATTTGGTTTTCGATAAACGAGATCATGGTTAGATATCGTCGATTTGAGATATAAACCATCAGCCTAGGTATGTTAATTAGTTTTTGAGTCTAACTATACAACAGTTCGTATGGAAATATCGGCCAGGCGGCTGCAGTTTAATGGAAAGCATCATTCATTGTTTAATTTTCCCTTAAATCCTCAAACCTTTACTTCCAGGACCTACCCCAGCGCGGAGTTCCGTCGCATTCGCGCCGGCTCCACGGAGCGCGGCTCCGGTGGCGACATCTACAACGTGCTGTGGGTCCTCAACCACCCCACCTACGGCTCCAACGGCTACGATGGAGATATCGCCATAGTTCGGCTTAGCGCCACCATCACTTTCAGCTCTGCGGTCGCCACGGGAACCATTGTGTCTTCCGGATGGGAAGCCTCTGATGGAACTGCTGTGATCCACGCTGGATGGGGATTAACTGAGGTAAGCTGGACTTTTTAGTAGAAAATAAGAGAAAACACATAAACATTTACACACACATACATAAATCTGCCACAACTCAGCATAATACTGACTAGGTACTTAAAGCAATCAGCACGAATCTTCGGTTGGGTGTAGATGGAACACCACAAGAGAAGGCTACAACTAAACAAAAAATAATAAATTACCTACATATCAACAAAGAAAACGCATTTTACTGCTACGATTTTACTGACAGCGTCGCTAAACTCATACCAACGTATGGAGCGAAAGCTTTTGTATATAGCTGGTTATGATAGAAATCATATTGTCAATACAAATTATGATATTACATAGTTCACACAATTTTTAGAACCCTGTTAAATTTGTTAAGTCTTTGCCTTCATCTGTCTTAACGTTCCATTATTTCCCTTCCAGTAGAGAAAAATGGAAGAGGCCTTTACTCTATAGAAGAGGTCCTTAATGAACGCATGACGTCATATAAAGAAATTAACATGAAACATAAAATTGTTATATTAAAAACTGTAAAAATAATAATTTTACTAAGGTAAATAAAAGGCATACATATATTTCCCTTCCAGCAAGGTCAGTCCTCCGAAGTGTTGCTGATGACCACAAACAACGTGGTGAACCTGGCCACTTGCCGGGAGCAGTACGCGGCCGCTCCTTGGCCTGGCACTGTCACTGACAACATGATCTGTACTGGCACTCAGGTGGGTTTTACACTTACAGTCAGATTTTTGACTACTGATGATGATGATGCTTTCCAAACCGATTTCCTACGGGAAGGTTACTGATGTGTCCACACACACAAACACTCTCTCTCTCTCTTGAGCCGTATTTCCTCATGACTGAGGGTCGTGACTCCCCCGCAGAATTAATTCGTTGGGGGAGTTCTCTTGGACAGATACATCGTAGTGGGCGCCCAAGTCCTTCCACGGAAGACACATATTCTCGGATGTTGTGGTCCTCAAACATGTCCGTTTCCTCACGATGTTTTCCTTCACCGTTAAGCGAGTGCAAATCTACACATAACTTGAAAATACAAGTCACTGGTGTAGGGCCGGATTCGAACCAGTGTGCGTCTGGATGAAAAACAGACAATGGAACTGCTAAGCCACAGTCGCTTACACACTCACACACTAATATACCCTATATATGAAGACCCTTGACCGCTAAGTCACTTGAAGCGATACCCGCACAAGCGAACACGATGGGTCGAAGTGGAACATGCCTGTACTGGATCGGAACTGGTTCTCAAACGAGGCTACCGGAACATACTGTTACACAAACTCTCAGAGCGCAAGTGGTGCTATCGGCTGCTTATTGCCAGTAGCTTGTAAATGAGTAAGACTTTTTACGTCTAGCAGTCGACTGTCGCCGTTTAGTCTTTATTCTGTGATAAAATGTTAAATTGAACATTCTGACTGTTCATCTTAGTATAATAGTTGCTAACCCATGTCACAAGCCCAAAAACGGGTACACAATTCTTCTGTTTCTGAACTTTGTTTTTATCTTTTTTTTTACCTAAAAAATATGAATAGAAGGTATTACAACAAATACTTATAGAAAGGATATTACATTTGGTTAAAAAACCTCAACAATTCCTTTGTCCATCTGTACTATACCTAGTTTTTGGACAATAAATGCATTCATTCATTCATTCATTTTCAGGAGGGCGGTAAAGACGCCTGCAGAGGTGACGAGGGCGGTGCCATCTACTTGGGCGGCGTCATCATCGGAGTAGTGTCCTGGGGCCAGGGTTGTGCCCTGCCGGAGTACCCTGGAGTCAACACCAAGGTCTCCGCCTACACCGATTGGATCATAAGCGCTGCTACTTCATAGAATAAACTGATTTTCATGTTATTTATTTAATAATTATAATTAACTACAATAAATTATTTTTATTGGCCCTAAAACCAGCAGGGCAAAATATCTACTTTTCATAGATCTTTTGTTATGTCCAGAGAATATCAAATGATGTGGACTGAGATACCCACACTAGTTTACCCCGTATCGTGGAAATCATGCTCTTTCAAAGGGAACCTAGGGAATTTGCTAGAAAGTCGTCACAAGGTTGGAACTTAAAAACTTAAAAACTTTAAACATGCAAGAATGTAAAGAAAGAAAACATTTATTGTGGCAGATTTAACATTAAAAACAAACACAATAAGTACATAAAAAACAAACATCAAATCTGCCACAACACAGCCCCAACTCAGCATAATGCTGGTTGTGTGGAAGCAACTAGCGCTGATCTTCCGACCAAATGAGTGAATATTGAGCAGATTATTTACAAAGGAATTGATCAACAAATTCTACTGCCTACTTCTAAATAGAAATAACTCGCGGATCATATAATCTAGCTATTTTGAAAGCAAGAGTGAATCAGTTCTTACTGAGTAGAGAGCTCGCTCCATCGTAAACCATAATGATCGCTTACCGTCAAATGCAAACCGACTCCAAGCAACAAATAATTTGTGAAATTGCCGCTTGACTTGTATTTTATCATATAATTTATTCAGTCGTTTAGCATCAGTATGTCGGTATTGCTAATACGATATTATTATTTGAAATTACTGGAATTGAGGATAACAAAGTAACCACGCATGCCTTAATATGCCCAATGTAACGAGATGTTATAAGGTGAATAAATTTCTATTATTCTATAATAAGCAGTGGCAATAAATTAGTTTTGAAATTCAAAACTTGCACCGTTAATAGTGTTAGGGTCATCAACTGTTTAATGTTTCATCAGGAACATCTGTCTCATCTTATTTGTTTTATCAATGTTAAGGTAAATGTTAAAACGTTGCCATTTTGAGTTAGTACACAATTACTACCTAGGTAGTACTTAGGTACTCCTAGGCGTACCTAAAGATACTATGACAAGATTTCTAGTCTTTAAATAATACCTACTTATTCTTAAGAGTCAGAAATTGAGCCAAGTATTAAAAAAATGTTGCTTATAAATTTTCGCTTCGCATGAAAAGTATTTTTTTTTTCGTGAGATAGGTTTACGTTTGACTACAGCCTGCCTGATGTTAAGCATTGCTGCAGCCTAGGATGTAACACGCTTACTTAGGAGAAACCTATTAACTCTAGATTTGAAGGTAAATAATATGATGTAAGTAAACTCTGTTTATATTCAAATCTAATCATCAACAAAGTTGACTGCTTAGCTTAGTTAACAGTGAGTCTGCCTTATAATCTAAATGCTACGGGTTCGATTCCCGTGCAGCACAAGAAATTATGAATTTGTAATTTATTGTGTAGAGTCTGGTCGTTTTTTTTTACATAAGAAAATTATATATTATGCAACATGCATATTCTATTTTTGTGGTTAGTACTCATGACACAAGCGTTTGCTTAGTATAGGGCTAGATGGCGCTGTGATCTGACCTAAAATTAAACAATATAAGCTACTAGCGGCCCGTCCCGGCTTCGCACAGATGGTATCTTTTCTCTTTTGACCCAACAGAACAATAGCCTTCCAGAACCTTCCGTACCGGAGTTGCCGCACCTCAACTAAATCTCCCGGTGTGTGACTCAAATAGGGGTAAACGAAGTTTCCCTTCAACTCTAAAATATGTCGACTTCTACTCTATACCTTGATAATTAAGTATGCGACCTTGTTCTCAATCCAGAAGAGCCTCAATTATGAAAATCTTAAACGAAACTGAACTTTGAGGAGTACAAATAAAGAAATCAATGTAGATCTGATTTAAGATGAGTTTAGATATTTTACAATAGACTATTACTACTTTTGTGAAACCAATTTATAACAAATTATCATAATGAACTAGATCGAATAAGAGCCTAGGTTCCTTTAATTTCGGGATTTAGTTAAGCTGGCCACACTTTCTGCAATGACCATGCCGAATCGACTTGGGCCAGAAGGTGACAATGACAGCTAACTGACATTAGGATTGTGTTTGACTTTTTACATTTTCTGGCATCGCACGACTTGCGCATTAAGCCAGAAAATGAAAAAACCAAAGGATGCAGAATCCAACGGTTACAACTCTTTGATGGTTTTTGCAATGAAAATAGCAGATATTAATCAGTGATTACGTAACCTTCAAATAAGAATATATAAAAAAATAGCTTTGAAAAGATTTGATAACCTCCTTTTATTGAAGTCGGTTAAAAATTCAAGATATCAAGAACACTCTGTTTAGTTCAAAATAGAAACAAACAAAATACAATAACAGGTTCAATATATTTATTATCCAATCACAATAGTTTAAATAGCGTTAGAGACGATCCAGTTGGTGTAAGAGGATACCTTAGTGCTCACTCCAGGGTAGGTTTCATTGGCGCAGCCATGGCCCCAGGACACGACACCGACAAGGACATCACTGTTTCCGTATGCGTATAAGAGAGGGCCGCCAGAGTCTCCCTGACAGGCGTCCTTGCCGCCCACGTCCAGGATACCAGCGCAGATCATGTTCTCAGTGACGGTGGCTGGCCAGGGGCGCAGGTCAGCGTAGCGCTGGCGGCACACCTCGAAGTTCACGGTGTAGATGGTCACGTCCAGGAGTTGGGAGGAAGCGGAGCCACCTTGCTGTTAACAGGAATATAATCTTTACAATCAAGTCATGTTTCTCATACTAATTTTATTTCATTTTCTTTTTTTATCCAGCGATTTTCAAAGCAAGCATCTTAGGCCATAGCCTTTGCTTACTATGGCCAAGGGCAAACCGTTCTAGTAAAAAAAACTGTTGTAGGAACAAACACGAGGAAAAAAATTCAGTTTCGTTTCTATATAATCGCATGAAAGCTTGATAAAACTTATAAAGATTTGGACTTCCACCACAACGTAATTATATAAATTCAAAAGTTAGAATTTTTGAGCGTAATACTCAAAAAAGGCTTATCAAGTTCCTACCATTTTTTTCTGAGCAATAAATGGAACAGTGGAAACTGAAATATTAAGGTATAACGAAACGCTTACAGAAGTAGCGCCCCATCCAGCGTGGACGACAGGGGAGTTGTCAGGGATATTAGCACCCTGGTTCATGATGGTGGTCTGAGCGATGACGGGCGAGTAGACCAGGGCGCCAGCGAGGCGGGCGATGGAGATATCACCATCGTACCCGTTGGAGCCGTAGGTGGGGTGGTTCAGGACACGGTCGAAGTTGAGGATGACTCCGCCAGTATTGCGGTAGGTGGAGCCTGCGCGGATTCTACGCCGTTCGATTGTGTAGCTCCTGGAATTCGGTGAAGGAACATTAGTGAGACGTTATTTAGTTTAGAAATATAAGCCCGGGACTCATTTGCGTACTTGGATTATTCTTTAAACTTTGGATAAGACAGTAATGTGAACATATCCAGCTATAATGTACAATGAAGTTCATCTAATTATTAGGATAGTTGTTTCATTTTTAAATCTACGGAAAGAGCTTATATTTCATGATACTAGTTTCAACTTAGCTGGATATGCAGTATGTATATGACTCGAAAAGAAAGTGTATCAAAGTGGAAGAAAACTTACCATCCTTCAAAGCAGTGAGCTGCGGACACCACGTAGCGCGAGTTCAGGATGCTGGCGGCGCAGGATTGGCCCCAGGCGTTGGAGAAGACGCCGAGGAAGTCTACCTGAACGGTGGAGGGGTACTGCTCTATGGTGGTCGGAGCGCCGCCCACGATGCGTGTGGGGGTGGCGGATACGACCACCGCTGGAACATTCATCACAAAAATATTCATCATCATCATCATCATCGTAAAGATAAAGATAAAAACTTTACTAACCTTATGGCATAGCACCATATAGGGCAAGTCAGATTACATTTTCCCTTAAGTATTATTCTTAACTAGTGGGTGCTCGCGGCTTCGCTCGCATTAAGAAGTTAAACGTGCATTCCCTATTTCACCCCTTTAAAAGTGGCATTTCCAAAAATCCTTTCTTAGCGGATGCCTACATCTTAAAATCTACATTCAGTCCAAATTGCAGCCTAATCCGTCCAGTGGTTTGGGCTGTGTGTTGATAGATCACTATATCAGTCAGTCAGTCAATCAGTCAGTCAGTCACCTTTAATATTTATATTTACTACATATTTTTTAGTATAAAACCTATTTTCAAACATATAACAACTTTTTTAACATACACGAGAAAAATTCAATTAAAGAGTTGAAATGACGATTCTAGTTGTGCTAGGTTCATAAATTCTTTAACACTGTAAAATGGATTATCTTCAAAGAATTGTTTTAATGATCTCCTGAATTTCGTGGTTGACAATTCGATGACTTTTGTCGGAAGCTCATTAAACATACATATTTTGTTGTACAACCCTTGTTTTTGTGCTTTCACTAATCGATTGCATGGTTTCTTTAAATAGTTCTGTTTTCTTGTATAATATTTTGGGTTTGTAGCCAGTAGGTAGGATCTTTTCGTCATACATTTCCAACAAGCAGTTAAAGATGTACTCGTATAGGTATATCGTCAGCCTGTTATCTCTTAGGTTAGGTCTTTGTTAGGTCTCTCTTCTAGTACGCCACTCGTCCCGATCCTGCGCAGATCCAGCTCCTACCTGCGGTTATTCTAATGTCGTCAACCCACTGCATGGATGGGTAACCTCTGTTTCTATGGCCAGTAATTGAAAAAAAATATGATCTGGTCATAGTCACAATGACAAAAAGATGAAGTTTTGGGAGAAAGAATAGGTCTACGTTTGACATCATCCCACCTGGTGTTAAGCACCGCTATAGTCTAAGATTTAGCACGCTTGCTTAGAAGGAACGTTTTACATCGAGGTATGAAAAATGAGCCTTAATCTCTGTTTCAATAATTAAATATTTGAATTTATATGCGAGCTTAGCTTGATGGAAACACAATTCTTATTTTGAACTTGCTACTACATAATATGGAATTTATAAAACTGGCTTTAAAAAAAGATTTTGGATGCATAGTCAAAATTAATTGAAATAATTGAATAGTTCAATTGGACATCAAAATTGAGTTTGTGGCCTCTTAGATAAGAATTAAGTAATATTTCTTTTAATAATAGTTGTTAATGTTATTAGTACCTACTTGTAAATTATATTTTGTTGAGCACTGCATCAAAATAAATGTTTGCTAATGATATTGGGTTTTTAAATTCAAAATAATTAGGAAAAAATGTATTCACTAACCTGCCAACAAAGCTACTGTTATTATCTTCAAAGCCGCCATATCTCCTGATTAGTGATACACTAAAACGAACTACCAAATTTTGATATTATATACGCCCTTATTATCAAAAATGTAAAGATAATTTACTGGGTTTCCCATTCGGTAGGCAAAGGAGAAACCAGAATGGATTAAAAGATTTTAATCATTTAATTATAATTTTTCTGAGGATTTGGATCTCGAGATATTTACTGTTTTTTTAATTGGGTAATTATAAGATATATTAATGTTTGTAGATCAATTACAACCTCTAAACTCTAGATATTTGCATCATAATTGCATGAAATACCTGGACATAGAGTACCATCGAACCAGGCTCAAATCTTCTGTAACCGTTTAGAGGCGGTCTAAAATAATAAAAAAATATATAAAACTTTAAGATCGAATCTATCCGTGGATGCAAATTAAGTAAGACCTGAATCCTAAATAATTACATGGAAACTACATTAAATACTCAGACCAAGGTTTAACGCATCAAACATTTAAATCAATTTAAATGCTTATCATCTATGTCTATATCTTACTCGTATGTTATATATATACTCTATACATATGTACATACAAGTATTAATAAAGCTAAAGAGGGTCGAAAATCTGTACATTAAAGATATTCGAAAAAAATACAGCAGAACACTTTTCAACAATAATTTACAAATTTTATTATTAAACCTCTCGTGAAACATTTTTATCAATATGTAACACCAACGCGTAAACAACATACGCGAATTTACACGTGAGTGAAAACCGTATAATTACATATTTAATTTACGTACTTTTCTCTGTTTATATGTTTATTTTTTAAGCGCGCATCATGGAAAAACGGCTGAACGGATCATCGTGATTTTTGGCATGTAGGTAATATAGGGTCCTCGAAATGAGATAGGCTACTTTTCATCTAGAAATAACGAAGCCGCAGGCAGACACTAGTACTCTATAAGATTATTCATATTTTGATCAACTTTAGTTTATTTTATTGCTTGTTATATCAGATGCGTAAACGATGGTGTATTTAAAAATTAATATACATAAATAAAAAAAAAATATAGGCATTTTTATTTGTTGCTCTATTAGGTCACTAACTAACTTGTGCCGCAAAATTTACATCAGCCAAATGCACAACCACTTTTTGCATTGCTTATTAATGTTTTGTGGAACCCCCCTTTTGTGAAAGTAAAATCTATATGGACTTATATCCAAATCGCAAAGCGCAATAGCAACTTTACAGAGCCTTTCTTTTACGTGGAATAGGTTTACGTTTGACTACAGCCTGCCTGATGTTAAGCATTGCTGCAGTCTAGGCTGTAAACCGCTTACCTACAAGATACCTACTAACTCTTGATTTCAAGACCACTGGATTGTAGACTATGATACGTTTTCATAAAATTATTCTTATTCCTTTATTCTAGGTAGCATTGTTCTGTAGGTATGTACTTAATATGTTACTCGTAACAATTTCTTTATGCAGAGTTACTTTTAAGTAACGCATTACCTTGTAAGTGTGGAATGTGGATTGAGTACGTCACAACTTTTGTTAATGACTTTTGGAAATTTATCAGCATCTATCCGTCTTAGATAAATCGAGGTTTGAATATTAGTCCAGGACTTTAGAAATAAAAAATCACATACAAACAATCAAAACGTCAACTTCAAATTGGAACGTTGATTTTATCATTGGTTATATTTTGACAATTCGATTATTATGTCAGTTTACAGACAAATTTCGAACAACAAAAACGGGCTGCATATTTTCAAAGTTATGGACTAATAGTTAAACCACGTTTTGTAATAAGAACCTATGAGTAGATAGATAGATTGATAGATTGATACTTTATTGGACACAAAAAACATAATACAAAACGGAAAAAATTAATTAAAACTAATGCCACAAATGGCGGCCTTATCGCTAAGAGCGATCTCTTCCAGGCAACCGTAGGATGGAGAGGAAAATATAAAAAAAAAGACTAGACGGGGTGTACAATAACGAGCACATGAAATTTGACTATAAAATCTTAAACAATAAACATAAACATTTAAAATAATAATAAAGTACTCTAATAAGAGTATTAGTTTGTCAAGACGCGACCCACACGTTAGTAGACCGTGGCGAAAGGTTCTGGCTGCTAATCAGAAACACGCAGGTTTAAATCCTGTCAACCGCGATAATTTTCGCTTATTTTCCAAATAAAAAATATAAGCATTCGTTTCATACAATGCTACAAGCTAACGGCCCCAATTAATGGAGAATCAGAAAGAGAAAACAAAATGAGAAAATTATTTTCGTGTATTTCCAAAAGTCAAGTCGTTCGTAGGAATCTTTCCTATTGAGTTATAAAAAAAAACTTTGATAACCTCCTTTTTTGAAGTCGGTAAAAACTACTTTTTAACAGCTACATAGTTACAAGTAACATTTATATACATATGTCATAATTAATCATTATTCGTTCACTAACTACAAGCTACTATAAAAACGGTAGCGTATTATTGCGTTATCTGTATAAAAAATATCTTAAACATATTTATCAAGGATTATGTTGTCAGCTATCGATTATTTTATCGCTTGTAAAACCGTGAGTTGTCAATAAGCTAGTGCGTAAAGACTAATTTTATTTTATTAGTATTTAAGTATTATATCCGATACCTAGTAGGTACCCACGACACAAGCGTTTGCTTAGTGTGGGGCTAGATGGCGCTGTGTGCAATGTCCCGGAATATTTAAACATGTTGAGACAGTATTTACATATATATAAAAATAACTCTAAACATACAGACGAGAAAATAAAGAAAACACACAAAGCACAGTTATTTACAAACACCAAAAAAAAACTACAGAAACTACTGAACTGATTTTGTTTGAAATCGCACTGTTTTCTAATTTAGTAAAACAAAGAAACAAATCATTGTAACTAATAGTTTCCTAGAAATTTGTAACTCTCTTGAGTCGTATTTTCTCATGACTGAGGGTCTTGACTCCCCTGCAGAATTAATTCGTTGGGGGAGTTCTCTTTTGCAGATATAGCAATATTATTCGTCTTATGCTTATGTACAGAGTACAATAAATACGTATAAATAAAACCACAATTATTATTTTTTACTTTAAGAATGGAGAGGAGGCAATTCTAAAATAAACCAATAAAGCCATACCGGTATGTTATTAATAGCGTAACATTACCAAAGGTAAAATATTTATTAATAAAATTTTCATCTGAAATTTAAAATGGCGTACCTACTATGTGGCACGTTGAAGAGGAGGCCTATGCACAGCAGTAACATGATGATGATGATGAAATTAAAAATAACAAGCACTAAATTGCATGCTGTGATCTAATTGGTAAATCCTGTATATTATCTTTGTGATAGGAATCTTGTACAAAAACAATAACAAAGATTACCAAACATTTTGTAATTAATGCATGTTTCTAGATAGGCTTTAATATATGTATTTACATAGATAAATATTACTTAAAAAGTAAAAAGATTTCATCAGCTTATGAAATAAACCTTTTGCTGAAGTTTTTTATACGATTTTACTTTTACAAATATGTTGTAATATTTCTATGAAAAAAATAATCGTAAGTATGTCAATTTTATTGTTAAAAAAGCTAATGAGGCTTAGCGGTTTCAGCGTCTGCTTTGCATCCAGACGCACCCTGGTTCAAATCCAGCCTACACCAATGACTTGTATTTTCAAGTTATGTATGTGTGGATTTGCACTCGCTTAGCGATGAAGAAAAACATTGTGAGGAAACCGACTTGTTTGAGGACCACAATATCCGAGGACATGTGTCTTCCGTGGAAGGACCTGGGCGCCCAACGAATTAATTCTGCGGGGGAGTCACGACCCTCAGTCATAAGGAATACGATTCAAGAGAGAGATTTTTATAATACATGTATCTTATATACTTCATAGTTATTTTATGATTTCTAAAAAATAAGAAGTTTGTTGGAAGCGCTGCTCAATTAAAAATAATATTTCACATTTAAAAATTAAAAGTGACGTAATGTAGCGGCCCTCTTATATCAGTAAAATGTACTCAAATGATAAAGAGCCTGGTAAATATGAATTTCAATTTAGTATCACTGCGACTAGTTGTCAGCCGCGGTTTTTATTATACTTATTATATACTTATTTGATTCGACTATTTATGTAACACCATTATATATGACAATATTCGTGCAAATAAATTTATTCCATTCATTTCATACACCTAGGTTAAGTTAATATTTTGCTGAATAAATTAATCTATACTAATATTATAAAGCTGAAGAGTTTGTTTGTTTGTTTGAACGCGCTAATCTCAGGAACTACTGGTGCGAATTGAAAAAATCTTTTTTTGTTGGATAGACCGTTTATCGAGGTAGGCTTTAGGCTATGTAACATCACGCTGCAACTACTAGGAGCGAAGAAACAATGGAAAATGTGAAAAAAACGGGGAAAATTATTCATCTTTGAGGGCTTCCGTTGCGTGCGCTACGAAAACGGTTCAAGATATCAAAAAGTATGTATAAAATAATTATTCCTCTTAAAATATCTAACAAAATGTCTGCAACAGTATATGTCTATCTTTTAAGATTAACTCACTAGAACCGTTTTTATGGTAATAACTATTCCATGCGGACGAAGTCGCGGTCACAGCTAGTACTGAATATAAATCAGAATATTTTACACGCAAAAGTAAGCTCACATGTGAGCGGTTAACTTTGCTGTCGAGAGTGTTCAGGTTGCCCTAAGGGTCTCTGACATGGCGTAACAACTGCCATACTATACAAAAAGTTGGTATCAAAATTTAAAGTGTCATTCGACACGAGGCATGGATGTGCCAAAAGCCAGTAGCCAGCCTGTATTAAAAACTACACCACCATGTGTACCACGTTAAATTGTCGGTCCCGGCTGTTTGTCTAGTACGGCAATCGTTATGCCTTGTCAGATGCTCTTATAGCGGCTTGATAACCTCTCGACACCAGAGTTGGCTACTCTCATTCGAGACGAAGAAGACTGAAGATAAGTGAATTAGCTACAAACAAACCCACGCATTCTTTTTGAATGTAATAATAGATTACCAACATTACATGCAAAGATAAGAAACTGTGTCATTCTAAATCATTAATTCATTTATCGAGTCATAATTCACGTCTCAAATCCAAGATAACATGTAATTGCTACTAATCGCTGTATTATAAACTAATCAGCCTAGATTACACTTTAGATAGGCATTATATCTTGTTTAGGTAAATGCGTAATTTGTTTACAGTGAAGTCGTCCGGAAAAGACGAAATATCTTTTTCTTCTAATGTCTCTCCTTAGTTAGGTTGGCCTTCAAATGATTTGTCCTTATATTTACCCATACCTGTCTACTGTGGCTACACGAAAAAGTACCACCCTAGTAATACTTGGTCCATTTCCGTTAATTTCTCAACTAAAATTCTTCTTAAATTACTTTTGCCTACGACTTACGTAGCCATTATAATTCAACATGATCATCATCATCAGTCTGTTTTCACCCACTGCTGAGCATAGACCTCTCTTCTTGTACGCCACTCGTCCCGGTCCTGCTCCGATTTAATCCAGGTGCTCCCTGCGGGTATTAATGTCGTCAACCCACCGCATTATAATTACTAGGTATTATTTAAGTAACTTTTGACATAAGCCCGGACTTCAAACTGATTTCTGGCTAAATGAAGGATAAGCTACAAATGATCGGTTGATTGATTGAATGATTTTATGAAGGTAATTACAATGTAACCAAACACAAAAACACACAGTTGTGCGATCTTCAAAGTGAGAGTGAATCGGTTCTCATCGGGTAAGCACGCTCCGTGGTTATGATTATGATTAGTAAATATATATTTAGGCTCACTGATTATAATAAGTGTATAGCAATAAGTATTTTAAAAGAGACATTACTGTTAAGAAGTGATTACCTATGTTATTTGACTTGCCCTGTACGGCGCGATGTCGTAAGGTTAATAAACATTATGATTTATGATATGATTTATAAGTATGAATGTAAATTGGCAAAGAATTGGGTATTTTATGAATTCCTGATTATTGAGAAAACTCGTGATAGATGTAGATTGCAGTAGATTCAGCTATTTTCAGAATCATTAGTCGGTCAAAGTTTATCACTTCTTTACAGAAATAACCTGTAATAAACGCGGAATGCATTTTCAACACAGTATCAAGATTCTTTAAAGTTGGGCCTGTTTTTCTAAATTAAATGTTACTATATAATGTTTATTTTAGATGTTTATATTATTGTATTGAGCAGAGAAGGTACATTTAGCCCCAAAAACTTAATAGCAAGACTAGGTTAAAAATGTCCGAAGAACAAATTCCATCATCAACTGAATGTCTATATTATATTATGTTGCTTATCACAATTCATGACCTCTTTTTGGCAACCTGGATTTATAAACCTTTTAATATATAGATAGTTTATATACTTACTACTACCTATATGTACTTTGGGTACTACAAATATTTTAATTCTTATATTGCCCGTAAATATATCAGTTTACGTGTGGATTAACAGGTAATTATTGATGTAATACTATAATACGAAAACGTATAGATTAACTGATAGGCAATTCCGTATATATTGTGGTTATAACTTTTCCTGCTACTGTTTCGTTGTGGGGGTAAAATGAAAATCGTGTGGTGTCTTGTGGTTGCAGGTAATAATTATTACAATAACAAAAAATAAAAAAAAGTTTTGGAAATATTCTACTATAGAGCAAAGTTATACCTAACGCGGTCTTGTATGTAAACACGTTCGCCTAGAAGGAAACTATACAATAACAACTACTTACTGATATTCTGTTAAAATACAATGTGAACTCTTGTGTTTTTAGGTTCTGACTTACCATGTGCTATCACTAATTAAAAACAAACATGGATCACAGTTAGAATAACTACCCATTTTTTTTTATTTTTTTTTTATTTTTTTCTATTTACAATCAGTATAACTATAAGCAGGTGTGGTCTGTGCAATTGTTGTTGTAAAGTGTGCACTCCATTAAATGCATCTCCTTATTTTAAATTGTCTGGTGCAGTCCAATGTCAGTCGCTGGCTACCACGACCTTCCTCTTTAGCCTTGGTTCGTATCTTCGAGTCCTTAGGTTCTGGGCGAGTTGGTTAGGATGCCTTGCTAGGCGATTCGTATATGAAAATAATAATAATAATAAATATTCCGGGACATTGCAAACAGCGCTATCTAGCCCCACACTAAGCAAACGCTTGTGTCGTGGGTACTAGATAACGGATATAATACTTATATACTTGTCTTTTTTTTTGTAAATACATACTTATTATACATACAAACGACCAGACTCAACACAAGTAATTATACATTTTTAAAATGCATAAATACTTGTGTCACGCGGGAATCGAACCCGCAACCCCTAGATTAGAAGGCAGAGCTACTACCAACTAAGCTAACAGGCCAGTCACTAAGCTAACAGGCCAGTCAATATGCGTATGTATTTAGCTAGATCTTTTCCAGTACAGTCTTCATTTGAAGGTGCTCATGAATTTCACAGTTCGTAGTAAACCAGGATACGTCGCTTATGTTCCTTAGTATGGTGTTTTGCATTCTTTGTAGTATTGTGATGTTTGATTTTGAGGCGTGGTGGCGAGGTGCCCCACAATTGTAGTCCATAAGTCCATGCTGGTTTTAGGACACTTTTGTAGATAAGCAATTTGTTATCCGTTGACAGTTTACTATTTCTGCTCAGTAACCAAGAATATGTGTGGTATTTTATTTTGAGCTCCTCTCTTTTGGTGTAAATGTGGTCTCTCCAGGTTAAGCGACGATCTAGATGTATACCCAGGTATTTCACTTTGTCTTTTTGTGGAAGAGTGACGCCTTCTAGTTTCACTGGGGGACAGTTGCCATTTCGAAGCGTGATGGTGACTTGGACGGATTTAGTTGCACTTGCCTTTATCCTCCATTTACTTAGCCAGGCGGTGATTTCATCTAGACCTTCCTGGAGAGTTTCTGATGCTTTTATTGGACATGGGTTGTTCGCTAGAATTGCTGTGTCGTCGGGGAAAGTGGCCATGGTTGTGTTGACGGAAGCCAAATTGGTGGTTTGGTATCACATTGTTTTGCTCCAATATAAGATTCAGCCGGTGTAGCAGAACATTTTCAAAAACTTTTGACATAGTAGATAGTAGGCTAATGGGTCTGTAAGAGCCAACCTCGTAGGGTGGTTTACCTTGCTTGTGGATCATCTGGATGATTGAAACTTTCCACAGCTGAGGGAAGTATTGCACTCTTAACATACTATTGAACAGCATTGTCAGGAACACTATGGCTTTTCTTGGGAGATTTTTGAGCACTTCTTTAGTAATGAGATCGAATCCTGGTGCTTTTTTGTCCTTCAGCTCTCGAATTGTTCTCCAAACCTCTCTTACTGTGACTGGTCTAAGCGGCAATTCTAGCTGAAGATCTTGGCCCATGATCTCATCCACAGATTGGTTCGCAAGTATGTCTGTTGACTCATTGGGAGTGAATACCTGAGCCAGGTATGCCGCAAACACGTCAGTTTTCTCTTGTGGTGTTCTAGCCCAGGTGTTAGTTTTCAGTGGCGGTTTCATACTTTGGGGCTGATTCAAGTTTCTTGTGAATACCCAACTAAAATCAATATGATGATTTGACGTGTGTGAAATTTAGATTCTCCAATTTTGTTATAAGTACCAATACATGGATTCCAAAGTGTATCTATTTGTATTTCTAAGTAAGTGGGAAAAATCCATTTCTTTTCTCACTACGAAAATTAATAATTTTACTTAATGTCTTTCCTGTCCACACAAAAACTACGTTTAAAATGTGGCAAGTTTAAGTAACTAAAATCTACCCACATTTCCAGCGGTGATCTGCGCCAGCAGTGCTGAGCGCATAGTCGGTGGCGCCCCCACCACCATCGACCAGTACCCCAGCATCGTGCAGGTGGATTTTCTCCAGGTCCTGTTCTGGGGTCAGTCCTGTGCTGGCAATGTGCTCACCAACCTCTATATAGTCTCCGCTGCTCACTGCTTTGAAGGACTGTAAGTACTTGTTTATTCATTTTTTAAGTTACTAGTGGGTACTCGCAGCTTCGCTCGTATTAAGAAGTAAAACTTCCATCCCCTATTTCACCCCTTTTAAAGTGGCATTTCCAAAAATCCTTTCTTAGCGGATGCCTACGTCATAACATCTACCTTCATTCCAGGTTTCAGCCCAATCCGTCCAGTGGTTTGGGCTGTGCGTTGATAGATCACTATATCTGTTAGTCAGTCACCTTTGAGTTTTATATTATAGATAGATAGTTATAATAGTCAAGATATTAAATCAGGCGTTACTTTTCGGAAATCCATTGTAAATTAAACTCTGGAGATTTATTATATAGTGTTTTCCGCTGCGACTGCTCCTTAGCCCACTTCAAATAACAAACTTGGTGGGTTTTTGGTGTGTTCCTATACCACCGCCACACCTCTCCTCCTAACCAAAGTGTTGTTATAATAGTTTTAAAGTAATAGTGTAATCGTCTTCGGTTTAGAATTTTGATATCAACATTACCTCAATTTTAAATTATATCATTACTTGTCATTTCTATGCATAATAAGAATGTAGTAACAAAAGAAAAGTACATAATTTATTAAATCCGTTATCTAGTACCCACGACACAAGCGTTCATTTTATTTTTAAGAAACCGTTTGAAAAGTATTGCTTAGTTACAGCTGTTATAAAACATTACCTATTCCAGCTTGTTCAGCGTGAGCAACCGTCGTATCCGCGCCGGCACTACTAACCGCAACTCTGGAGGCGTTATCATCGGCGTATCCAGCAGACTCAACCACCCTGACTATGGTTTGTACAAGTACCATATAGCAATACTTTTTTACTATAACCGGTTGCTTGCCCAAGGGGGGAACGCGCGCAACGCGCTTTTGCCCCTGGCCCCAGCGCGTGCCTGTCTAAAATGTCCCACGAAAAAAAGTGACCACTCTACTTTGTCCCGCCATTTTTTGCGCCAGCACGCGCGCGTCGTGTTTCACAAAATCGATTCTTGTGACTCAATTTGTTTAAAAAAGTGTCAAGTATTATATATATTATGAAACTAGCTAAACAATGTTATCTTTTGTTTATCAAATTACGACGATTATCAAAATGATCAAAATAAAGGCAATCATTTCCATGTTGCGCTCAAACATGTACCTACCGTATGTTGTTAGGTCTCGACAAAAGGTTAAATCTTATGTTTCATGTTGGAATTTTTATATCTACGTGTTAGTTATTTACTTACGTTGATGTTCACGAAAAACCTCCAATAATAACACTGGATTTATGAAGAAAATCTCTTTTTTATCGCACCACATCACTCACCGAATCAAGCATAGATCGAACTGGAGTGAAACAAAACGTTTTTATTATTCTTCTTGACTTTTGTTTATGGCTTGGATGCTTGTGTGTGGAGGGGAAATTTCACGAAGAAACGGGACAAATAATACAAATTAGGCTCCGGAGCGATAAAGACGGGTAGAATCAGTTATTTCGACGGCGGAAGCGATTTTAACCACAGGTTGACATGGTCATAGCTGAGTGAAATGCAATGTCAACTACCAGTTAACACGGGCAAAGCTGACTTCAAGGTTATGTTTACTACTGGGCATGGTCAATTTTAAATTCTCGATTTGTTAACTACTTGTGGCCACGGGCAAGCTAGCGAATAATAAAGGTATAGGTACAAATATCTCTTGAGTCGTATTCCTCATGACTGAGGGTCGTGACTCCCACGCAGAATTAAGACATATGTCCTCGGATATTGTGGTTCTCAAACATGTCGGTTTTCTCACGATGATTTCCTTCACCGCTAAGCGAGTGCGAATCCACACATAACTTGAAAAAACAAGTCATTGGGTCATTGGGCCGGATTCGAACCAGGGTGCGTCTGTATGAAAAGCAGACATTGGAACCGCTGAGTTCTGTAAGTTATTTTTCTAATGTAATAAATCATCGTAATTGTTATTGTTTACTGCAGGTTCCCGCAGCTTGGACGCCGACATCTCCCTGGTCCGCCTGTCTGCAGGCCTGGTCTACTCCAACAACATCCAGCCTATCGCCATCCCACCTCAAAGGTTCGAGCTTCCTGACCACATGCCCGTGGTGCACGCTGGATGGGGAACCACTTCTGTAAGTACCCCTCATCGCTGAGGGTCCTGACACTCAATTGATTTATTCGACTTCGTGGTCCGGCTCTCGTCTAATCTATATTTATAACTATCTATCTATATATATAAAACTCAAAGGTGACTGACTAACTAACTGACTGCCTGACTGACTGACTGATAGTAATCTATCATTTTGGAAATGCCACTTTTAAAGGGATAGTAGATAAATAGGGGATGCAAGTTTTACTTCGAAGCCGCGAGCACCAACTAGTATATCTATATAAAAGAAAGTGGTGTTAGTTACACCATTTATAACTCAAGAACGGCTGAACGGATTTAGCTGAAAATTGGTGGGGAGGAAGATTAAAACCAAGAGACGGACAAAGGATACTTTTATCCCGTTTTCTTTTTTAATTATATAGAATAAAATCCAAAATCTGTTTATTTATTGCCTCTATGGCGGAACAGAATTTGTCGGGTCAGCTACTATTTATTTATTTATTTTAGCTTCAACTACCCAATTTTTTTTTCATTTTTTATTGTATCTATACTAATATTATAAAGCTGAAGAGTTTGTTTGTTTGTTTGTTTGAACGCTCTAATCTCAGGAACTACTGGTGCGAATTGAAAAATTATTTTTGTGTTTAATAGACCATTTATCGAGAAAAGCTTTAGGCTATATAACATTACGCTGCAACTAATAGAAGCGAAGAAATAATGGAAAATGTGGAAAAAACGGGGAAAATAATTCATCTTGGAGGGCTTCCTTTGCATACGCTGCGAAAACGGTTCAAGATATCACAAAAATATGTATGAAAGAATTATTTCTCTTAAAATAATCTAACAAAATGTCCCCAACAATATATGTCTATCTTTTAAGGTTAACTCACTAGAACCGTTTTTATCTATACTAATATTATAAAGCTGAAAAGTTTATTTGTTTGTTTATTTGTTTGAACGCGCTAATCTCAGGAACTACTGGTGCGAATTCAAAAATTCTTTTTGTGCTTAATAGACCATTTATCGAAAAAGGTTTTAATCTATAAAACATCACGCTGCAACTAATAGGAGCGAAGAAATAATGGAAAATGTGGAAAAAACGGGGGAAATTATTCATCTTTGAGGGCTTCCGTTGCATGGGCTGCGAAAACGGTTCAAGATATCACAAAAAAATGTATGAAAGAATTATTTCTCTTAAAATAATCTAACAAAATGTCCCCAACAATATATGTCTATCTTTTAAGGTTAACTCACTAAAACCGTTTTTATGGTAATAACTATTCCACGCGGACGAAGTCGCGGGCACCAGCTAGTTTACTATAAGTGCTAAGGGGTGTGAATCCCTGCAGATAAAATTCATTCACATCCACCTTTAGAAAACGAACTGCAAAGCTTTTGTAGCTTTACCAGAAATTTTGTTACTAAAAAAGTGTACGAAAAAAATGTCATGAAACTTTTAAAAGTACCAAAACATACACCGATGGTGGTGCGCCTAATGATGGGAATAGGAAATTTAGATAGGATGAAAGGAGACATTACAATTTGCCAAATTACTTTACGCGATTGTAAAAATAACGTTTCCTATTACGCATTGGCGTTAACACATGTTTTTTTTTTTTTTTTTACGTTCTACTAAGTACATTTAACAAGCATTATTATCTATCTTTCTCATGTCTTATTTCAGCAAGGTGGCCTCACCTCCTCTGTTCTCCGTGACGTCACCATCTACACGATCAACCGCGATCTCTGCACTCAGCGCTACGCCAACATGACTCCCCGCCCAGGCATCGTCACTGAGAACATGATCTGCGCTGGTATCCTGGACGTGGGTGGCAAGGACGCCTGTCAGGGAGACTCCGGAGGCCCTCTCTACTATGAAAATATCCTGGTCGGTATCGTCTCCTGGGGAGCAGGGTGTGCTCAGGCCCACTTCCCTGGTGTCAGCACCAGGGTCTCCTCTTACACTGACTGGATCGTGACGAACGCTGTCTAGTTATGATGTACTAGCGATGGAAATATAAGTAAATTATGCTGTTACAATATAGAAATGTGTTTTAATTGTTGAAGTTTATTGAAGAGAATGAAGGGAAGAAAGGGTGAAAGTAAGAAAAGAAGAAAAGAAGAAAGGAAGGAAGAAAGAAAGGAATATAGTTTATGATGAAATAATATAGATGCGTTTAATTAAATGGTCAATAAATGAAAAAAAAACCATAGAAATAACAAGCGAACGAAAGAAATATATTATTTATTTCACCGCATGGTGTAAATCTGGGGGCACGGCAGTGCCCCCGTTAGTGCCTAGTCGACACTGCCGTACCATCCTTTACTGGAACCATTTCGCCGCATTTTCAGGCCTCTATTTGTGAACCTTTGGATAGGACTAGAACGCTGAAATTTTTGTCATCTGATAAGCTATATAGACACACTTGAAATCCAAAATTACAAGTCGGTAGATCATTTAGTTCCGAAGCTAAGGGAAAGCAAAGTTTCGCATTTATGACACTCACTCACTCATGATCATCAAAATAGAACTAGTACTTCCCATAAACTCAGAGAGCTGATATTTGGTACAGAGTTAGGGTTTAATGACCACATTAAGGGAAAACTATAAAAACTAGGATAATCGAAGATCTGGAGTCCCTGAGTCTGGTGACCCTGATAAGAAAACACAAGAGCCCAACCAAACTATTAGAGATATCGACATACCGCTATTACAAAAAATATTTATCTAGGTGGGCCGTTCAGAAGTATCTGATGAAGAGCCCTCAGCTCTCAGCTGTATTAGAGATATGGATATGTGCTTTTTGTGGTATAGGAGAGATACCCGCAACGCATATACGCGATTGCATTCATTTTGCAAAAACTAGCTCTGTGTGCCCAACGACACGCCGGCGCGTTCATTGTTCAAAAACTTAAAGAATAAGAAAAACCTCAGTCACAGTGATCAGCAAATGTTTGTGTACCGGGCTATTAATAGGTACAATGAGACCTCCTCTGTTTGTGACAGAAAAAGACCTGACAGTTAAAAGGTAGTCAAAGCAGTAAGGGAACGAATTCGAAGAAATCTTGTCCGAAAGCAAAAGATTTTATCTCGGGAAATGAAGATAGGTAGCACCTAGAACCATGTCGCGTATTTTAAAAGCTGACTTAGGAGTTGCTGCCTATAAGAGACGCACTGGTCATTTCTAAACTGATAATTTAAAAAAGAATAGGGTGGTAAAATCGAAACAACTACTGAAGCGGTACGTAAAGGAAGGCCACAGAAAAATGTTGTTTACAGATGATTTTTTTTTAACAATTAAGCAACATTTTATCAAACAAAATGACCGTATTTATGCTCAAAGCTCTAAGGAAGCGTCCCAATTAGTAGAGAGAGTGCAACGTGGGCATTATCCGACTTCAGTGATGGTTTGGTGGGGTGTTAGCTATGAAGGAGTGACTGAGCCATATTTTTGTGAAAAAGGTATCAAAACATTGGCACAAGTGTATCAAAATACCATTTTTAGGTAGTTAAGCCTCTTAACAACACAATGTTCAATAACCAAGTATGGTCCTTCCAGCAAGACTCGGCACCGGGTCATAAAGCTCGGTCCACGCAATCTTGGTTGGGGTTGGAAGCGATCGTCCGTCCGTGGCCGTCGTCTAGTCCCGATCTTAATCCGCTGGATTATGATTTATGGTCAGTTTTAGACGGTACGGCTTGCTCTAAACGCCATGATAATGGAGTCCCTAAAACAATCTATACTTTGGTATTATTGGATTTATTATTATTGGATTGGCAGTGAAGAATTTTCTCATGGAAAGAGTGCGTGCTTCTATTGATAACTTTACTGGCCTCTGGAACGTTTAAAGGACTGTATTGCAGCCAATGGAGACCACTTCGAATAAGCTTTTTATATTTTAAATTGTTTTATATTTCTGTATTAAACTAAAACACTGTAAAAGTAATAAACGGTACGCTTCTACCTTTATTGTTCGTACCGCAAGGTTGTGGAACTCCCTGCCTGACTCTCTGTTCCCCACGCACTATAATCCAGCGATCTTCAAAGCGAGAGTGAATCGGTTCTTATCGGGTAAGCACGCTCCATCTTAGGCCATATCCTTTGCTTGCTATCAGGTAAACTATGGCCAAGTGCAAACCCGTTCAAGTTAAAAAATATATATGTTATTTGCAATTATAAAAATGTTTTTTTCTTCGTAACATTATTTATGGCAAGACTAGGTATATAGGTACATAATTTATTTATTGTTACTAATATCTGAATTACGCAGATATCTTATCAGCTGGATACATAAAAGCCTTAAAGATGGATAGGTTGACTTCTGGAATATCATCAATTAACAAATAAAATAAAATCATCATCGCCGCAAGGTGGCCAGTCTGTCGGTCTTTTATCGAATTCATTTCGGAGAGTGTGCAGAGGAGCTACATGAACTGATTCCCTCAGCTCCCTTCTATAACCGAACAAGCAGAAAGGTAGACACCGTTTTATGGTGGAAGTGCCGAAGTATCGAACACAGCGCTTTGCTTCAACGTTTATTGTACGGACGGCAAAGCTTTGGAACACTTTACCAGAAGCTGTGTTTCCTGCGAACTACAATCCAGGGGTTTTCAAATCTAGAGTTAATAGGTATCTTCTAGGTAAACGTGTTACACCCTAGGCTGCAGCAATGCTTAACATCAGGCAGGCTGTAGTCAAACGTAAACCTATCCCACGTAAAAAAAAATGTTAAATTTAACATACAATGTGACACTAGATTTACAGATGTATTGAGCATTCATACGAATATATAAAGATTCAAGATCTGGCTATAATTTCTAACCCTTTTTGTGAGAGCATATTAATTATTTATTATTAATATTAATTTATTTATAATGGTACACAAAACAGAATGTGTTCCCAAATAAGCTAAGTATACATTCAAAACTGGTTATGATCCAGAACAAATTCCTAAGATAAGTGTACACAGCTTGAACAACATAAATGCGATTAATAATTTCAAAAACCTTAGTTAGACAGAGAATACAGTACCTAACTGGTACTGTATAATACATCGGATTAATAAGTAATTCTAATTGGAATAGCACGATTGGTTTCATTACATCTCGTGTAATAGGTATATCACTATATCAATAATCACGCGTAAAACACGCATATTAATTGATAACAATTTAGTCTTAGGTTCCATACACATTATTAGGTAACAAAAAAATAATTTTGTTGGTATTGGAAATTTGATTGATTCACATTGTTAATCTATGCATACAATAGAGCTGAAGAGGGTCTTTAATCTGAACATAGAATATATTACAAAAAACTGAAAACCGTAATCCATTTCAGCAGTTTTGAGATTTTGTATCTGTTTATTTAAACGCTCATAACGCAAAAACGGCTAAACGGACCATCATTATTTTTGTTATGTAGTAGTATGAGTTCTTAGAAATTGTTTAAGCTAATGTTTATCTCAAAATAATGCGAGTGAAGCCGCGTGCGTCTACAAGTATAATATAATAAAAATAGATTGGCAACTAAGGTATGTAGTGAATTATTTATTTGCCCGAGGGGCAATATTCATGGCCTAACGATTGCCAAAAAACAGCCAAAGCCCATGGTTTAGCTGTCCAAAAGCACCTGCAGTGTGTTTTACATGACCCGTACACCTCTATCTCTGGTGGACACTTTTTAAACCGTATAAAGGAATAACGGACCATTTATCCAACCCTTTGCGGAAAAAACTTGAAGACACTACGTAGACAGGTGCGGTCTTGGTAGATCTTAAGAGCAACGTAAGCCACTTTGGTTAGAAGGAGAGGCGTGGCGGTGGTTATATGAAGGAACACACCTAAAAACCACAAAGTTTGTTGTTTGAAGCCGGTTAAGGAACAGTCGCAGCGGAAACACTATGCATATTTCTCCAGAGTTTCATTTATATATTATACCTTTTATACACATAACAGTTAGCTATCTGACTTCTTCACCACTTTACAACCAACAATCCAGGGGCTTCAAATCTAGAGTTAATAGCTAGTTTCTAGGTAAGCGTGTTACCCCTTAGGCTGCAGCAATGCTTAACATCGGGCAGGCTGTAGTCAAAGGTAAACTTATCCCACGTAAAAAAGGAATAAAAAAATAACATAATTTCCGCAAAAACGACACAACAAAAAACTGAAACACATATTAATGTTAATTAAGGGTTTTTTCTTTAAGAATTGGAACCCTAACATTAATAATCATGTAACATTATCGATTAGCCAATTCCAATTCTTAACTTTATAGCTGGGATGTGGGGCTTAGATAAACTATCGTTTATAAATGTTATAATATGTTGAAACTGCGCGGTTCGGTCACTTGGGAATAGAAAATGGCAGCGCGTGTCTTGGCTTTAGTTCTTCTCATAGGTAAGTTTACTGATCCTCCAAATAAGTTGTATTTCTCTTTACTGAAGATCGTGTTTGACTTCCCCGCAGAATCTCTCGGAAAAGTTTTGTTAGGAAAGTGGGTAATTCCACTGATACATGCGTATACTGAGGTGGACATGTGTCCTCATATTTTTTTACGTGAATGTGATTTATTTTTTTACTACGTTTTCTTTGTTGCACAAGTGAGAAACCACAAAAAGTTTTTTCTTTTTTATAAAACCAAACTCGAACCAGCTGCCGTTGGATTTGAGAGGCAGACGTTCTCCAACAACGCCTCACACGATTATGTACTGTAATCGTGGCATCATCGTTATTGGATGTTTTTGGCAAAAAGTAGATACATAGCGTTGATATTTATTGTGGATATTTAATAGACTTGGTTATTTGCTATTTGGTGTTTACTTTCATCGTCCACCGTCACCCCCACCAACAACTAAATAGCGTTCAATCAATTGTAATGTCAATATCTACTTTCGGTGTATTGCGCTTTGAGATTAGATGAGATTAAAGCTTTCTTTTTATTCATATTACATGTATTGTGAATTTCTATGAAATTAATTACTATCTTAATGAAATTGATAACAACAAGGAAAAATAATAAATAAGATAACGAGAAATAATATGAGTCATAAAAATTGAATGCACCCAAATGATAATATTTTAAAAATTACTTGTTGAAACCAGTGTTATGCCGCTACTTAATAATAGTGAAAAATTGGACTTTCATTTTAATCATTTATATACATACATAGGTATACATATGTATGTATGTGTATGACGCAATCAAAGAAATATTTTGATATAAGTTATATTATTTTTATATTCATTTATATGCATAGTAACCAAAACGTTTTGATATTTAAAGTAAAATATATATTGTGCTGTTTTTTTTCTCCTATAGTTTTATAATATAAGGTGACGTTACATACAGAGTAATAAAATGTAGATAAAATTAGGCACAGATAATCTTTATCGAGTCAGACACACAAAAATGACTCTTTTGAATGACCACAATATCCTCTATTGAATATGTTAAATGTAATATCCAAAACATCTCCAAAATTACTTAATCTATTTGGAAGATTATTTTCTAAGCAATTGATAGAAATACTTATATACCGAATTATCGGTCTTATTGTGCGTTATATAGGCCATCAAGGATTAATGATCAGATCAGTAAGAAAAAAATAATTAATAAGGGAATCACGACCCTCAATCGTAAGGAAATACGTCTCAAAGAGGGAAGAGAGTAAGAAACAATGTATGTAAGTTCGTATCAGAGTGGTCAACTCTTGTGTCAGAGTAGTAAGGTAAGGTTGATATTTACCTTAGATTCAGCTTTCCTCTTTATAACATAACTATGCTATGTTTTCCAGGAGCGGTAGCGGCTGACCCTTTGGGCTCGCCGGTCAGCATCGAGGAGTTCCCGAGCCAGGCGCAGGTGGAGTTCTACCAGGAAGGCACCTGGGTCCAGCGCTGCTCTGCCTCCGTCCTCACTAACAGACATGTGCTGTCTGTCGCCACCTGCTTTGATAGAAGGTACGGGACTTACACAATTTTAACTAGACTCATAAAAATAGTGGGTCAATAATATCAATTCTACCCAATGATAGTATATGTAAGCTCACTGATTCTACCAGTATGCTGTGATATTGTCAAAACTGGATTTAATTTGAGTATGGTGATAACAAAAATAAAATACATATTTAATATTTCATATACGTCCGGATTCTGACCAAGCAGTGAGTAAATCTTGAACAAATATTTAAGGAACGACGGCATGGAAATCGAAACCGTAACCGCAAATTTGTAGACTTCTCCAATTACTCGACTAATAGTATGGATTGAACTACAACTGTACTTCAGTATTCTGTGACTACAGAGTACACTTATTGGCTTTCTTCTCCCAATTTTAGCGACAACACCTTACGCCGCATCAGAGCCGGCAGTTCCATCCGCGGCGCTGGCGGAGACCTTTTCTACGTGGAGGAAGTCATCAACCACCCTGACTTCGGTCTCCTTGACTACGACGCTGACATCACCATCGCCAGGCTGGAAGGTTACCTGACCTTCAGTGCCACTGTGAGACAGGCACCTATCCTGGGACAGGGTATTGAACTGCCTGGAGGTCTGGTCGTCGCTCACGCTGGATGGGGCACTACTGCTGTGAGTACGAGTATATTGCTCAATTGGTATAATAGGATAGTAATAAGTAAATGAATGTTAGCCCAATCTATACAGTTATCAATTCTGATAATGGTGTTGAAACCACTAAAGCTCCAGAAATATTATAGCGACTGCTGTTCTATGACCAACAGCTAAATAAGATACCTATTTGAACAAGATTAATTACTAAACGACTGTCGTAAACGGTTCTCTCTTTTCAGATGAAAAGGTACGTCCGACTATAACCATCAGTTAGAGATGTTAAATTGTGGTTCTCAGCTGTTCATCAAATGAAGCAGTAAATTATTAACAAGCGTTTAGATTGCTCTCGACACGAGAATCGATATCTTTCCACCCATCTTACTTTATTGATTTGTTGTTTATATTTTAATTCAAAATCTTCCGTTTCTTTTCCCAGGAAGGTGGGCAAGAGTCAAGTGACGCCCTATTTGCCGTAGACCTTACTGTGACTAACGAGGAGGACTGTCTCATGAAGTACATTGCTGAGACCATCGTCACTGAGAACATGGTCTGTCTGGGACTCAACTACTTCAGGGGGCGCGACTTTGACTTCGCAGACAAGGGAGGAGCTCTCTTCTACGAGGTTGGTTACATCTTCTTCTTCTTAATATATAAAACTCACAGGTGACTGCCTGACTGACTGACATAGTGTTCTATCAACGCACAGCTCATACCACTGTACGGATTGGGCTGAAATTTGGAATGAAGGTAGATGTTATGACGTAGGCATCCGCTAAGAAAGGATTTTTGGAAATACCACTTTTAAAGGGGTGAAATAGGGGATGCAAGTTTTACTTCTTAATGCGAGCGGTGCCGCGAGCGAGATGACTAGTGGGTACTAGTCATCCTCTACTTTTATTTAACCTTTGGCAAAAAAGTTTGGTAAGCAACGTATAGACATAAATTTTGGTATGTTGATAAATTGCGTATGTATGATTATCCCAAAACAAACGAATAAAACTATGGACATCCGTTAGTTGAAATATAAGACAAATGGAAAATGAAAAATTTCAAAGTAAGCAAGCTAATTTATATTTTTTTTGCATCAAATACGCAAGCACGTGGTGGCCTAGATTTTTCAATTGATAATTATCTAGTTCTAAATTCTTCTCTCTTCGTTCCAGGACACCTTGGTCGCTCTCCTCTCTTTCGGCAAGTCTGACGCTAACGACGAGTACCCCGCCGTGGCCACCTCCGTCGGAGCCTACGCTGACTGGATCATCCGAACCGCGGTTTAATCTGACCTTAGCATAGAGAAATAAATTATAAGAGTTACTTATATTAGTTTTTTATTACATATTTGTTAGTCTATTTGTCTAAAATTGTGATGTGAAGACTGCATAGCCTTGTATGATTCAGATAATAAAGTGTGTACTTACTAAGCAAACACCATCCAACATAACAACTGTACTGTAGTAGAGAAAAATTAAATTCAAATTCGAAATCATTTATTGCACTCACGGGTTGCTATGCAGATGGTAAATACATAAAATACAGGAACATTCGCCACAAGCTTACCTTTCCGTGTGCAACTAAAGTGTAGGCATACTCACATCATTATTACTACACATATACTTAATACACAAAACTGATCATTGTAAGTTATTTAAGGAATACAAAACAAGCGAGCAAGTCTCAAGATATGTGTGCAACATCCATGTAATGGAATGGAACTGGCTATCTGACTTTACAATTGAAGCACCCTTTGTTCAGCTAGCGGAGGTAGTCGCAAGCTTACCAATGTTATGCAAAGGTCGACGCGGTCAGTCCTTGGATGGGTGACCGAAAAGTAGCATTTCCTTTTAGGTGCTTTTGTTGGTCAGACACGTTAAATTGTCCCGGCTGTTTGTCTAGTAGGTACGGCAGTCGTTAAGCCATGTCAGAGGCCCTTAGGGCGGCTTGATGAACTCTCGACACCAGAGTTGGCCCCTCTCATTCGATAAGAAGAAGAAGAAGACGTGAATGTGGTAAGTGGGTAATACAAAGTGACGCTGTGGTGACGCATGCGACATTGCACGTTAGTTAACGCCTGGCGCCATCTACCTACAGTTTAGTCCGAAAAGCTTGAAAATGAATTCATCAGTCGACCAGAGGACCAGAGCCCAGGTTCGAATCCTGACGATCATAATTATTTTCGCTCATTCCCCAAAGTTGGTGACTAACGCTTCAAAGCGGGTTTACCACTTGGCAAATCTTAGAGATAATGACGTGAAAAGCACATAGATTACTTAGGTACCTACCTGGTTCTAGCTAATGCAGGTTTGCACCGCCCTTAGGTCAGCTGATTGTGTTAAATTATCATAGACTAGAGGATGTCCGTGGCTTTGCTCGTATTACATCGAAATAAAATTCAGTTAATATAATAATGTTCTCACCATATATGTTTATTTCTCCCGAGAAAGTAAAATAAAATTATAGGTACCTATATAACCTATAACCAATAACACCTTAACATTACTGAAGTTGGAACAGAAATGGCTTTATTTAAGTAAAATAATCAATTACACATATATTATTATTGATGTGATATGTCTGTTTCCTTTAACATCTTACTGTGATTTGTAAGGAATTAAAATCTGAATCTCAGGACCTTAAAGTACCTACCACCCTAGGAATCATCCTGACGAGGAACCAACTGACAGACAAACACACAAACAGGTAAGTACACTATTTGAGAATGTAATGGTAGGTATGTAGATATGATTTAAAAAAGTGATACTTATATAAATGACCAAATGCAATCAGTTACAACTCAATGCTTAGTGATTTACGAAACAAAAATGTTCTTGCAAATCTTCACCATTTGTTTGTTGATAGGTAGGTACCTAAGTTGTTAATTTAGTAAAATCATGTTTAATTCCTCGAATATTTCGAACTGAAAACGTCAGTAGTAAATTAAAAATAAAAAAAAATATTATCTAGTACCCATGATACAAGCGCAAGCTTAGTAATGGGGCTATTTATTCAGAGTATGCAATCCACCTGTAGGTGTGTGATGTTAATGGATAATATAAAGAAGAAGAATAAAACTTACTTTCCCATTAATTCAGAGATAATTGATAGACATCAGCAACCTCGTCGGACTTTGAAGCTAATTTTACCTAGTAGATAGATCCTGCCTTCTACAACACAGTCAACACTACAGTAGAAGGCAGAGCAACTCTAAATTGTACCACATGTACCTGTTTACAAATAAAAATCTTTTAATCTTTTAATCTTTTTTTTTTAGATACCTTGCCACCTCTCGACATCAGGCAAGTGGTAGAAAACTGTCAACCCATTTTGCATATAAAAAAAATCTATTATTCAGCAGGAATATCAGCCGCAGATCCTGTAGGAGTACCAGCCAACATTGAGGAGTATCCCAGCCAGGTGCAGGTGGAATTCCTGGAGGAAGGTGGCTGGGTGAAGAGGTGTTCCGCCTCCATCATCAGTGAGCTCCATCTGGTGACTACTGCTGGCTGCTTCCAACACAGGTTTAATAGTTTTAAAATAATAATTGATGTGATAGAAAGCTGTACATAGTGAAAATGTATATAACGCCTACAGAAAAAATATTGCAATCGGACAGAAGTGATGCAAATAACAAATGTTACGCAAGGCGTTACTGGCAGATAATATTGTTTGAATTACAAGCTCTTTATTCAAATAATGATCAGTATAATCCTGGATTCGTCAACCAGCTGGTACTTAAAGTATGAAAAATAATAACAAAAATAAACTATTCGCCATTCGTAAATAAACACGAATTGAGGACAAACAGTAATCAAAATGTCTTATCTGTACCCCTAAGGCCGATACACACAGACAGACAGGGGGACAGATAAAACATTAAGGAGGTGAATAAAGTTCGAACTGTCCCCTTATCGCTAACAGGGGGACAGCTCGAACTTTTTTGTTCGATCTGTCACCCCATGGGGACAGAGCAGGGTGACAGATCGGAATATTTCATAAAATAATGGGTAAAGACAATTGAAACCTCAGGAGAAAAATATTGTTAAATTTCTTACTTATTTATTCCTCCTCCTTGCTTCGTATTCCTCATTATCTACATAGTAAGGGTCGTGACCTCCTCCGTATTGACTTATTCATTACAGAGACCTAACCAACACCCGTATCCGAGCTGGTACCTCAACCCTCGGCTCCGGTGGTAAACTCCTCCAGTTGGAAGAAGTCACTCCTCACCCTGGCTTCCACCCAGGAACCTATGATGATGACATCGCAGTCCTCAAGTTGAAAAAACCCCTGGTCTTCAGCGAGAGAATCAACAAGACAATACTTCTACAAGATAGCGTCTTCCCCGTTGCAGGATTAAGCAAGTCTGTGGCTGGATGGGGTGCCACTTTTGTGAGTGATAGTTTGTTTCTTTTATTAGTTTACTAGTGGACGCCCGCACTTCACTCGCATTATTTCAGGATAAAAAGTAGCCTATGACACTGTTAAGAGCTCATACTACTTACTTACCAAAAATCATGACGACCAGGTCAGCCGTTTTTGCGGGATGAGTGTTTAAATAAACAGATAAAGAAAGACAGATAAAAGACAAAATTTCTAGAAATTGCTGGAATGTGTTCTATCAATTCAAAGTAAGTAAGTATCTACAAACATTTTTTTTTTTAAATGTTCAATGTTCAAACATTCGACACTCTTCAGCTTTATTATATGTTTAGATTTATCACGTTGCAAATTATAAATTTAGCTTATTATATCTTGAAACCTAGGCTTATACAGATTATATAGGCTCTAAAATTATGTATAATCTGTTTTCACTACAAAAACTGTTTTATTTGAATGATATTCAGTTGATTTAAGATTAGTAATTTTTAGTTGTTTTTTTTAGTTTGATCTAAATTTACATAAACTATGCCACATAAAGCAATGATATTATATGTACATAAAGTATACCATGCATGGTATTACTTACAACAATACCAAACCATTTTTACACGGCCTTATTAAACTTCATAATCTTTGTTCTAAGTTTTCTGAAGATTCGCAAAGAAAACCATTAGTCTTCTACTTTATTATGAGGCTACAACTTTTTATAATGATTCCTACAATACTAATAGTAGTACCTACATTACTTTATGTCTGAACTGATCTCAAAAATGCTGGCTTTTACTTGACACAAACAAAAAAAATATTTACAATTTATTAAAAAAATCAACATTTTCCGTTTTACAGAAAGGCAGCGAAGTATCCAGCAATGATCTACACAGCATAGTTCTCATCATGAATAGTCCAGCCAGGAAAACCTTTACCCTAGGAAAGAGTTTGTACGGCGGTGGACGAGACTTCGACTTCTCAGACAGGGGAAGTCCTGTATTCTATGAGGTAAGGATACTAAATCACAATGTTCGAGGACGGGATCCCTTTAAAACGCATATTTTTTTTTTCCTATTTTACTTTGCCATAATGAATTTAGCACAATATTATATTGTCATAATGTAACTGTTGCATAATCGTTTTTTGGCATAATGTGTTTTAAGCATAACAATCTATTTGTACTATGTTCAATTCGACTATTGATGAGACGCATAATGGTCTTAAGGCATTTATTATTTTTCCTAATTTTATTTTACCATAAAAACACATGGCACCGAATTTTAGTTCTCTTGCGCAAGTACCTACATAACCATAATGTATGTAGTACATACATTATGGTTCATATCATATGCATTATATACTTTGAAGATAAAGATATTGCTGACTGTTTTTGTGCTGAAAATACTGTGCCTAAATGAAGGCACTTCCATTTTTATTTCATAATCAAAATTATACACATCAATTCTCGTACGTATTAATCTATACATATAAAAAAGCTGAAGAGGTTCAAAAATCTGTACATAGAAGAAATTTATCTGTTTGTCTGTTTAATTAAACGAGATGAGATATTTTTGATAAGTAAGTTAGTAATAAGAAAGAAAAGGGAAACGAATTGTGTATAAAATCTTTTAACCCTCCCAAGGCTTTCGCAAATACAAAAACCGCTGAGCGGATCATCATGATTTTGGATATGTAGGTAGTATGAAGTCTTAGGAGGTCTTTTATCCTGAAATAATGCAAACGAAGCCGCAGGCGTTCACTAATAAACCATGTTTCTCTTATATGCGAGATGTAATGCGTGTGAGGAACTATTATTATTTTTACTCTTTTCAGGGATCTAACAACTGGATGCATGGTATACTGTCCTATGGTATACCAGACGGTGGTCACCAGTATCCTATAGTAGCCACCTTCATCGGAGCTTACTACAGATGGATCATGGAAACTGCGGAAATATTGGTGAAATAATCTATACATACGAGGGCGGGTCAATAAGTCCGTGACTTTTTGAATTTCTGACCTCTTTACTGAAAAAGCAATACTACTCCTGTCAACAGGCATCTGTCAGTTGACTCCTGTCAAAATTTGAACTTGCTGCGTCAGTTAGTTTGTGTTAATCAGCTATCTTTATCAGACTACCCAGTAATTTGAGGAAAAAATGGAAAAAGGTGAATTTCGTGTGCTTATTAAGCATTATTTTTTGCGAAAAAAAACCATTACCGAGACCAAGGCTAAGCTTGATAAATACTATGGGGACTCTGCACCATCGATTTCAATGGTAAAAAAGTGGTTTACTGAATTTCGTTGTGGCCGTACAAGCACTGAAGATGCCGAACGTCCTGGACGCCCAGTTGAGGTCTCTTCACCCGAAACATTCGAAAAAATTCACGATATGGTGTTGGCCGACCGAAGATTGAAAGTGCAAGAGATTGTGGAAGCCGTAGGGATCTCGCATGGCTCAGTGGTTTCAATTTTGAATGATCACTTGGGCATGAGAAAGCTTTCCGCAAGATGGGTGCCGCGTTTGCTCACAGTCGACCACAAACGCAATCGTGTAACAACTTCACAGGAAGGTTTGGCGTTGTTTAATCGCAATATGGAGGAGTTTTTGCGCCGTTTTGTAACCGTGGACGAAACATGGATCCATCACAACACACCAGAGACCAAACAACAGTCAAAACAGTGGGTTTCTAAGGGTGAATCGGCGCCAAAGAAGGCCAAGGTGGGTTTGTCAGCCAATAAAGTTATGGCGACTGTTTTTTGGGATGCACGCGGGATAATCCACATTGACTACCTTCAAAAGGGAAGAACAATCAATGGGGAATATTATGCCAACTTATTGGACCGATTCAATGACGATTTGAAAAAAAACCGACCTCATTTGGCCAAGAAAACAGTTCTTTTCCACCAAGACAATGCAAGGGTGCACACATGTGCAGTTGCCATGGCAAAAATCCTTGAATTGGGCTATGAATTGCTCCCTCATCCGCCCTATTCTCCAGATTTGGCTCCGAGTGACTACTTCTTGTTTCCAAACCTGAAGAAATGGCTTGGTGGAAAAAGATTTGACTCCAATGATGAAGTCATCTCGCAAACAAAGGCCTATTTTGAGGACCTCGACAAATCATATTTTTTGGAAGGGATAAAACAATTGGAGAAGCGTTGGACAAAGTGTATAGAGCTCAAGGGAGACTACGTTGAAAAATAAAATGATTTATTTATCAAAAAATCTGTGTTTTATTCCAAAAGTCACGGACTTATTGACCCGCCCTCGTATAATAAAACTGAAGATGGTCAAAAATCTGAACATAAAAGATATTAGAAAAAAATTTTTTGGGTATACTTTAAATCGATAATAAAACACGTTACAGCAGTTTCTTATAGTTTTTATCTGTTTATTTAAACGATCATCATGCCAAAATTTGGGGTTTGATGTGGGATCTTCATGATTTTTGGTATGTAGGTAGTATGAGGTATTAGGAGAGTTAACCCTTAAACAAACAAGAGCCCCTGTGGCTAGCGAGGGTGTTTTCTGGGTAATTAGGGGCCGCTGATTTCATTTTTGATGAAAAAAATATAAAAAAGGGGGAGGGAAGGGGTGTTTTTTGTGTGGTAAATAACCTACCATTATCCATTACCGACTTGTAAAATTTTACGATTGTGGTAAAATAGTTACCATTATCCAATCCGGTTTGAAAAAAAATCTTTACTAAGTAGTTGTTTTCTCTGGGTTTGCTTGTCTAATTTAGGTAATTTAAAAAACAGTATATACATATTCACTTTTCTTTTGTTCAATACATTATATTTCTTCTAAAGCATTCGACATAGAAGGAGTCTAATGGTTTTATGGTCTATCTTAGTAGGTAAATAAAAATAGTCGTTTTCTATGTAAGACTTTTATTACCTAATTATACTTATAGGGGAGCGGAGGGTAATACCGTGCAGCGGCCAATTTCGTACAGCGTGATTTTGAGTGAAGTTAGCAAGATAAATGCGTTTGTCACTGTCAAACGAATCCGTTGAATGAAGTTATGTCGCACCGCAAGTCATTGCGTCAGTCTGGGCTATGTCGCCGATGAAATTTGTCGCCAAGTATTTTCGCGTCCTGCATTACAGATTTTGCCTATGATAAAATAAGCGGTAAGTGCATATTTTTTTATTAAATAACAATTGGGCAATGTTGTATTACACTTTTAGGTATATTACGGTGTCCATTATAGCTGGTTGTTTACTTTATTGCGTATATTTTTGAAAATAAGGATCGTGTAAGTCCTAAATTTGGTTTCGGATAATTTCGTACACTGTACGATATTACCCGCTATACGATTCTTACTTCTACGCCAGTGAAAACTGTCCTAGAAAATAAACTCCTGAAAAGAACGATAAAGAAAGAAAAAGAAGAAGAGATTAAAAAGAAACTTAAGACATGCAAAAAGAAAACAAGAGTCTCAAAAAGACCTACAAAAAAGCCAACAAAAAAGAGGACTTATTCAACATCATCGTCTGATGCTAACGAAAACGTGTTGTGCGATGGTGACGATGAAAACGATGAACCATTTTATGATGAAGGGCAACAAGGTATTGACGAGTTGTGTGTAATATGTGGCGAGTTTGGCAAAAACCGAGAATTATGGTTCAGATGCGTGTCTTGTGGGAAGTGGGCACATGCTTTATGCAGTGGAGAGAATTCGGCGGACAATTATGTGTGTGCTTTTTGCGAATAAATGCGTGATTTACAAATACAAATTCTTTTAATTACAATTAAATACCTCTTTTCATGCTTTAGTCTGAGCCTTAAACTATGTACGAAATTAGAAGAAAGGTGTACGGAATTGCACGCAGGTGTCGGGTAATACCGTACATGCCTACTATGGGAAAAAATACATTTTGTCAGTTCCACGATATATGAATTTGATTGCTTTTACTTTAAATATAAATTTTGATCAATATAGGGTAACTTGATATTATAATAACTTGCCATGCACTTAAAAAATCGAAGAAAATGACGTTAGAAATTAGGTGTACGGCAATACCCTCCGCTCCCCTATAAAAGTGGACACTTATCTTTAGACTTAGTGGATAAAGTGCGATCACGAGTCATGTTTTAAACCGTTTTCTATATTAGTAAATCCAATAACAGTTAGGCACGAATGAACAATGGTAGATAATTAATTGACCACAATCACCCATAACTTCACATGATCGAAAACCATGCATAGATTACCAGAATTTTCAACGAAATGGATGCAAAACAACAACAATATAGCCTAGTTTATAAATCTGGACGCAAAAACCACTTACCAGATTTTTCGTAGATCAAAACTCAAAATTTTGTGGGAGCGACGCACAAATTTCAAATTTTTTTCGCCATACTGCCGACTTGCCCTCTTTGACATTGACTTATAAGGACGGGTGACGTTTATTAGTGAAATGTTGCCAGTAGTTGGATAAAAAAAACACAACGTTTTACTTGCTATTCAATTCGATTAAATTCGGTGAAAAAAAGACCTTTTTTTAAAAAAAAATCAAGTGGTATGCATTCTACCTTTATTTTAATAAGGGTTAAAGGCTACTTTTTATCCTGAAATAATGCGATCGATGCCGCGGGCTTCAACCAGTAACTTTTTTTACGTGGGGTAGGTTTACCTTTGACTACAGCCGGCCTGATGTTAAGCATTCCTGCAGCCTAGGGTGTAACTCGCTTGGCTAGAGTGATTTGTGGATTTGCACTTGCCTAGCGGTGAAAAAAATCTAGTGAGGAAACCGACATATTTTTGAGCCACAAAACTGGAGTTCATATGTTATCTGCATTGACCTAAGATTATACAGATACAATCTCAAACTAAAAAGCGCAGGAAAATGTCAGAACGCATCGTCAGCGAGCGCAAACAAAAGACGACTTGTCTCTTTCGCTCTTACATATTTTAAGAACGTGCAAAAGAGATAGGTAATGCAAAAGTCTGCTCAACAAGTAGCGTGCGCAGAGTTTTGGCTCGGACATTTTTTCGAGCGTTTCTAACTCTGTATAAGCCTAGCTCAATGGTTATCTGCCGTTTATCACGATATATCTAATTAAACTCTGCATGGGGCACCAGTTATATAGGTACTTGTATGCCTATACATTTTAGAAGTATGAAATGATTAATTCTCGCTTTGAAGATCAGTAGATTTTTTAATTCACGACCAACAGGGAGTCAGCTAGGGCATAGTAATTTATACTAGGTATGGTCATTTCATTGGTCAATATAGGTACATAAAAGTACACTCATGATAGTCAATTCAATACGTAAATATACTAACCTAATGTTACTTCATTTATACAATATAAATAGATCATTACTTAAAGTAATCTTACAAACTATTATTATATTAGTCTGGGAGTAGCGTCCGTAGCTCAGCTAGCGGAGGCAATCGCTTGCGATTACCAATGTTAAGCAAAGGTGGACGCGGTCAGTCCTTGGATGGGTCACCGAATAGTGGAATTCCATTTTGGGCGCTTTGTTGGGTTGGATGACACGTTAAATTGTAGGTACCGGCTGTTTGTCTAGTACGGCAGTCGTTAAACCATGTCAGAGGCCCTTAGGGAGGCTTGATAAACTCTCGACACCAGAGTTGGCCACTCTTATTCGAGAAGAAGTCTGGGAGTGTTGATCAGAATACTTTCATTTGTAGAGATACAAATATTCATTTACCTTGAACCGCGTAAGATATCACTTATCGTCAAGATTGTTATCGTATTGTAGATACGATATGCATAATATCATATTTTATTAGGGTATTATAAACCTATTAATCACAAGATTTTATGACTTATGCGATGCATTGACCGATATCGAGTAAAGACCCGTCGTTGAGCGAGAGTATATTTACTTTAGAAGTAAATGTGTTCCTATATAATTATTAATATTCAAGTTGCCTATGTCTAGATTTGAACTTGATACTCTGTGAAAAAGATGTCATGGTGTGTGTAATAAATATCTTTATGAATTATTATAAATATATTATATACAACGACATCAAGAAAATCTTTAGAAAAGTCTAAAGATAATCTAAGTGCTCCAGCCCACTACCAGAGGGCAGCGTGCCCAGCATACTGGCTGCATTACCACGCTGGATGGCAATGCTGATACATTGAGCCAGAAAAGGCCAGCATTTTGGTCATGTGTCGCGTCAACCAAGCGCTCCGAGAGGTTTTGGAAAATAATATGGGCTCCCGGACCCCACGGCCCCAAAGTCTCGACTCCAAAAGGCTCAAATATGTAACCTCGGCCGAGGTTAGCACGTGTCGATGCAAGTTGCGTCCCACACAAGAGGTCGACCCAACTTCCAGGGCACAAGAGTCATACCGTCAGGTCTTTTTCCATCGTCACGTGCTAGGCCGATCGGTTCGAGCATAACTGCAACATTGGCATAGGAAAAAGCCCGGCGAATGATGTCGTTCAGACTAGCGTGGCGGCTAATTCTACCAGCACTCCTCGAACATGAGAGGCCGTGGTGCCCAAGCTGGTCGACATCAGTACCACACTGGCAGCGATGCGGCTCACAGCTCCTCGCACCCAAACCCAAGCTAGCCGTGTGTCGAAAAGCTGTCGGGTCTAAAAGGTTTCCTGTATTAAAAGAAGGCATGGCCTGCAACCAAACACCGGATTCCCACACACTGACCGCAAGGATACGGGCGCGATCCGCGAAGCTAGTACACGTATCGAGAAGTGATTTCCGTGCTAGTTCGCTGATCGGCCGATCCCACAGTCTCTGGGGAACGAGGTGTTGTGGGAAAAGTGGGAAAATCGGTGTTCGGACAGGCCAGGCGCCAAGCATTTTTAGCTTCGTCCAAGTAGTATTTTGTTGTAGTTAGAAGTAGTATGTTTAGTTTTTCTTCCCTTGTTTTTATATTTTATTATTGTAAATAGCATAAATGTTGCAATTATGATAACATACATGAAACGTATATTTATTACGTATTTTTGGCAAAACATATTTTGTGCTGGAATTACCGTCGATTAATAAGATATGTTTTTATTGATCTAGAAATTATCTTCTACGTGTATCTCTATTAATGGTATTCCCGAGACATAATCTCAAAATTATCGACATTATCTAAGTATTATATGAAACTTCTTGAAAGATATTGCATAATTTTGAGCTATTTTCCAAGCGGGACGTACGACAAGGCTTATTGTAAGGCACGCTCCTTTGCTTACCATGAGGCTAACTATGGCCAAGTGCAAACCTGTTTTAGTTAAAAAAAACTCTCACCACAGACAAAAATTACTCGGCCAGTTTGGTAGAATACAATCGAATCGAATTTTAATATCTTGTTGGTGACAACTCCTCCAAATATTCCAGACGCGACGTTAGACTGACATGATATTTGTAACCACACTAGAATTGTTATTTATTTGTATGGTGTTTCACTGTGATAACATTCTATGCTAAATCTATAAAAGAAAACTAAAGTGTTGGCTTATCGAGCAGGCATTTTATAATTTTGATGACTTCATGAAAATGAAGGTGGTATAAAATACATATAACAAATGTACTTTTATGTAAATTTACCCTCTACTATCTATGTAGTACGATTTTTTTTTAGAATTGAATTGTACAATAATTTAATTTAATATTTTTTGTTTTGCAATAATTATTGTATTTTATTGTATTATTATTTTAATTGATTATTTTTTTACTGGTATTTCTGTGACGTGTATCAAATATTTGATATGATTAAATGACTATGACTAAAGTATTAGTACAAAAACCAATACAAATTTAAAATTACATTTTGATATTCAGCGGTCAAATTACTGCACAGCCTCACTTCATTTTACTACGGTATTTCAAAATATTCACTTGGGAAACCTTAGGAGAGTTTTGCACTAAACAGTAAGTAAGACATTTGACCACCAAGTCTTCTGATTTTAATACTTACATCCGAACTGTTGTCCTATCCCTCGCGTCGTATTACTCTTTACTGAGGGTCGTGACGACTGATTCATTGAGAAGTTTTCTATGACAGACTAGTGGGTGCTCGCGGCTTCGCTCACATTAAGAAGTAAAACTTGCATCCCCTATTTCACCCCTTTAAAAGAGGCATTTCCAAAAATCCTTTTCGTTGCGGATGCCTACGTCATAACATCTACCTGCATGCCAAATTTCTGCCCAATCCGTCCAGTGGTTTGGGCTGTGCGTTGATTGATCACTATATCAGTGAGTCACCTTTGAGTTTTATATAATTTGGTTATACCGTGGATGGTATGCCATGCCAAATGTTGATAATATCTGATAGCATTATTGTGATGAAACGAAGCGATAATCATAGCAGATTTACAGCTAAATGATTTTTTTTTCTATTTCATCAAAATCTATTCTTCAATCTATACATGATGGATTTTACAACCGGACTTAAATTCTAGCCGAATAATAATATTTGGGAATTTGTAAGAACAGCCGTATATTTACTTAGAAAAATATCTATAAAATCCATTAAGCCATAAATGGATTAATTATGATTACGGACTAGTAATACGTTAATACTACGAACGGTAGACCTATTTTTTGAACGGTAGACCTATTTTTTGCACTTATATTTTGAATATCTCTTATACCTAGAATTATTTATTAATTGGCCAGGACATAGGAACTTGACCTTGAGTGTAATGCATAAAAGAACTATCAGGAGGAGGTCACGACCCTCAGTAATTAGGCAAGGGCGTAAGAAGGGGATTTTGTTATTTTCTGATTCTATTGACTTTAGTTAGTCTGAATATTTCTTCTTTTAGCGAAATTTAAAAAAAAACTTAGATTCTAAATCCTGTTGCGAAACGAGTTTTAATTTTGTAACCACATTAAAGTTATTTCATCTTTGGTAATGTTATCAAAAACCACAGTCTTCATAGATACGATAAAGTCAAACAATAAATTTGAAAAATCTAAAAAGTAAATTTATCAGAATACAGGAAAATTTTACAAACACCGTGGAGATAAAACTGATATAGTTAGGTATTATTGGTTTTAATCAAGGCCTCTGTATATTACTATCAACATACTAAAATTATATATATTTATAGATGTTACTATGAATAGTGTCTTCTTTCTAGCCTTTGATCAAATATATACATATTAGATCGCGTGTCCGGGTGTCGCTTCATATAAATTCTTAGACTGTAAAAAAATAATATCACAACATATGTAGTATAAAAGAAAGTTGCTTCCCGCGTCTGTCTGTAAGTATGTATGTAAACTTAGATCTTTAAAATTAGACAACATACATATTTCGATGCAGGTTTTTTAATAGATAGAGTGATTCAAGAGGAAGATTTTTATGTACACTAACGCGCACGAAGCCGCCGGCAAAAGCTAGTTTTCTACTAAATTTTATTTGCTGGATTTATAATATGATAAATGATAAAAACAAATACGTCACAGAAAATAATTGCGATAAAAAGAACATAAATATGTTTATCATATAATATAAATGATCCATGTACATTATCTAATACGCATACTATTTATAACCTGTGCATCCGGATTATATGATATCACATAATGTATTAGGTTTTATGAATGGCTGGTAGGTACCTACATTTAAATCGTTATTGACTGAGAGATAGCGACTTTATTTCATACATAAAGTGTTGTGTACTGAGATACTGATTATATATGTACTCAGAAATAATAAATAACAAATTATGTCAACAACTTCAGCTAAATTTATTTATGTATTTCCAATACGTACAGACGCAAATTGTAGGTTTAACGACTAAAACAAAATAACACTGTGATGTATAAGTCACGACCCTCAGTCATGAGGAAATACGACTCGAGAGAGAGTGAGATAGAGTATAAGACTAAACTTACAGTTCAATTCCGTACTCAACACTCTTGTTGGGTTCTGAGCTTTAAGTTAATTATTAAGAAAAGTACATAGTTGATATAAATAATAACAACGTAAAAGTTGATAGTTTAGTTTTACCTCTTTGAAATGTTTACCTCGCAGAGCAATCGTTATTCATATTGTGGCTTTCGCCATTCACAGTGAAAAATAAAATAAATAAATATTTAAAATAACAATAATAACAACAGATACGTTGTTAATATAATTGTTTAGATATTTAGAATTCAGTCTGCAAACATTCAGTTACATAATTCTACGTCATTTAGGTATTAATAAGATAGATAGATAAATACTTTAAAAAACATTACATATTAAACGATACAAAAAAACATAGAAATTATTGGCGGCCTTATCGCTAAGAGCGATCTCTTCCAGGCAACCAATCTGGCAGGGTGATATCTTCAAATGAAATGAGTAGCATAATACAAGAGACAAAATTAAAAAAAACCATTATATAGCAACTTATACTTATGACAGAACCAAAGAAGATAAATAAAATTAAACATCTATTGATGGTGCTTTGCTAATATCTAGTGGCAAAGCATTCCTTAGTTTCACGGCTTGCGCAGAAAAATAACTATTTAGCAAGGTTATTTTTTGTTATTATATTACCTTGTATGTGAATGTATCTAATTTATTTCTTTACTTAATAAATAGATATAAATTTGATTTCATTTAAAATTCTAATACAATTTTTTCATGAAAAAGAAGATAAAGGCAAGCTTATAATTTGTATATCTGTCGTTTGATACGTATCGAGTATTCTCATCGAAAAAAAAAAGTTTTATATGAGTGGTATTCCAACTCGAAAACGCACCGACTTCCATGTCAAAACATGCTAGGAAACTAGTTCATAACTATACCTAATGTACACTAGCATATTTTAATTGTAAATTACTTATGTGAAATAAAGACTTTTTGAAATTGAAATTTGATTATTATCTATCTCTCATTGAGTCTATCTATACATATAATAAAGTTGGAAAGGTCACAATGTCAGCATAGAAGATATTATAAAAAATATGTGTTTGGAGATACTTTGAATTGACAGCAGAACACGTTCCAACAATTTCTAGAACTTTCATATGTTTATCTGTGTCTCTGTTTGTCTGTTAAACGCTCATAACGCAAAAACGGCTAAAGGGATCTTCATGATTTTTGGTGTGTAGGTATTATAAGGTCTTAAAAGTGTCATAGGCTACTTTTTATCTCAAAATAATACGAGTGAAACCGCGTAGCTGGAACTTCAACTAAAGATTATTTTACTCCTCTGTCTACCTTAGTCACAACCCTCAGTAAATAGGAAAATACGTCTGTATTTTCCTATTTACTGAGGGTTGTGACTCCTCTGCCAAATTGATTTATAGGAGGCACAGAACTAAATTAGTAAGTAAAATAAAAGGTGTTCTGTAGGAGGAGGACGAGGAAAACATGGCGCACGCCCAGTTTCTTAATTTTGGGTAGAACTGGATTCACAATTGTACATACAGCAGAAATAAAAAAAAATGAAGACAAACTAAGCTGGCAAAACGCTGCAACTTCTCTGGAGATGCAAGTGTCCATAGGTGACGGTGACTGCTTACCATAAGACAGACCTTCTGTCTATTTGCCACTTTAAAAAAAGACAGTATAAACTGACAGAACACAAAACATCCAAACAATTACTCCTATGAATGTAATTTTCCAATATCTTATCGTCAACTAAAAGGAAATGATAATTTATTAACAACTGAACGGATTATATTTAAAACTAGATTTACTTACCTACATAAAAAGAAATAACTGAGCGACTTCGTTTTGTAAATACCTACTAATTAATTTCCGTGACTTTTCTTGCGTTGCCGAGATTAATAATAGCTTACATTATGCTCTGAACCTTATACTACATCCTTACCAAAATCACGACGATCTATCGCCCATTAACGCCTGAAGAAGGTACCCGAGGAACAAATTAATTTATTCAAACAAGCATAGGTTTAAAGATTATTACATGCGCTATAAAACTTCGTGTTTATATGTAATGGTCTATTTAGTACTTGCTTTAGTCATTGCATGAATTACTAACATTTCTACAAAAATAAAGAAAAAGATAAAGAAACTTCATTGATACTGTAAAGTTGTAACTTACTGTACATAAGTGCTTATATCATAAAATATGCAACAATATCACAAATTACAATATCGCGTCAAATTAAATTTAGGTGCTTAATACAATTAGTTTTAGTACATTTTTTTAAGGTTACAATGTCAACTTTTATTATCAAACAAGGATTTTTTATTTCATCCCTCTATCAAAATAACGACCATTTTTCAAAATCATGTCAAACATAATGTTAATTGTGTATATGTCTCAACATGAATAAATAACTTAAGTAAATACATACTTTTATGTCGTTAATCGTCCTCAAATCCCTCTTTCATACAAATGTATAATTAAAATGATGATTAGTGGTTTCATTCCTAGTACCTACAAAGAAAACGTACCTTTATTTTACTGACGAAAAGTTTTTGGTCACAAACCACAAACATACAAAACGCAAATGTTTTATTTTTAAGTTTTGCGTTACTATGACTTAAAATTACAAATATATAACAGGAACCATGTATAATATTTATTTATTATGGCACACAAAACAGAATATGCTCTTAAATTAAATAAATTATACATTTTAAGCTGGTTTCGATCCAGAACAAATTCTAATAAATGTAATGACATAAATTAAAGGCTCGCTATTAGGCTAGTTGTACCTATACACATAATAAAGCAGAAAAGGGGTTGAAAGTCTAAACATTGAAGATATTTTATATAAAAAATTTGGAGATACTTCGAGCTTCGAGTTGATAGCAGAACACGTCCCAACCATTTCTAAAAATATTGTCTGTATGTCTGTTTACTTAGATGCTCATCACGCAAAAGCTGCTGAACGGATCATCATGATTTTTCCAAGAATTTTCAAGAATGCCATGCCTTTTTATCCTAAAATAATACGAGCGAAGCCGCAGGCGTCCACTAGTTAAAAATAGAGTGTACTAGCGCCCACTACGATGTACGTGCCTATGAAAACTTCCCCAGTAAATAAAATCTGTTGATAGCCATGAACCTCAGAAATGGGAAAGAACGACCCGAGGAGGATTGAAAATAATGTCGATACATCATCATCATCATCAGCCTGTTATCGCCCACTTTGAGCATAGGCCTCTCTTCTTGTACGCCACTCGTCCCGGTCCTGCGCAGATTGAATCCTCGAAATCTAAACTTCGATACGATCGACATAAAATTTTCGTATTGCGGGAGTCTTCAAATCTAACATAAATAGGTTTCACTGTACTAAAGTTTCCGTAAGGCTTGATTAAATTTAACTTTAATTTTTTATATCAAATAAATCAAAAACCGACTTCAAGTGTCACTAAAAAGTCAATAAATAATTTATTATTGCGACTTTAAAATTCAGAATTGTGAAGAAAAAATCTGTCAAATTATTAAAACTTACAATTCTAATACTTATTGATTAAATAAATAGGTTTCTTCTAGCCAAGCTCGCTTACATATTAGACTATAGCAACGCTAAAGGTAAAGCCTGTTTGTTTTTGTTTAACACATTGTCGCCAAATAGTGCAACTTACTTATTTTTCGCAACAGAGGACGAGCGCTGACTATTCGCCGACATTACATGCTGGATTGAAGCCGGCTTATGGCTGGAAATTCTTATTCATTATTTGTAGTTAATATTTCATACCTGCCAATACTCTAGGTGAAATTTTGTGTGTATGTACAAATGTTTGTTCCTTCCTATAGCTCAAACGGTGCTCAAAATCTGCAGGAAATGTGATACAAAAATAAATAAGACCCTTTGACTATTCTTATCCCAACCTACAAGTTTGTGCGTGTTTTATAAATAGATTACTATTTTCTAGTTCGTAAGCCAGAGACTTCCAAATTTTGTTATTGTTTTGATTTAATTCGAATATAACGAATTATTGTATAGATATAATATAGATTTTGTATTGGTTCGCTAGATAATCCTACCTCGATGCTCGTTGGCTACTTTTTGTCACGACTTAACACCATGTAAGCCCACGGGCCGCGGCTAGTTCTGTTATCATTCGGAAAATATCTCTATGTGATGCAAGATGCATAGATTTTTTTTATGTGCATTTTGGAAAGTAAATAAAATTATGGTGTTATGCCAAAGGTACTCTGTGTTTGTTTAATTAATTCATTACATATTTAAAATATCAAAAAAATCATTGACTATATATAAACAAATGGACCCATGAACTTAAGTATATAGCTAACTATCTGTCTATCCCTACTTCCTGATAAGTCTGCACAGGTGGTGCAATAATCTCTAGATTAAATAGGTTCATTGGATATTAAGTAATATCTATAGATTGAGCTATCATCGAACCATATTTTTATCAGAACGACGTCAAATTACAAAGTGAAAAAACAAATCGAGATTTTTGAGGAATGTCTGACTGATAGGTATTGATACCGCGAAATAAATAAATAAAGCCATTTAATCCTAATATCCTCGGGGATTATGTAAATTGGAATAATATTACATATTTTTTTTCTAATTGGACAATAAATACTATGTCCAAGAAATGCAATTCTTCACCCATTAAAACTTGATCAGCTTATACATCATGGTGGGGCCCCAGGTCATGCCACGGAAGACACTCAAGACATGTCCTCGGATATTGTGATCCTCAAACATGTCGGCTTCCTTAATATGTTTTCCTTCGCCGTTAAGCGAGTGCAAATACACAATTAAATTGAAAATACAAGTCATTGGTGTAGGGCTGGATTCAAACCAGGTAGCGCCTGGACGAAAAGCAGACACTGGAACTGCTGAGCCACACTCGGTTAAAAAAAATATGATCATATTCTTCTTATTTCAATTGTTATTGTTTGGTAATTTAAACAAAATATTTATTCTACAAAAAAAATTAGCAACATATTATCTGTAGAAAATATTAAAGGTACATCCACATCCGAAGATAAAACAGTATTCCTTGATGGTCTAATCTTCTAAAAGAAACTCTTTTTTTTTCTACTTCCTTAGAGAAGTAAATAAATCCAGATATAATACTTGGCAAGTTACATATTTGTATTAGTTTAAGTTTATATTTTTTCCCTATCTCTAGGCCTCAGTTGCAAAATCCGGAATGGAAGGAGATTGTACAGCTGCATGTAATGATGATTTATATCACACTAATAAATAAATAAATGTACAAATAATATTGCTTATATCACTTTGTAACGTTAATAGCATTGCTGCAAATTGTAATTAAGTATAGTTATTTTTATTCTATTTTTACGTCTAAGTTTTGAATGTAGGTACATTAGGACAAGCACTTTACTACATTTGTAATAACAACACTGGAATCCTTTTACTCTGGGAGGCACTGATGCCTAAGATACAGTTTTATTACTAGTTTAGTCATCAGTTGTCCAAACCTACATTGAATTTTGATTTCTGACAACATATCCATAACCCATGTAAAATCTGCTGAACTAATTGTAATAAAACTAACACTATCTACTAGCATATGCTACTTTAATCATTCATTATAAAAATATGTATGTTACTATAGTTTCGGAGAAATCCGTAGTTATTTTTATGGATTGTGTGTCGGACAATAAAGAAATTTATTATTATTTTATTATTATTATTAATATCTGAGATTATGATGTATCTGTTAATACGCGTTACCGGTTACATCATTTTAAGGAGATCTTAATAAACAATCCTCACAGATTTTGGGCAAACGTTAGAATTATTAGATATGTTACAAAATGTTATCCTGTTCATTTTTTTATTTGATAGCCAAGGAAGTACCTGTCAATAAATTAACAGTTATTACATAGATAAATAGAGGTAAGAGGTTCAAACTTGCTTCAAACTTATTACAATACATAAAATTATTCCTCATTAGCACGCATTAGCACGCTGAAGTGGCAATGGACCGGTCATACTTATCTCAGAACCGACAACCGATGTTGTAGGCGAATTCTGGATTGGAGACTGCGGCTCGGCAAGCGTAGTGTAGGGCGCCCTGCCACTAGGTGGATCGAGGACATCATGAAGATAGCAGAAAATAAGTGAAGACGAGAAGCACAAAATCGAGCTGAGTGGCGTGCCTTGGGAGAGGCCTATATCCAGAAGTGGACGACTGTTGGTTGATGATGCTAATGATGATAACAATTCCTCATTGGGTCTCAAGAAATCTCATGAGATACTAATAAGATGGCAAGTTTGTACATTGCTGACTGGAGACGTCCATCTGTTGACGGCATATAATTGCCAGAATTTATGTTTTTTACTCTGTAGTTATGTGTGGATTTGCACTGGCTTAGCGGTGAAGGAAAACACCGTGAGGAAACCGACATGTTTGAGGACCACAATATCCAAGGACATGGTGTCTTCCGTGGAAGGTCCTGGGCGCCCACCACGATGTTTATGCCCATGAACGAATGGATGAATTCGGTGCAGTTCAGCTGTGCAATATTAGGATTGTCGGAATAGTATACAATTTGATTATATTTTTGATCTACACTAAGTATGTTCTTATGAGAGTGGCCAACTCTCATGACAAAGTTTTTAAAAGGTTTTATTTTTTATTGTCAAAGTGTTTTTTTTTAAATAAAGTAAAAGACTTGTTCTGACTTAACACGAAGGTAAAAAATCACTTCAAATTATATTCCAGAAAATCATAGATTAGAGCGGAAGTAGAACAATAAATTATAAACAGGATAAGTTATGAAGAATTTTCCATCGTTCAACGATAAATCGCTAAGCCTTTGAAAAACACGAGCAGACAAATGGCACCTATCTTCCTTCGTATCTTAGTTTCCAGTGGATAATCTCCTATATCAATTACGCTGAGTATTAATAACATTTAACTGATAATTTTGATAATAAACAAACATGCACCGGCTTTTTGTATAAAAGCGGTGGTAGCTTTACGGAAGGCACATTCCCCTGCAGATTGCAAGGACGTCAAAATGAGATTCGCATTCCTTTGTGGTCTTCTCCTGCTGGCAGGTAAGTTTCTTTTCACACCTCCTCCTCTATAGTCGTAACCCTCATTTCTGATAGTCGTGAACCCCCTAGCTTGATGTTATACATTGTGACGGACGCACAGGTGAGATACAATATTTTCAGGTTTTTTGGTCCCCAAATGTCGGTTTTCTCGCGATATTATTATTGACCGCTTAGGTATACATAAATAACCAATTGTAAGTAATAAACATATTTGTAATGGGGATATAGGAAACATTCTAGAATTAAATGAGACCTAACTAATGCGATCCATCGTTTTAGAGAGTATGCCATCTGTGATTAACTAACTTTTGTTGGCATTTAAGGGCAAACTATTATTTCATCCCACATTCTTCAAATAATTTTCACACTCCACTTCCACATGTTTTATTCACTAAAAATTTATTTTACTCCTCAGGCTGCGCGGCAGCTGGCCCGGTCGACTCTAAGATCGAGCACCCGGAATGGATCCAGCACCCAGAATGGATCTACATCCCCGAATGGCTCCTCGACCTGCTTCAGAACCTGCCCGACTCCATCCCAGAAATCGTTGACAGACTGCCTGAGATTATAGAAGCAACACCTGCCATCCTAGAGAGGTTGCAGGAGGTAGTAGTGGCCCTAATCGAGAGGCTGCCTGAACTCATCCAGGAGTTCATTGACCGACTGCCTGAGATCATTGCTCAGATCCCTGCCCTCGCTGACAGACTCCGCGACATCATCAATGCTATCGCTGAGAGGGTTCCCGAGCTTATTGCTCGCATCTTTGACAGACTGCCCGCTGTCATTGAAGCCGTTCCTGGAGCCATCGAACAGGTCAAGCAGATCTACGAGAGACTCCGTGAGATCCTCGAAGAGAACGGATGGCTGCCTGACTGGTTGCCCACTTTCCCCGAGCTTGAGCCCGACTGGTGGCCTATTACCATCCCTGAGCTCCCCGAGTACAACAAGCCCACAATTGGACAGCAGGTGTCCGTGAACCAGTACCCTGGCATCGTCCAGATTGAGGTCGGAGCTGGTCCCGTCTGGATCCAGGGTTGCGTTGGCAGCGTTTTGACTTCCAGGCATGTCGTCAGTTCTGCTCGTTGCTTCAGTGGAGCGTAAGTATATAATATTTAGTATTGTTTATAAACGTTCTTTATGGCTATCACTTTTTTATACATATTAATGTGACGCGAAACAAAATCTCATAGATTCATTTAACAATTTAATTTATTTAAGTTGACTTTTCCTTCTTTGGAATGCATTCAGTAAACGGTCAAATTTTTTTCTAATCGATGTTTGTATTAGGTTGATTAAAATGAATTATATAAATTCTATTATCGTACTTAATATGATATAATTCATACGCAAAATTCTTCTCTATATTCATGACGTTAATAAATCACTTGTGTCTGCAGGCTGTACGCCGACCGCTACCGTCGTGTGAAAGCTGGTTCTTCCACCCGTTTCGGTGACGGTTCCATTGTTGCCATCTCCCGGGCTGTTAACCACCCCGACTACACCATGTTCAGCGTCCAGGCTGATATCTCCGTCCTGCACCTGCAGACCAGTCTGGTCCTCGGCGCAACCATCGCCCAGACCGCCATCATTCCTCAGGACTACGTCATGCCTACTGGCATCCCCGTGCAGCTCGTCGGTTGGGGATCCACTGCTGTGAGTACTTTAAATGTTCTTTGTCAAAGATTTTTTGCCTTGTGAAAGTAAAAGCGTATACTCTGCCTCATGTAAGATTTTTATGTATAGGATAGATATAACACCAAAATATGTTATGATACGACAATTACATCATTTGATTTTACCTCCACACTAATTGATAAGTATCATTATGCTTCTGGAGCACAGTATATTTTATAACGTGATTACGTTGACCGTATAGTTTACTTACATTACTAAAGACATCTCTCTTTGTATCAACAGGAGGGTCGTCTCGCTTCGGACCGCAACCTGTACGAAATCGAGCTGGTAACCGTCGACAGCACCAGCTGTTCCGACCGCTGGAAGATCATGCCTGTGTTCGAGATCACCGAGGACAAGATCTGTGTGGCTGAGCCTCAGTACGGAGGACGTAACGCTGACATCCGCGACGTCGGAGCCCCCATCTACTACCAGAACATTCTCATGGGTGTCATGACATTGGGCGCCCCCGTTGGAAACAGCTACCTGCCCGTCATCGCTACTAATGTCGGTTCTTACACCAACTGGATCATCGCCAACGCTGTCTAGATACGGAATGTCAAAAAACAGTAAAATTAAAAATATTTATTAAACGGTTACTTATTTAAGTTAATAAGTCTATTGTTTTATTTTTTTATTTTAATGATGGTATTATGAAAGGGGTTACCGTCTCGATTTGTAACAAGAGACTCAAAGTCTTGAGTAGTTAATTCATTTAAAATAGAATATAATAGATAAGTACCATTTATTGAGACAGATTTATAAACATTTAGTAGGTTAGGTATATTGCTGATTACTGATAGCAATCAGCATTGATCTTCCGTTGGGGCTGGCTGTGACGTCACGATTGATTTAGTTAAATAAAAAAAAAGTAAATCATAGAGCAAAGAAACAAAACAGATACATGAAAACAAATTATAAATAAATTATAAAAAAAATATTAATATTAATTAGGTATAAATTATTAATTACTTGTGTTGAGTCTGGTCGTTTGTTTGTATAATAAGTATGTACCTATTTACAAGAGAAAAGTATACGTGTATAATATCCGTTATCTAGATACCTACTCATGATACAAGCGTAAGCTTAGTATGGGGCTAGATGGCGCTGTGTGATATGTCCTGAAATATTTATTTATTTATTTATTTTTATTTTATTTAAATCGTTATATATGGTAGATACTTATACACAATCCAATCTGAAAATATTTATTAATATACATATATAATACCTATGTTTTGCCACAGAATACAGTGCCTTTGCCACCTGATAAGTGCTTTGTTACATACCAATTGTTGCAATCTCTAAGTAGGCATAAGGAAAAAAACTGATAACAAATGCATATAATAATATAGGCATAGTTACAGTAAGGTTCCTATCAATATATCAGTATTACAAGCGAGATAACCGATAGGTACAACAATCGACTCGATTTCAGGATGTCAATAATAAAGTGTATTGACCTAGGATACTATGCATATTAAACAAAGTCAAGTTAGGTTTAAGTTTTTCAACGTAAAGGCTTACGCTTGACGACATCTAGTCCAGTATCAAATGTGTAGATCTACATAACAAAGCTGCACTTTAACGTTGAAGAAAACAGTTAAATTTCGCGTTGAAGATCCATTTAAATTATAATTGGCTTACAAACATATAATAATTTGTTGATATATAAAACTTTGTTCGAAATGGACACGATTGTTGAAACAATTTAATTTTAAAACCACTGATTACATTTTCACCCTGTAATAATTTTCACAGGTTGGCAGTAAGTTTTGACTGCCCTGTTAGCTTAGTTGTTAGTGGCTTTGCCTTGTAATCTAGGGGTGCGGGTTCGATTTCCGCATGACACTTAATTATGAATTTAAAAAATTGTATTTACTTGTGGTGAGTCTAGTCATTTCTATGAATATTAAGTATGTATTTACAAAATAAAAGTTTATAATTATTATATCCGTTATCTAGTACCCAATACCCATGAAACAAGCGTAAGCTTAGTATGGAGCCAGGTGTTGCGGTGTGATATGTCCTAAAATTTTAATTAAAAAAAAGTACAATAGACGCCCAATAGCAATATAATTTAGCAAATTCGTGAAAAAAATATATAAATAGTTTCACTATTTTTTAATAATTGCTTTTCACATGCCCTATTTGTGCAACCAATTTAAATTAGTGTAATTCCTAGTTAATGAGCTTGATAAACTAAAAGGCAGCCATAAAATGTTTGAAGAACAATAACCCTGTATATGAATCAACTGATATTTACAGTAATGGAGTGTTTAAGCAACCTAGTTGGAAGGATGTTGAGTGCTTTGACAACATTTACTCTAAGGAAATAGGTGAAAATAGTCCTACGTTTTGTCCATGTTTCTATATAAATCTATCTCCAAACCAATTTTATTCAAATTAGAGCTTAAATAATTATTATCAGACAAATATCAAATGTATATCTCTCTTTATATCTTTTATCTACACTAATGTTGTAACATTCTACTTATGTTTCCAATACTTGACTTATAATTACTACTGTTATAGCGAAGACAACAAAACACTCAATTTAAGCAATTTCACATGATGGTATAATATCCACATCGATATCGTAATAGCTCATTATAACATCAATAAAACGCGACCAACCTGATTGCAGGGCCAAAATCAGGTTGGTCGCGTTTTAATCAATAAAACGCGACCAACGTTATATATTGACGCGCAGCTGCGCTCTCATTGGTTAGATTTTAATGGCGGCAAAATCACTGTGACAATACACGTACGCGTGAATTTAATTTAATAAATTAAAAGTTAAAATGTTACAACATTAGTGAAGATAAAGTAGTGTATGCAACTGCATATAACACGGGTATTAAAACACACACAGTTTATAAAACTCGCTGCGCTCGTTTCATAAACTCACACTCGTGTTTTAATACCCTTCATTATATGACAGTTGCATAAACTACTATTATTTAAGCTGAAGAGAGTCAAAAATCTGAACATAGAAGATATAAGAAAAAATATGTTTGGGTTTACATTTAATCAATAATAAAACGCGTTTCAGCAGTTTGTGTAATTATTATCTGTTTCTCTGTTAATCTATTTGTCTGTTTATTTCAACGCTCATCACGCAAAAGCGGCTAAACGGATCGTCACGATTTTTAGTACGTAGGTAGTATGAGGTTTTAGGAGTGTCATAGACTATTTTGTATCTTGAAATAATGCGAGCGAAGCCACGGGCGTTCACTAGTTGAATAATAAAGCCATTAATCCGAAGTGCAATAAATTACGTATACATAATGATCCCGTAATATTAATTAATTTATATAAAGCAGTAATTTTTTTTTTTTACCTTCTAAAAACCTCGTTGCTATCCGGCAATCATGGCACATGTGAAAGTTGTCAAAAAATATCAGGCGTTATGTTTAAACGCTTGTTGAAATTGCAATTATTTTGTGTTTATTCGATAAAAATTAAGAGAAAGCGAAATATATTATTATAGGCACTGCTACTTTTATGTCGATATAATTAAGTTTTGTATGATGCATGCATGATGCATAAATGTATTTTATTCTTATTCTGTAAACTTTTTTTTTAATCTGCTATTATTTAACGGTGTTTCTGGGTTCGTGCTGGTATGTAACTGACTCTCAAACGAGGGTTTTCAGTAGCCTTCAATGACAGCCAGTTACAATATAAATTGAGGAAGTGTGGTGTCACTTCACCTTTCAAGTTTCAGGTTAATCAATTCGTTCATTCACTTACCTACACTAAAAGTCACTTGTGTTACTATCGAATGAGTGTGGTAAGATCCTTGTTATTAAATTTACTTTGACATCATACTTTACTTTTAAATTCTTCTTCTTCTTATCGAATGAGAGTCGCCAACTCCGGTGTCGAAAGTTTATCATGTCGCCCTAAAGGTCTCTGATATCTCATGGCTTTACGACTGCCGTACTAGGCAAACAGCCGGGACCTACAATTTAACGTGTCATGCGACCGACGGAAGCGCCCAAAATGGAATGCCACTTTTCGGTCGCCCATCCACGTACTGACCGCGTTGACCTTTGCTTAACATTGGTAATCGCGTGCGATTGCCTCCACTAGCTGAACTATGGGCGCTTAGTTTGGCCGTAAAGATGTAGGTTTCCTTATGGATCTAAACATCAATCAAATTCGATAAGTAGGTTAAACTGCTGTAATTATTAGGTTAGGTTAGGTTAGGTTCGAAAACGTAGTTTTCATAATCATGATAAATTAAAAAATAAAACTGGTTTTTTCACGATTTTTGATAAAACATGGGGTAAGTATACCCACTTTATGCTACGTAATGTGAAATATAATTATTAATCTTTTATGATACACATGAAAATTGAGCATTTTGTATGATTTTCTGTCACGTTATTATGTACCTACATAAGTATTAGACTAGTAATGCCCTCCAGAGCCACCCTATGTAACGATTCTTAGTTGTAAACTAGTTGTAAGTAAAATAACATGTCCAATTAAAATGTGTATGTAACATGTACTTATTAATAAATGAATACTGAATATTGTAAATTGGAAAACATTCTGACTTATGATAAACTTGTGGATTGCGGCAATGTCAGCGTTCAATGTCAGCGTGTTTCAACAGAAATAGCTTATGATACAGAAATGTACGCACACCTTGAATTGATGAAATAAAGAAATTTTTAATTTGAATTTGAATGATACTTTCAGGATTCTGTACTACCTCTATATCAAAAGTCACGATGATCCTTCCCTCTCTGTCTGTGTGTCTCTATATCCATCTGTGACTTTTTCCTTAAATGTGTATAATGTTAAACAGTTTCAAAGATATTATAGGTATCTATCTCAATCAAAAGTCACGCCTTTTGTACTAGGTACTCCAATGCTAATACATAATACTAGTTATTTTTTCTATAAGACAAGCCATTTGATTATTTGTGGTCGCCTTACGCGAACGTCGAATTATTTTCTTCCAGAATAAACCATCTGGTTTATTATTTACCTATAAGAACAAGTTTAATCATATAAGTCTTTAGATGGTAGTTACAGTCAGTAATAATTACTACAAGCACTGTCTTTAGAGTTTCTTTGCAATCTCATCAAGCTTTTCTAACAAAATATTAACATTAACAAAGCTGTACATACTTACCTACTATTGGAGGCAACAACACAAAAAAGGGTCTTATTACAAAATGTGGTTTAACCCTTAAACAAACAAGAGCCCCTGTGGCTAGCGAGGGTGTTTTCTGGGTAATTAGGGGCCGCTGACTTTATTTTTGATGAAAAAAATATAAAAAAGGGGGAGGGAAGGGGTGCTTTTTGTGTGGTAAATAACCTACCATTATCCATTACCGACTTGTAAAATTTTACGATTGTGGTAAAATAGTTACCATTATCCAATCCGGTTTGAAAAAAAATCTATACTAGTTGTTTTCTCTGGGTTTGCTTGTCTAATTTAGGTAATTTAAAAAACAGTATAGTATACATATTCACATTTCTTTTGTTCAATACATTATATTTCTTCTAAAGCATTCGACATAGAAGGAGTCTAATGGTTTTATGGTCTATCTTAGTAGGTAAATAAAAATAGTCGTTTTCTATGTAAGACTTTTATTACCTAATTATACTTATATAAAAGTGGCAATGAAACTGCTGATGCATGTGCTAAGCAGGCTTCATCCCTGGGCAACACGGACCATTACCAAATCTTTAGCCATGACCTCGCCTCTTCATGTAGATCACAACTCTTTCATTCCTGGCAAAATATCTGGGAAGACAACTCTTCTTCAACAGGTAAATTTTACAAACAGATTCAACCCATGATACCAATTAGGCCATGGTTTTCCAAATTTAAAAAAGTAAATAAACAAGCCACTTCCACAATATGTCGCCTACGGTTGGGTCATGCATGTACCCCCGTCTTTCTCTCCAAAATCAAAGTTCGTGACCACTCATTATGTGAATGTGGTTTAGAGGAAGGATCCACCGATCATATGTTCTTTAGCTGTCCAAGGTTGCGCTGCTCATTGTATGATAATATCCCAGTTGCTGTCCCTCGTCCTTGTAACTTCTCCACTCTTCTTCCCCTTGTATATTCTCCTTTTGTGTATATATTGTATAATTTTATTGTCTCTAATAAAATTAAATTGTAACATGCTTGTATATATTGTGTTGTTGCTTTTGTGTGTTGTCTTATGTGTGTGTTGTGTTGTTTCAGGCCAAGGATTAACCCTCAAATAAGCTCAATAAATTTCAAATAATTTAATAATTCTGCACCGACCAACTGATTAGCGCCATGTTAATTATTTTTACTGGCTAATAAAATAAGCATTTGTTTCTCTTGTGACGTGACATTGGCGAAATTGCGGCGAAGCCGCAGAGGCCATTATCATAAAAAAAAAAAAAAAAACAATGTCCCAATTTGAAGTTGACAATTGATTGTTTGTATGTGATGTTTGAATAACAAGAACCGACCTTGCTTCCCTGCTTCCCCTTGTCCATACTCAATTTGTGTATGTCCTGAGTAGATTTATTACTATTAACAATATAAAACTATACAATGTAAATAGTATGCCTATTAACATTTGCATGTTATAATCTTAAATACTAAAATATGTGTTGTCTTATACATGTCCTGAATTGATTTCAGATCTACGTGTGGAAATACTAAAATACTCGTAAAACCAAAAAAAGCACACAACTTTTTTTTTTTTTTTTTACACCGGCCGATCCATTCAACGTTTGTCTTCAACACATCACGCGACATTGGCAAAATTGCGGCCATACCGCAGAGGCCACAACCAAGATTAGAATAGAATAGAACAAGAACCGAGTAATAATAAAGACTAATATCTTATGTGAATGTGGTTTAGAGGAAGGATCCACCGATCATATTTTCTTTAGCTGTCCAAGGTTGCGCTGCTCACTGTATGATAAAATCCCAGATGCTGTCCCTCGTCCTTGTAACTTCTCCAATCTTCTTCCCCTTGTATATTCTCCTTTTGTATATATTTTGTATCATTTTATTGTCTCTAATAAAATAAAATTGTAATTATGCTTGTATATATGTACCTATTGTGTTAACACTCAAATAAGCTCAATAAATTTCAAATAAGTTAGTAAGTAATTCCGCACCGATCAAATGTTAATTATTTTTACTGGCTAATAAGATAAGCGATTGTCCCCCTTGTGACGTGACATTGGCGAAATTGCGACGGTGCCGCAGAGTCCATTAATAAAAAAAAAAAAAAGACAAATATTTAAACCGCGTTTTCTAATACGACGGTATACGTCCATTTAGAACTCTGAACATTTACGAACAATGAAATCTGTCTACCCACAGTGGCAATCTGCCAAGTGCAGTCGCACCGCATCGTGGTCGGATAGCCGACTACCATCGAGCAGTACCCCAGCATCGTCCAGCTGGAGTTCCTGTACTGGGGCTTCTTTTGGAGCCAGTCCTGCGCTGGAGTCCTCGTCAGCAACAGATACATCGCGTCCGCTGCTCACTGCTTCTGGAGAGTGTGAGTTGAACATGTTTGGTTTTCAATTTGTATAAGATCTGTTGTACAAAAAGTTTTATTCCTTATTTATTTTTCAGTTACACAATTGGTAACTTAGTCACCTGAAGTATACACTACTATAAGGTGACACTGTGGTTGATATTGGACCATCCCAATCTGCAAAGGGTCTATGACACAGAGAAAAAGTATTTTATTTTGATTTGAGTTACTTTCGAAGAACCTTTTGACTTAACAATTTGAGATTTTAGCTCAACCTTAGCACTAGACTCCTGTTCCAAATTTAATAACTTGCCTTTCCGACGTCCCGGTGGCATTTCAAATAAATAGCAAACAAAATTATACTGTAAACAAATTCAATATTACCATTTCAGAACAGCCAGCGAGCGCCGTATCCGCGCCGGTTCTTCCAACCGCAACTCCGGCGGCGTTGTCGTCAACCTGACCTGGTTTGTCAACCACCCCACCTACGGCACCCCTGGCCAAGGCAACGACGGTGACCTCACAGTCACCCAGCTGGCTTCCACCGTCACCTACTCCAACGCCATCCAGGCTGTTCCTATCCCGGTACAAGGCTATGAAGTACCTGATAACACGGCTGTGGTACATTCTGGATGGGGTGATATGGTGGTAAGTATTTTATGACTAATTAGTATGTGATTTTGTTACAACTTTATAAATATATTAACTAAACGGTTTTCACTCATGTGTAAATCACGTAAGTTGTTTACGAGTGAAAACCGTTTAGTTAATATATTGATAAAATGTCTCACGAAAGTTTTAATATTAAAACTTTATAAATGATCAAAACTGAATGTGACCGCCTTCACTAAAATCTGATTACCTACATATATAAAATTAAAAAAAGTATTGGTAAACAGTTACAGTCTTATTAATAAACTCTGATTAATGCAAGATTAACTTTACTCCGAGACTTGAGTTTGGACTAGCAAAAAAATGTATTAATAAACACGGATTAAGGAGAGAGTAAGCTAATCGTCTGATCTCTGCTCTGATTAAAACTTTATCCTAGGAGCTATGTGGTTTTAAGAAGGATTAACTATAGATTAATGTCAATTTCAAATTAAAATTCAAATGTGCCATGTTATTGTGTTTTGAGGAGTGTAGGAGAAAAGTTCGTTTGTTGTTGTGATAATAAAATGAATTGCGATTACTTTTGCTTTTTTAAATTACTAGGTAGATATAGTAAGTAAGACCTACTTATGTAACTTCATTAGGTACCTACTATTTTCTTATATTTTCAGATTCAAGATGATGCAGGTGATTTAAGTGCTTAGGATGTAAGATAGGAGTAAATAAGTAGGGAGTACTTATTTACTCCTGTCTTACATCCCAGCACGCAAAAGGAAGAACTGTATAACTGAGCACATATAAGAACCCGAAACACCGTGGAAAGGTGCTTTGGAGTATGGAAGCAAAGGTTTCGCTGTTTGCTATGAGGGTTCACAACTAAATTAGAGAATACTAAGCTCTATATTGTGACATTGGCAATATTGCATAACATTGCAATGCACAGACAAGAATTACTCGAGGAAGTAGAAACTGATGATGTTCCAGTAGCACCAGCAGTAAATAACACTCATCGAGGAAATGCAGCACGGGCAGTGTTTATTGCAGATCATTTTTAATACTTACATATTACTCTACCTATGTATCCATATTATGTAGAATTTCTATAGAATTTAGAGGAGTAGGAAAATAAAAATCTGATGACCTTGGCTAAGTTACTATTTATTTCTTTTTACTACATATTAAACATTAGACACGAACACCATAAAGCAAAAAGCAAAGCTTGCGAAAATGTGCACAAAAAGTAAGCATCTTGATATCACTTGTTTATCCATACTGGGCCTACATAAGTAAGTTAATGATTCCAATACTTATGTTCATTTTTCTCGTGATGGCACGGTTACGTTTTTGGCTCATTTTGAGATTATATTTCGGAATCGTAATATCTTAAAATTAAATAAACGCCCGACACCGAAATATTCCGATCTGTCACCCTGCTCTGTCCCCCCGGGGTGACAGATCGAACAAAAAAGTTCGAGCTGTCCCCCTGTTAGCGATAAGGGGACAGTTTGAACTTTATTCACCTCCTTAATGTTTTATCTGTCCCCCTGTCTGTATGTGTGTACCGGCATTAGAGGTACAGATAAGACATTTTGATTAGGTACTGTTTGTCCGCATTAGAATTAAATGTAGGTAAAGGTGATGCAACCTTTTATTAAGTAAAAGACAAAATGGTTTCGGTTTACAATCACCTTTATTTACATAAAATTTAAATATTTCTTTTATTACCTACTCTAATAATTATCATAAATCACGGAAGGTACTTAGTACACAATCAGTCTTATTACGATACAAATATCCATACTTAAACTTACTAACATCACGAATATTTATCTACCAATCAACATAAAACCGTGCTATAAATCGCAATTGATATTGTACATATTACAATCAGTCTTTTGATTTGATTTGCTAACCTAGTACTACTACTACAAACAACAACTTTACTAGTTAATTTTGTGGTGAAATCCCTGAGGTCAAATATATTATAATTATCATGTCAATAGATAATTGTTTTTATTATCCTTTCAAGTCTTAAACTATTTTTTAAAACTTTTACTATATACGAATATCAGTCTGCATTATTAGCCTCACAAATGATTAATTTACCCAATAATCGATTCTATCTAATAGAGCAAATTTTGAGGTTCATTAAATTGAACAATAAAACCATGAGTGAAATCGTTGTTAAGGTAAGTAAATAAAGTAAGCTGTTCCAGATTTCATGAATTAATTCACGTCATGTTCGTAAGTGGTGGCACTTATAAGATTTATTAAATTAAAGAAAAGCTGACCTTTTAGTGTTTTTTGTCCAGCATTGGTTATTCAAACTTACTTTGGGAAAACATCTTTCCTGACATCAGAACCTATGATGATAACTCTTTTGTTATATCCATACAGAAACCGCTCACGGGATGTCGCTAGAGGAGTAGCTTATCAAATTGAAAATAATTCCATTGTAGACATATTAAATTACATATATTATGTAATCTTTTCTTATAGGCAGTGCCTAGTATTATTAAATATTTATACATACTTGCGCATATAAAGTATTAATCTTACATCATTTAAGCAAAATAAATGTAAGGCACATGATTATTAAAAAAATATAATCACAAGAAATATCTTATTACTAGGTACTTTGTGGTAGCAAGATAAAACAAATTTATTTGATTTTGTTACTGAATATGTTAATAACAGTTTTTGCAGTTTCTTTCCTAGATTGAAAAAACTCTAAACATCTGCTTAGTAAACCATATACCTAATCGTCTTCGGTTGACCCGAAGTATAATTAAGAATCAAACGAAAACTTACCTGTTTGATGTTTGATTCCAATTATGCGAGGGTCAACCGAAGACGATTATATGGTTTACTAAGCAGCAGTTCGTGGGATTGAGCTGCCACTGTCACACATTTAGATACTTAGTTAATAACCAATGCTTATAACTACATCTTATGTCAAAGCAAAAGCCCATGCTACGTCCCGTTTGTTAATGTCAAAAGTTTTTAAACCCCATTTTCGAAACAAAATTCATGACATTTTCTTTTATATTTGAAAAAAATAACACAAGAACAGAACGAATTAAATTCATAAAGGCCAAGTAAAACCAGGACTCATACTTGTATTCTACTAGTGTAAAAAGCGAAGTAAACAAGTGTAAAGTAAAATGTTATGCAGACTTGTAAATACATTCCCGATTAGCATAAACCCATGATTAAGATAGATAATATTAATTTTGGAACAATAGTTCAATATTAATATTATCTATTAACGTGGCTCAACTACTACGTTACGCTTCGTGTAAACTGATATTAAATCAGTAATTTTATATCCTGGTGACCACCTTGACAGGAGTTATTGAAAAGACAAGACCTTTAGAAGACCTAAACTTTTAGGCGAAAATAATCACTATTTTATCTAAGAATTAAATATATTGAAATAAGGAGATCATATGTCAATTAAACCACCATTATATTATCTTGACTGCCATTGATATGTTAACGTGTACTCAAAATATGGGGGTACACAAATAATTAAAATATAGTGTCATGTTGAGGCAATAAAACATTTATTTCTAGCTCAAAATCATTATCAGTATCAAACACTTTAGTCAAATCCAAAAATCTCCAAAACGTAGACAGCCGTACTTAAATCCAATCAGTATACGCGCTAACTTTCGCACTTATTCCCGGATACGTTTCATTTGCACACCCGTGTCCCCAAGACACGATGCCTACTAGGAACTCATTATCACTGCTGTCTACAAAGTAAAGAGAGGCCTCCAGAGTCTCCTTGACAAGCGTCTTTTCCTCCAACGTCCAGGATTCCAGCACAGATCATGTTGTCGGTCACGAGACCAGGGTCTGGGAGTTCGGAGTAGCGCTGCTTGCAGAGGTCCCGGTTGGTGGTGTAGATTGTCACGTTACGGAGGATAGGAGATCCTTGTTGGGAGCCTTGCTGGAAATGATGTTGGAGAAAAGTTTAATAAAAACCATAATAAAACATTAAATGTAAGAAATCAGGGAATATATCTATCATTTATAGAGAGCAAACAGGAGAAGCTGCCAGTCTGCTAAGGATTAGACCTAACGATTATTATGTATTATAACATTTTGTAGAATTTTTGTTAGTGTTTTTGAATAAAAGGAAAGTATTAATTCTAAGCTGTAGTACACAAGCTATTTCGTAGAACGAAACAAGAACACTAACATAACTAGATACTATATGTTAGTGTTCTTGTTTTGTTCTACGTTCTATTATAGCCATACACAGACTCGGTTGTGGTTCATTTGCTTTCTTTTCGCATTTTTGAATTATTTAAAAAAAGTCAAAGTACCAAAACATACCTCCATATCACCCCATCCAGCATGTACAACATCACACTTACAAAACATTCCTCTTTTTCAAATGTTTTTGCATAACATTCCTCTTACTATATCAACGACATGCAGTATTGCAATATGGTAGAAACAAAATGCTACTACAATTAGAATGGTAGGAAGAAGATGTAGTATTACTTATCCCTGACCTGCACAATGCTGGGGTATTTCTCGATGGTGGTTGGTTCACCGCCAACGATGCGATTCGCCTGCACGTGCAGTGATCCAACTGGAATGCATGAATATTTTAATATACAGATTTGTACAACGTGCAATGATTTGGGTAATGTGCTAAAATATAAACAGATAGATACAGTCAGTTTACAAACAGACTCATGACTGATCTTAAGAAACTCAGTGTTAGGTTGTTATTTTTGGAAATCCAACAGTTAATGTAAGTTATAAAACTGACGGCTCGTACATTTTTAGATTGTCACAAAAATAATTGAATAAATAAGTAAATAAATATTCTGAGACATTGCACACAGCGCCATCTAGCACACCATCCCCACACTAAGCAAACACTTGAGTCTTTCCTTTTATATACTTCTTTGAAAAAGGAGGTAATAAATTCGTACTATGTTAAGAAGTCATGCTCAAATATTATCTTATAACAATAAAATGAGATATTAACAAAACACAGGCCGAATATTCTTTCCACATTCTTTGGAAGAAGAATTGTCTTCTAAATACGAAGTAGCAGAACAGAAACAACTACAAATTGTTAATTTACCTGCAAAGAGAAGTGAAAACGTCCAAACCAACTTCATCGTCACAACACATAGGTATATCAACACAACTGATTATATTATTATTGATTGATGTTATACATTCAGATACATTTTTATCAAATGACTTGTAATTAATATCATTTTATCAAAGCATAGCTTCAATACGTTATAATTCTAATCTAGTGAATGGATTTTCTAATAACGATTAGGATTTTTCGAGCAGGTGACTCGTAAAATTAAAATGGCAATTTGTAAATTGAAAAATACATAAAGTACCTACCTATGAAACAAAAGTCATGAGTGTTTTTTTTTTAGATAAGCTGATGGTAAGAAACAAATAAAGAAAGTTTTTTTACTTGAAATAGAATGCAAAATTTGTCATTTGTTACGATAGTAATAACAATAGTAAGCAATTCTTTCAGAACTTATCACTGAAATCGATCTGATTGATCACCAGTTTTTTTTTTTAAATCACGTAAACATCAACGTAAGTAAATAATGTTAATCAATAATCATCATAGTTCATTAGAAAAAAAAACAGATGAAACATAACGTCGTCGACAATAATGATCTTACAATTTATTAATCTCAATATTATCAGCACGTAATAACCACGAAATATCAAGCAGGTCGGATAAAATCTCATTTATATGGGTTTTCCTATAGTAATAATAATGTGTCGTAGATTATAGATTTTGAGTTATTATCAGATTAACAGCTAATATATACATACAGGCAAAATAGCATTTATTGGTTTGATTGCTGACTGACAATCGTGAAGCTGACTTGGGTTATTTTGTTAGCAGGTAAGAATATTCTTTAAGTTTTCAGTAACTATAACCATTTGATGCCCCTTATTATGTCAGTTATGCTAATTCAAGTTAGTTACTCCATAGGCAAATGATCAGCATATCTTATCTTATCTTATCTTAAGATCCCTCGTTACAATATTAACTGCTGGTGAAAACCTTAGTTATTTTTCGATTTAAAAATATGTATTTTTGTGAAATCTATTTGAATAGAAACGATGATGATCCATTTCACAGCGAGCGACGTAAAAGCTAACCGATATCCATCATCATCATCATCCACAGCCTTTTCTATCCCACTGCTAGGCATAGGCCTCTCTTTGAATGCGCTATTATATACTCTATTTTCCAATGGCCAATGACCTGAATACCGTTCCAAGTCGTTTAGCAGTCCACAACGTCGTCAGAAGTGATTAAATCGCGCATTCATTTGATTTATGTGGGTGTCAAAGGATCTAAATAGAAAGATGGCGGCACGCTTGTCAAGCGAATAATGTGTATTAGTTTGCTTTGAATGCACGGCGTTATTATTAGGCAGCTATTTGTTATGTAGTCGGAGAAATATAGTACACTACACTACACTACACACCCACACACATTCATGGGTTGGTTTCATAGAAAGTAACTGGTTTTACCTTTCTACCCCGCTCCATTGAAAAGTTATAGGGGACTTACCACACGCAAAACCTTGGTGCATCAAATACTGTTTCTTTCAGAATATCTTTGATAGTTATCAAAACTCACTCTGAGATATAAAATCGTCAAGTCATGTGTTCACATTCGTGTGCACTTGAGAGCCATTTCAGTATAAGTATGAGACACATTTGGCGTTAATGTAGCTTCACGAATTCTTCAGGTGATCTGGTGGCCAAATACCTGAGTGCCCAGTATAAAAACTACTCGCAAATGATACCTCTCCAGACATGCCACAGCAGTCAGCACCCACGTGCCTTCTAATATCCATTTAGCTGCATTCCCCACTAATCACACCTCTACTAAATGTCATCTATAACTGAGACGTCTCCGGAACACCTGGGGGACTACCATCAACAATATCACCTATTATTCCATTACTTTAGATTCCTAATTATTCAGTTCAAAGAGGTAGCAGTCAGTGTTAAACGCGTCGATTACAAATATACGGTTTGGTACATTTTGAATACTGTCGTCAGGGCCAAGTCAAACCGAGTGATTGTTTGTTAGTATGTTTGTATCGCTGTCACACCACATCTGAATAACGGATCATTATGTTTTTGGGTAGCAAACCAGTACTGAGAATAACAAAAGCTACAGAAAGTAAAGTATCTTTGTCAGTTATACTTAGCCCAAATAAATTTGGAATGAAACAACACCAAACCCATAATGTTACGAACACCATTAAATATTAACTTCAGCAATGCGCAACTGATTGGTGTGGAAGGAGTCAAACGCGTGCTTGTTTGACAGCGCGGGCATTAGGGGTACCTGCGACCAGAATAGTGCAGGTGGGATGGAATGCACGCACACGTTGCAGGGTTGACAAGGAAAAAAAATAAAAGACTCATTGCCGGTAGGAGGTTCTTTAAGTACCGAAAGTATTTTAAGAGTCGATTACGTGAGTCTTTCAAATTTAACCCTTGGTTCAGTGTTGTTTTCTAATCTTTATCGTATCTAGTTTAGTTTTTTTCTGAGAAGAAAACTTTACAGTTCGCTGTAACGCCTACAGAAAAAAGAGAGCAACCTGACAGAAATGGCCAGCAATAACTATTAACCTCCGCATTAGTGATCCTCCTCTTAGATTCTTACAGAGCAACATTTCTACAAAAACCAGTCGGACAAATTGAGAATCAGCTCTTACTTGAAGTCGGTAAAATTTGCATAATTGTCATTGTAAAAGAGTCGCTACAACGGCTACACAACAACTAGAATTATTGCTAAATGTGCTGTAGACCAGGCAACCCTATGAGAGTAATTAGTTGTTATTTGCGACGGTAGTAGCTGATACAAATAGATCATCGCTAAATCACTAGAGAATTTCATACATTCATTGCGTGCTCTCTGATACAAATGTCGCAAATATGTATTTATTCAGATATTCAAAGGCTTTAGCTTAGTTTTTAGGGTTTTGTGTAGATAATGAGTGTGAATTTTCGCGCCAGGCAGTTAGTAGACCGTAACCGTTAGGTTTCATACATTCTGGCTGGTAATCAGATATACCTACGCAGGTTCGAATCCTGCCGGTCGTGATTATTTTCGCTCATTTTCCAATATATTTCGGCATTACGTCAATCATCATGATTTTGCAGACTTGCGCCGCTTCCTCCGTATTATCCGCATTAGCATATTTCTCTCGAATAGCGTCATTGCTTCAAAGTAGGGGTAGAATTAGAGCGGAACTGACCCCCAATCTCCGCTTCCCTGCGTAGACACGGACTCCCCAATAAAAACTTAAAGTACTTCCCAGTCGGTTATTCTTATTTAAATATGTTTAAAATGCAACTGAGCTCATTAATAACACGCTAAGCTCCCAGATTTGAGTACAATGACAAGATGATAACAGATAACGTTTCGGCAGTTTGACTTGTTTACCTACTTACCGAAAAAATCTACCTACTAAATTAAATTTATGTATAAATTGACACTAGAGTGGATGATAATAAAGTTTAGTTTACATTGAGATATTCTTAATTTTTAATTACATAATTCTGAATAACGCAGTACACATACCGACGTGTCTTAAGATTCGTTTTCGCAACGGTCACGATCAAGGTGGCTTTTTCAGGCTCTAGTGAATAAATAGAAGATTTTTTCACTATCTGAAATAAGACAACAAAATTGTTCATCACAAAAATTGTTTTTATTTAAAAATACTTAAAACTAACAACAATATCAGCTGGCTTAACAAATTACAGCTCTAGATTATTTTTAAATTACATGGCTTCGTTTTTGCTTTAAAAAATATTAGGGAAGAGGATGATATTGCCAACAGAGTGAGTACATAACTAAAATAAGTAGCAAAAACTAGTTTGGTTTATTATCCAACAAAGTAAATACCCTGATCGTATCACTAAATCCTAGGCTACTATAACAAGTAGCGAGAGTCTAGCTAACATTAATCATTTTCACAACCCATAATACAAATTTGAACCTAAAGTTACATAACATAAGATCTATTTCACAATATCAGAGGAAGCACTGCTAGAAAAGAAGACAGGAGACTCAGAATATGGCGCTGGTGTCGCCACATGATTACTATAAGGTTGTGTTTTGTACGGAGCAAATAAACTCTGCAACATGTTCTGCTGTTCCATTAATAACGTATTTAAATGTCTCATCTCTTGATCGATCTTCTTCAGGTTAAAAGTAGTCTGATCTAGTTTCTCTTGCATCCCTTTCAACTCTAAATTCACGTTTGTATTGTCGTTCGATTGGACTTCGTTTCGTAGTTTCTGAGAGTATTTGTTATTGTGCAGTATTTCTTTGATCGATCTCGGTGATTTGACTTTGTTTAATTGCGCTAACTCGTAAGCTGCCATCATGATTTCTGTAGGCAGTCGATTCTCTCGCGGGTTCAGAGGTTTAACGCTCAAAATTACTTTGCCCGCTTCTGGTGATACTAAAGCGGTTCTGTAAACGTATTTGTGAAGACATTTTGGCAGCAAGGCACTGAACATACCCATTTCGACGAATAGAATCAGCTTGGTTTGACGGACAAGCTTAGATAAACCAGCTGTTTTTCGCAAACCTTGAATGTCATGTACTGCAATACCAACAAGCAAGTTCATCAAAATGATGGTAACAAACATCAAAAACAAAATGAAAATAATCTGAGATGATAATTCGAATGAGTACGGAGGATCTTTCTCCATCGGGTCGTTGATGAGAATGTTCAAATTCAATTCCCCAACCATCATAGAAAGTGTACTTATAAAACCCATCAGCGGATTAGAAAACATTTCTTCATTCGGAAATACTACGCAGAAAGCTATTGCAAAACCAAGTAGCAGACAGATATAGGCGAGTAACAGTTTGAGGAACTCTGATAAAACTTTCTGGTACATTGCAACGTAATCTCCAAACATTGGCATCTGACCCATCATGAGCATAAGATTCGTCCAAGCTCCCAATACTGCGTAACCTCCAACGTGATTCTGCCAACTGTAGTCATTGTGTATACTATACAGAGAAAATACAGACAACAGAACAAACCACTCCATTAGATTCTCAAACGTAGTAAAATATTGGTAAATACTTGAGTATCCAGTTATGCCAGTCAATTTCCGTATAATTTCGAAGCCAGTAATCGATATCAACACCCAGCGTTCAAACTCGATAGGATTGTTCTTCAACATGTCTCCTAGAATCGATTCCTTTTGACACAGTTCGTTAGGCACTCCGTATTTCTGAGAATTTTCTCCTTTACACGCTTTCGCGACAGTCGTGAGTACATAGATAGATAGGAACGTCACAAACAAGAAACTGAATATTAGTCTCGAGAGGTAGAACTTTCTTATCTTGCGCCATTTCATAAACAAAAACGCTGAACACAGCGGATGCAACAGTATGTCTTTCTGCCCCTCATCAATCAAACTGTTCAAATATTTTATCTCACGAGGATAGGAAAACTTCAATAACTTGCCAAAATCAAATTCAATCTGCACTTCCTCGTTACTTTGAATAGCTCTAGTGAGTGTTATTCCGCTGTCCAAATTGTGTCTCAGTATAGCTAGTGATTTAGGTGTTTTTCTCGCGATGACGGTCAGAGCTGTGTGACCTTTCTTTGTTTTCGATGTGACGTCTGCGCCGAGAAATATCAAAGCTTCCACGCAAGGTATGCGGCTATCCATTGCAGCAAGATGTAGTGGTGAGTAACCATATTCATCCTTCTTGTTTAATTGCGCGCCCCATCCCACGAGCATGTCGATGATGTCACATGAACGTTCCGAGTGTGTGATTGCTGCGTGAAGAGGTGTTCTTTTGTCGAAGTCTTCTGCATTAGGATCTGCGTTGCCATCACGAAGAAGCACTTCCACTGTCTCCAAACTTGAACATCTTGCAGCCAGATGCAGAGCAGTTGACCCTCTGTAATTCTTCGTGTTTGCTTTGGCACCCTCAGATAAGAGCAACTCTATACATTCCGAGTACCCTCTAGCCGCCGCCAAGTGTAACGCTGTGCATTCCTTATCTCTTTGTTTGGTCATGCCATTCACGCTTATCTTTGTTTCTTTCAGCAAATACGCGAGACAACGGATGGCACCTAGTTCAGCAGCCAAGTGTAAGGCATTGAGTCCCCCTGACGTCACGTACGCTGGATCCACGCCTTTCTCTATGAACAGTTCCATGCATTCCACGGCATCAGTTCTAACAGCGCAGTGTACAAGATTGTCTTCACAACCCGCTCGTTGTACTACAGCATGCAAAGAAGCTCCGTTAGCAATCAACACTTCAGCCACTTCCAGTGAGTTTCCAAAAGCAGCACAATGTAACGGCGCAAAGTATTTCGGAGCAAAGTCAACATCCGCACCACGTGACAGTAAATAAACAGTAGCTCTCGCAGCTCCACTGAAAGCGGCTAAATGCAGCGCTGTCAGCCCAGCTGGTTCCGAATAATGAATGTCAGCTCCCGTGTCAAGAATACCAGGCAATAACTCATCGCGTGCCAGAAACGTGACCCATAACAACGTCAAATTGACGACAACTTCTGGCGCTGAAGCGATATGCTCTTCTATATTGTCACCTGTGATCAAGCCACATTCCACATCATCGAAGAATCTTGCTGCTCCCAGACTGAGAGCTTTTTCACAGAGACCTCTTCTGACGGCGTCTTCTGTCAGTCTGGCTTCAGGGTCTGCAGCGATGACGTCGAAGCTGTGGTACATATTCGGAGCATCGTCGGCTGGTGGAGAAGGTCCTACGAATAGATATTCTTTCGCTTTGCTTGGTTCTCGAGCAGACTCGAGGAGGTCGATGGAGCGGACTTTGTAGTTGTTGAGAGGGAACTCCTCTTCTCCTTCTTCTCTCCTTCTGGTTCTAGATCTGATGCTGCTGGTGAGCCTGGACCTGGTGGGCGTGTGCGCCGAGGGCGTCTGCAGCGGAGACGGCCACCCCATCTCGCGGTACCCGAAATTGTCCATGGTCGGAGCTCGACTGCGCGCCGCAGTGAGGCCTTATCTTATCAGTTAGTTCAACATCTCAAGACATGTACGATCTCGTGTTTGTCGACGTGATTTATTAAGCTATTTTTATTGCTGTGCGCAATTATGAATACGTAATGTTTTGTTTGGCGTTTTTTTGGTAACTAAATTTTGTATCTCTGTAACATGCCTTCAAAGTAATGGGCATAAATTAATGATTACGTAATTTATTTGTTTATTTATGATGATAGTTTCATACTGGTCCTACATTTCCTTCTTTCATTCATTATGCAAAATAAAAAACCAACTTTTGTTTCTTTAGTAGCATACAAGGATTTTCATCCCTCTCTATGGTAGCATATGAAAATAAGACACTTTGTTTTGACATTAGAGCGACAAAAGTGTTTTTAATCATCTAATCACTGCCAAGATATGAATGCAAACATTGTAATCATTGTAAATATGTTACTTTCATTCATACGACGTTATTTTTGAGTAAATTTCGCAATTTGTATGAATAATAGAGTTCCTACATATATAAGTACGAGTACATAGTTATTCTTTTAAAGTTATGATAATTTATGGATATATACTGGATAGGTACTATAAGATATTGTCAAAAATTGTTAGCATAATTTTGTTATCTAATTAGTTCCTTGTCAAACAAAATCACTACTCATTCTCATCGTTACCGCTTTGCGTTCTAATAGACAAACAGACCGACAAACATTCTCTAGGCAGGCAAACCTGTATAATTTTCCTAGTGCATTCACTAGAAAAGTAGAAAACAGAGTGACAGGCCGTCAACCTCATTAGAACAGACATTGTGAGTGAGTAAATATTTATGCTTGTTGGAGCACTTGCCCAATGTCTAAATAAGTTGTTGTGTCTCTTGTAGAATGTGGAATATTTGCGTGTAACTAGATGAAAAAATAATTAAACATATTTCCGAAAAGAAGGAAAAGCAATACTTTATCGAATTACTTTTAATCAAGTAGAAAACTCGATGTTATAGGTATTTTGACTTACTGTCAACTAATCCAAAAATTACTCGACCAGTTTGTTCCAGTTTACGACTTTTTCATTAAAACAAGACACGCCATTTTTAATTCGGTCTTTGAAAATGGTATGCATTTCATCAATTTACAGTAGATAAGATGTGTTAATGCCTGATTTTGGAAATTTTATATATCTACGTCTATTCTTTGACCCCTGGGCGCTTGTTTTTTTATAGATTGGCTTGGCACATATTATACACTAGCTGTGCCAGCGACTTCGTCCGCATGGAATAGTTATTACCATAAAAACGGTTCTAGTGAGTTAATCTTAAAAGATAGAAATATACTGTTGCAGACATTTTGTTAGATCATTTCAAGAGGAATAATTCTTTATACATATTTTTTTGATATCTTGAACCGTTTTCGCAGCACACGCAACGGAAGCCCTCAAAGATGAATAATTTTCCCCGTTTTTTTTCACATTTTCCATTGTTTCTTCGCTCATATTAGTTGCAGCGTGATGTTATATAGCCTAAAGTCTTCCTCGATAAATGGTCTATCCAACACAAAAATAATTTTTCAATTCGCACCAGTAGTTTCTGAGATTAGCGCGTTCAAACAAACAAACAAACTCTTTAGCTTTATAATATTAGTATAGATATGAAGGTACACTACCCGTACCAAGGACTTTAAAGAGCTTGGATAAATACATAAACTCTTTGATACTATTATATCTTGACGCATCAATCAAAACACATAAAATACGCCCATTGACTTATCTTATAAATAAAACGCTATATTTAGGCGCTATTAATTTCACTTTATTGAGCAAAACACTTCGTATCTCGATTGAATTTAACTCGCCCTGATAATCATGTAACTAGTTTGTGATACCTCTCAAAGAATAGGGAATAAGTACTTAACATATTCTCCAAACTTTGTATTTTTAAAACCAAACGGCATTCATAAGCTAAAAGTATTTTCAACCTTTTTTACAAATAACGGTTTCCAATATAATTTCAAACATAGGAGCGGGAAAGTTGCCTCATGACTGAGGGTCGTGACTCCCCCGCAGAATTAATTCGTTAGAGGAGTTCTCTTAGGCAGATACATCGTGGTGGGCGCCCAGGTCCTTCTACGGAAGACACATGTCCTCGGATATTGTAGTCCTCAAACATGTCAGTTCCCTCGCGATGTTTTCCTTCACCGTTAAGCGAGTGCAAATCCACGCTTAACATGCAAATACAAATCATTGGTGAAGGGCCGGATTTGAACCAGGGTGCGTCTGGATGAAAAGCAGACACTGGAAACCGTTGAGCCACACTCGCTTTGAATATCGCTTAGCATACGTATGAGCTAGTTTATTTATAACATGATTTCTCTGTGGAATTGTTGTTTCTGTCTGTTTGTTAAATGTTACAAATTAGTTATAATTAATTATCATATTCTTTGAAAGTTTTTGTCCCTGTCACTGTCAAGTGCAGTATACGCGGCGCGTGCGCAGCCGTATTAACGATCTAAACTCTGGTGAGTCGGGAATCGAACCAGTGACGCGAGGGTCCCGTTACCGTATAGCAACAACAGATTTTATTACAGGTATCAACTATGCAATGATGTCATGATAAATTATAGAAAATGTTCTGGCTTCTGGATTTCCGTATAGGAACTCCTTTCCGTATAGAAATTCCTACCTAAAGCACTTTTATATTACATTCATACAAATCCAGAGAAAGAAACATTTATCCTCATAACAATAATACGTGACGATTGATAGCAAACACACTCACTTTCATCAACTCGACAATAATTTAATCATAAACACAATATTGTTTCAAAGAAAATGTTCGTAAAACAAACAAAGAATGACAGATGTAAATCACACGTGTTGTGGCTTAAAGCGCCATCTATGTGTTTATTCGAGAATTAATGTACATTTTTACGAAACGTGGCTGAAAAAGGTAGGCATTGTTTCAATGTTATTTATGGACGAATAAAATTATTGTAATAAAGTAAGGTTTACCGCAATAATAAAATTATTGCTCCTCAGTAAAAAAGATTTATTGCAAAAAGAATACATTGTGTTATTTTTGTCAGGCGTTTTAATTTCTTCTGCTTATGATCGTAATTTTTTTAAAGTTTAGTGCGCGGTTTAATTTGTCTTTGTGAGTATACATTTGTGTGTATTCATTTATTTACTTTTAAACCACAAATTACTTCAGTAATTATGTAAGGAACTATTAATAAAATTAAATCCTTATGAAAATCTATAAAATTCTGTAGATTCGTTATCTAACTATTTAAACCTTTGCTATAATAATTTCCACAGGCGTTTTCATTCTTAGTGGTAAACAACAACTTTATCTATAAATAACCTCTTTTACAAGTCGGTTAACAAGGTCATTGGCCCAGTCAATAAAGAGCACAAATCTGTGGTTTAAACACAAAACAGAAATAAACTGTTTACATACGCCCAGGATGTGTAAATATAAATGTATGTACCTGTCTGAATACTGACGTACATGTTCATATAACACCTACACTGGCAGTTCCCTACATTATATACGTATTATACACGTTAATCCAGGATAAAAAGTGGCCTATGTGTTAATTCAGACCAAATTAAGGATTTGATCCACAGATCACAGAGCGCGGCGTGTTTGTTCCGCACGATTGCAAGTTCATTTCATCTGTTACCAGGCGTCAGCTAATCCTAGATATTTTATTGACTAGTATGTAAGCTTGGATTGTATCCTTTTATTTATCTTAAGGAAGAGCCTGCACTTCACAACACAGGTTATCCTAGTGTGGAGTGCAGTGAACATGTAATAGTTCATAAGTTATATAAATAAATAATTTGAATTTGAATTTGAATCACCTGACAACCACATAAATGACACTGTGACTCAAGATCTAGCATACTTGTACACAGATTAATCTATGTATGTAAATCCACATTGAATTTCATTTAAATCGTGTATGTGATATTAATTGAAGCGCCCGTAGTTTGCTAGCAGAGGTAAGCCAATGACGCGATCTATTGATGCGATCCTTGTATGAGTGACCAAATTGTGGTACCTATACTATTAGGGGCTTCTGTTGGTCGGATGAAACGATGAATTACATGTCACAGAAGCTCTATCACAGAACGGTTCCTGTAAGCCATGTCACAGGACTTAAAGCTGGTTCAAAAACTCTCTTCACTCTAGTTAGCCACTAGCAACGAATAAGAAAATGTTGCAAGTTCTTTATAAAATCATATGAGTATGAGACCCTCCTACATTCTTTGTGTTAAAATAAACCTAAATGCATAAGACGTTCATTGCATTCCGAATGCCAAGGTCTACCCACGGGTGTGATCGCATCATTTCTGACTCAGCCGGGTGTCGCCTTTCAAAACACGTTCTCGCAAATACTAAAATCATATTTCTTCACTTCCTTACACGCATATTGTTTGCTTCAGATGTTTAATTTTACCGACTTCAATAAAAGGAAGTTATCAACTCATTGGGGTGTATTGAAACAATGGATATAGTTCTAATATAATTAAATAAATACATAATTATATGTTCAGCAAATAATTTTAAATCATAAAAAGTTACAAGTGATTAATTTATGGTTTAATACAATGTAACACATTTTTTTTATAAAATTCTTTAAGGATTTTGCAAAGTTTGCATTTTACCACAGCTACAAATAGCCTTTAATAGAATAATGCTTTCTAAATTTGAGACATGATGGTTGTTTACGGATTTCTCAGTATCAGCTGTAGTCAATAAATATTCCGGGATATTCTAAACAGCACCGTTTAGCCATAAAAAAAAGATAATTTTCGTAACTGAGTTAGTTTAATTTCTGTCACCTAATTTAATAATAATTATCAACACTGGCATAGAACCTATATGTAGCTACAAGTATAACCATTTAACCACTAAACCCAAGTCGTTCAACCCCTGGTTCGTTGACTGCCGCCAGTAAATCAAACAACAATCAAACATACATGCCTGCTGTGGTTGTGGTCGGAATAAGTGCAAGTTGTTATTAGAGGATTAGTTCTTTCACATTGTGGCTGATAATTTTGTAAGATTACATGAAAATATAATAAAAGTTTGTAGTGTATGTTATCCCTGGTTTCCACGTTAACCCGGGCTTGCAATTCGGATATGAATATTGAATACTTATTGATCTTATCATCTTAAACATCCCTACATAAACTTCTCTAATTTTGGTAAATGCTGTTTGTTCTAGCCTGTCAAGTAAAAAAAACAAGACTTTTACAACTAGTGTTTTCCTAAGGTTGTAAGAACACTATGACAACAATCTATAGGTACACATGTTTGTTAGTAAATATTTTGATAAGAAAACTCTTATAAATAATGTCATCGAAACTGTAAAGTTTTAGATTGATAAATCATCTTCATTATAAATTATATAATTTAAATCTTATAGCTTTTATTGCAAAGATTTTTTATTAACTCGGGCCAATATGAAAGGCCTCTCAATCCCGGTCATAAAAAGGCATTGTTACCCGCACGTGCCAAACCCGAGTGCTAGCACTATATGTATGTATGTATGTGCTTTTATTTCAGTTTATTATTGGCGAGCGTAAATCGACCTTGCAAATCCGATTATACACGTAAATACCAACCTAAGTAGTTGCTTGAATTCTTAGCCTGACACAAAAAGGATGGCTTTTTATTCAGATTCAGATCAGATTCAGTTTATCCAAAATAGTCTCACGCTTGCCTACAACTCGGCAACATTGCGATCTAAGAATAAGTGCGATTATTTAGCTTTATCTACTAGACATGGCTTTTTGAAGTAATAGCTGCCTTTTTTGGATAAATTTATAAAATACTTTATAGACTCAAAACTAGCCTCTTCTTTGCATTTAGGTAAACCAACCAACCAGAAGCAAACAATTTCTCAATAGTTACAAAAACCAAATACTAAAACGACATGTTAAGAGGTTAAGTATCGTCAATGACCTTGAGCGTTTGACGCCTAACTAGTATAATACGCCATCTAGTGATCAACGGTCACAGCTCGTGAACACCGAGCTAGCTGTTGTCAAGGAATAAACGAAATCAGATGGGACTGATTGAAAAACTTTCTTTGCCTACAATGTTACTTACTCGGTGATGTTTTGTCGGTTAAATTATTAATGGTACTTGGTATTTAATTTATATGGTTTCTACCTATTTATTTATATGGTACTTGGTATTTTTTATTTAGTTTAATTAATAAATAAATAGTACAATATTGTTATAAAAATAACTTGTTAAAATGAATTGTAAAGAAAAAGTACATAGATTAAAAGTGATAAACTATAAACCTGCAGGTTTGCCCAATCGACGGCATGCAATTTTTTTTTATGCGATACTAATACTTATGCTGAAGGCTGAGTATCACAATCACTTTGGTCATCAGACCTTGGAGTACCACAAGGGATCTCGAGAACTATAAGAGATAGCGGGTGGATGCTTGAACTAAATATGATGAGAACTGGTTGTTGGTATAGGATCATACGAAATCATCATCATCTTCAGCCAGCTTTCTACTGCATTCAATCTCTATATATTTTATCCGTTTGATAGTTTCTGATTTTTTACAACTTCAAGACATTTTGACTACATTTTTCATCATCATCATCTACAGCCCTAAACAAATTGGATTCGAGTTTTTTCAATATATTATATCCTACCGAGTTTGATGATAAGTTTGCGTTTCCAAATCCATATGACGATAAAGTTGCATATGACTACCGAGATCATTCAAAGTCACAGATAATCAAACATCATCATCATTCTCAGCCCACTTTTTACCGCATTTCATCTCTTTACCCTTGTGGGTCCAGAATGTATAGAATAAATGAAAAGTTGGTGATAGGTGGAATTGACCTTGGAGTACCAAAGGGATCTCGAAAACTATAAGAGATAGCAGGTTGGTGCTTGAACTAAATATGATGAGAACTGGTGGCATGTGTCGGATTATACAAAATCATCATCATCCTCAACCAACTTTCTACTGCATTTAATCTCTATGTATATTTTATCCGTTTGATAGTCACAGATTTTTTACAACTTCGAGACATTTTGAAAAAATATTTCATCATCATCTACAGCCCTAAACAAATTGGACACGAGTTTTTTTTAAATATCTAACCTACCGAGATTGATGATTAGTTTGCGTTTTCAAACCCATATGGAGATTTAGTTGCATTCGACTGCCTTGGTCATTTAAGTCACAGATTATCTAACATCATCATCATCCTCAGCCCACTTTTTACCGCATTTTATCTCTTTACCCCTTTTCTAGTGCCAATTATTATTATTATTATAAACACAAACTAATGAAAAAGTGGGAAACAAAGAAAGAAGGGAGAATATTTAATGCTTATGTAATAACTTTATTGACAACACTATGTAAAAGTACACAAAATACGCTTAACGTACTCAACGATTGCAATAAAAACATATTTAAGCCAATGAAGCTATGTAATTACCAGATATGAAAGGCATGATTATTATAAAAACCGGCCAAGAGCGAGTCGGACTCGCGCACGAAGGGTTCCATACTATCGTCTATTTTTTGTACCTATTAGTTTAGATATTTATTTTTATAGTTTATAATATTATATATTTCTAAATATTTACTTACAAACACATATTCATGTTTCTACCTGTTTATAAAGATCGAGTAAAATATTGCTTAAAAATTACGTTTGTTGTATGGGAGCCTCCCTTTAATATATATATTTTGTTATTTAATTATTTATTTCGAAGTACAAATAATATACAATTAATATTCTGTGAAAATTTGAAGCGTATACTTGTAACCGTTTTTAACATTGAGCAAAAAAAATACAGACTGGATACAGACAGCGGAGGCTTAGTAATAGGGTTCCGTGTTCATTCATGTACCTATATACTGTACTGAGAGCATGAAGGTTGCGATTGATCGTGTGACTGTTCGTTTTCTTGTTTTGGTTTTTTATTTTCTTTGTTAATAATGATCTTTTTAGTCGTTAATTGTTTTTTCAGCTTTGCTTCTATTATGTATTGTGGTTCTCTTATTGGCAGATTTCTTGGGTGCCGCGGGTCTATTATTTCTGGCAATACACAATCTTCATAAAAAGTTATCAATTTGGGTTTCATACATTTTTCACATATTTTTCCTAAAACCGAACTAGCAAGAAAGAAATAATGAAAAACGTGGAAAAAACGGGGAAAATTATTCATCTTTGAGGGCTACCGTTGCATGCGCTGCGAAAACGGTTCAAGATATCACAAAAATATGTATGAAAGAATTATTTCTCTTAAAATAATCTAACAAAATGTCCTCAACAATATATGTCTATCTTTTAAGGTTAACTCACTAGAACCGTTTTTTTGGTAATAACTATTCCACGCGGACGAAGTCGCGGGCACCAGCTAGTGTTATATAAATATCATTACTTATTAACGTAAAAAATTTTGTAATCTTTGTATTTACTTTGACACCAGCAATACACCTTTTAACCGAACATAAACATAAATTGCGGGTAAAAAAATAATAGCTCTTTAACTATGAAATTGCCGATTTGTATGACGAAATTGAGAAAAATGATGAACAGATATACCTACATAGATGCAATTGATAACTAAAGTTAGATGGAAAAAAAGCTATGCACTACGTATATCAATTTCTCAAAAACAGTGTATATGATAAAAATATACCTAGTTAAAGTAGTGAAACCGACGACACATTGAAAGAGGTGTTTTCAATGACTTCCCTATAAGTAATATGCACTAGTAATACATTTTTTTTTATCTAAAAGGTACATAATTCAACAATTGATACAATAAATATTGAATTTGGAAAAAATATAGCTGTACTTAAAAGTTACAAACAGATTAAAATGTAAGAAAAAAACGGCAATTTTATGGGTAAAGACCTATTATTATTTGGATTGAATAAGACTCACTCGAGTCGAGTTGTGACGTCAGGCGTTGGCGAACAAAAGAACCGGCATGTCGTGGCGTAACAACCATGAGCGCACGCGACTTGCGGCCGCTCGCCGCCGCGCCTGCCGCCCGATCCGATACCTGCTGGTAAGGCGTATAGGACGATTCGCGGTACGCGGCAACTATTAAATCGCGTACGCCCGTGCATTGTAGCACAGCCTAATCTTTGCACTCAAGAAAGATAATGGTTTAAAAAAATGGACGTGTAAACTTACCAATAAATGAGTTATGAGTTATGAGTTTTGAGTTTTGAGTTATGAGAAGTTTGTAACAATATGTATCGATAAAAGGTAAGTTTGACTTTCGAGATTTACATAATGTATTGACTAATTTATTTTTACTTTGGGAATTTTAATATAAATAGGTACCTAATTTTTTTCTGATAACTTGTAGATATAGACGTGAATTCTTGGAAGACCTATCATATCATGTAAATTAAACAAAAAATATTTTTTTTTTCTTACTCTCACTCTTTTTTTTGCTTATAAAAAATATAGGCACATATTTGTAGGCAAAACAATTTACTACATATTATGTCTTAAACAATTTTTTTTGTAATATTTCAATGGACTAAAATGTCTGTTCTGTACGCGACACGAATTCGCATCTACAACTATATTTACAAAATCACTTTTACTGAAGTCACTAAAAACTAACAAAATATCTTAAATAACTATATTTAGGAATTGTCTCTGTCAATTTAAACAATGTTTAATTAATAAATTGGGTTTAAAAGGAGAAAAAATTCGAAAATGTTCGGTCGGGAGACCGAATACGTCCACCCTTCGCAAGTTGCTAGAGCAGACTGACCCGCCCCCCGCCAAGGGCCGCGCGGGTGTCAGGCAATCAGAAAACCACAAAATAACACAAAACTCACAAAATTAGGGCTGTAAAAAATAATGTTAGCGATCATTTTGAAGAGTTTTACATTTCATATCTGATGGTGTAAACATATTTTGCAATGCTATCTTCCATCACAAGTTTTGACAAGATATAAGAATGAAAAATGCTTTCACTAAATATATTTTTTTTTGCAATAGAAGCTTGTAATTCATACTTTTTTTGGCAACATTTATTAGATTAAAATATGTTCTATTTGATAATATTTTTTATAAGTTGGTAGGAATTCTCCAATCTTCACACATATGAGTTAAATGTACCCATTTAGCGAATCGTAAAGGCTTAACAGGTTTCAGTAACATTATTTCAGCAGCTACAGTATTAGGCCTACTAAGCATTCTATGTAGTGACGTCATTACCTTGGCTGCTTTTATAAGGTTTCCTCTTACTATTTGGGACGTCTATCGGCTTATGAATTCCGGTAACACGTCAAGTTCTTATGTATTTACCTTGTTTCTGTATTACATCATCATCATCTTCATCCACAGCCAGTTTTTATCACGAAATAGGCTTAAGTCTGGTTACAGCCTGCCTGATTTTAAGCACCACAGTTTCGTCCACAGCTGGTTTTTTTTGTTTAGTCTATTCATCCTCTGATAATGGGTACCGAGACATTGTTACACTAAACATATTGCTTATGAAGTGTTTATTCGTCCGATTGATAGATTACTGGGTATAAGTAATATGCCAGTGGCTTCGATCTTGCGCACGTCTCATCCAAGTTGGACCCACGATAGATGTTAATTATGTCGTATTATATTAAAAGTACCTATGTATTTTTTTAAATATTGTAGTTTGGGATGCCACAAATTATACTCTATAATAATATTGTGCTATACAAAATTGCCAGCATTAGAATAAGAAAAGCTGTGTGTGACGATGCGGGCCGCTTCTCACTCAGACTTACATATACATATGTACATATTTGCATACCCTATCAGGGTCATTGTTAAGTGTTTATATCTTTACAATTTGCAAATAAATGATATGACTATGACTATGATGAATAATTAAAATTCAACAAATATCTAGCTAAAGGCACGTTTATTGCTTACTCTTCCTAGTTAATCAGTAGGAGGCATAAAGTATCCAGTATTCAAATATTTCGACCCTTTATACAGTAAGTCGTCTACCGAAATATTATTTTCCGTCGAAGTGCCTGTCATGAGCATTTCAAGCAATATCTTAGCTTCGTGTTTAGTATCTATATCCCATTGGTAACTCAAGATGTCTGTAATGTAATCGCAGAATTCTCGCAAAGTTTCTGTTAAGTCATTGTCATTGACAGCGTTTTGAGACCATTCTTTGACAGCTCTTTTAACGTTTTCGAATTCTATGCCAATAAGTTCATTACCAACGCTATCGAAAGCTTTATCAAACATGTCCATTAAAAGACGTGTCGCTTTAGTTTGTATAAAGATGGTCTCACCAAGCTTTTTGAAGTACAAGAGTTTGTTATCAATTATTTCAACAATGAACTTGAGCCAAAACCTTAATTCCTCTGTTTGCTTAGCAATGCCTTTCCATTTTGAACTAAGTTTGAATGCTATATCTTCGTTCATGATGCTCTGAAAGAACTTTATCTTTACCCCTATTATATCTTGAAATAATGTGTTAAAATTTCTAAGTTTCTTGTCACTCAATTTGAGTATCCCACGTATTAATTCAGCAATATGTTCTGTCATAGCTGGATGCGATCTGCAAACTTGTAATTTGTAACACACAAACAACAGTGTTGCTATTTTTTCACTCTCTGCTTCTGTTTTAATTCGTTTCTCTAGCAATGGTTTGTCGATTTCCATCATATTCTTGTGGAGATATTCAACAATGTTATCTAGTAGCAATTTACCATTGTTAACGAATATGATATTGTTTGCTTGAACTATGTAGAGAAAGTAAAACTGTAGTTCCAAATCATATTTGATTTCATGTTTGGACATCACAGTGAATAGGCGAAGTAACTCTTTGTTATAATGTTCAGATATATTTGCTGAAACTGGAGACACTTCGACAACAGGATTCAGAATGTGCTTCATTTCATTCCCAAGCTTCAGAAACCTTACTCTAGATGTATTCACTAGGTGATTGTAAAATAACTGGTCATCAGCACTCATTTTTTGGCACCAGGATAGGGTAGATTCTGAAATTTGCCGAAAAATATGATGACTTCCCTTTGGTAAATTCGAACAAAAGCCACAAGACGTCTACATAAGATAAAACTTACGACAAACAATAAGAAACAAAAGTAATGTAATTTCCATGTCCATTACTTTGATTATATCGACAAATTTGAAAAAATAATACAGTTAAACGAAATAATTAACAAGAAATTTTGTTTTAAAGTATTATTGTTCTATAGGTAGGAAACTGATAAGGTTTTTAATTACCTTCAAGCTAAAACAATCATAACATTTTACTTTTATTTATTTGTAGGTTATTTATTTTTCGGATACATACCTTCTAAATAAATAAATAAATATTCCGGGACATTGCACACATCGCCACCTAGCCCCACACTAAGCAAACGTTTGTGTCGTGGGTACTAGATAACGGATATAATACTTACATAGGTACTTTTGTTTGTAAATAGATACTTATTATACATACAAGCGACCAGACTCAACACAAGTAATAATAAATTTTAAAATGCATAAATACTTGTGTCACGCGGGAATCGAACCCGCAACCTCTAGATTAGAAGGCCACTACCAACTAAGCTAACAGGCCAGTTATTCTAGTAGTTATATTTGTTATATTTTTATTTATTTATCTGCACGCACTAATACCACGAAATAAAAAAGAAATAGTACTGTACTGGGATATTAAATAAAAACAGAAATGTTGGTGCATACTTTTTTATAAATAGATGTAGGATTTTTCAGTGGTTACGGAATGAGATTAATTGTATCAGCAATGGCAAGCCTAGCATCACTCCTAATTAAGTTGGAGCCTTTTGTTAAAAGTTCTTTCAACAAATAATTATTTTTAGTAGTTCCAGTAACAACATATGCCATTAGTACTTTTATTTCTTCCTTTGTTTCAGAAAATAAATGTAAATCTAAGATGTTGAACATATTTCTAAAGTTATATTCCGTATATTTTACAGCTTCAACTATTTTCTTAACATCCCAGTGCGTAATTTTTTTAGCAACTTTTGCTAGGACATATTCGTAATAGTCGTTTCCAGTTTTCTCAAAACTCTTATCGATGACGTCCAACAATATTCTTAAAGCTTTCACTCTTTTCTGTGCAACTTTGTTGTTATTCATTTGTAACACATATCTGTCAGTTATGAGATTTTTAGATAGTGTAAGTAAATCCTTGAATTCATGAATATCAGGGAGAGATGTTAATCTGTTTATAATAATTGTTGTTGTATCTACATCTACTAAAGATTTAAAAAACTTAGAATTTTCTTTCAAAAATTTACCAAACATGTCTTGAATGATTTTAAGTTTATTGTCATCTAATAACAGAATGTGGTTCATTAGTTCTGCCAGATTATCCATATAAGATGGATACGACCTACAGTACCTCAACTGGTGGCAAACATATTCGTAACTTTTTTTCTTTGTATCATCTATTATTCTTTGAATTTCTTGTCTCAAAGAAAGAAAATCCACTTCTGCATACATATCAATACTGACAGCAAACATAATATTGTCATAAAGTATTTTAGTTTCACTAACGAATATTCGGTGACATGATTCAATAATATCTAAGAAAAAATATTCCCAGTCTAGTTCATTCTCAAATACCACTTTTCTGTCTTTTACTGAATTGAAATATTTTTCTAATTCGTCTTCGTAATCTCTAGTGACATTTTCAACAATCTCAGATATATTGTGACGTATTTCAACAGCAACCTTTATTTTCTTTGCCATTAAATTCAATTGCTGAATTCCTTCCACTTTTATATCATTTTGAATATATTCTAAAAATGTTTTACTATTACTATTGTTCTTATTCAGATTATTGGTTGGATTTTTTACGCCCAAATTTATTGGATATTCTTTGTTATTTATTTTGATGTTCAAGTCATTTGCTTTAATAACTGGAAGCCGAAATAATTCTATTGCTTTTTCCATCTCTGATTGCTGTTCTAGTTCTATAAACCTATTAGGATCACTGGTTTTTTTCGAGTTGTTTGTAGATCTTATATTACTTGGATCAGTCGTAACTTCTATTCCTTGTGTGTGGTTCATGCCCTCTGAAGTTATTTCTTCGTTGTTAGACATAACATCTGAAAAAAAATACTTTTTTTTACATGATATAGGCTCACGCTTGACTACAACTTGCCTGATGTTAAGCAACGTTATAATCTACGATCTAGCGCGCTTGCCTAGAAGAAACCGGTTTACTCACTACTTGAATAATATTTATTTATTTTTTTATTTATTTAATTAATTTGAATTTAGATAGCACTTACAATTTACAAATGCAAACATCAAAATATATCTGCATAACAATATCATTATTCTATTGCATACACAGTGTTAACGTTTGATTTATGTGTATTTATGTCTCACTAAATTCTCAATTTTGATGAATTTTGTTGAAAACTCAATTAAAATATACATTTACCTATGTTAAGTTTATATGCTAATAAAACGGAAGAATATGCATTTTCATTATGTTTAATAATCTGTGGAATGTCATAAAATATTAAATTTACTGTTACTTTTCACATACTACCTAGGTTAGGTAATGTTTATAAAATATTAGCATTAGAGAATCTTTTAATTATTATACCTAAAGAGAATGCTTATTATTCTAAAAGCGTCCAGAGCACGCTGAAAAAAAAACTGGTTTAGGTGTCGAATGTTTATTAAATTTATTCCAAAGTAAAGATTTATTTTTATTCATGTTACTTATATTTATGTAATTCCAGCTGATGTAATTGAAGTAAACCTGAATTATGATATTGCATATCAGGATTATCACTATTCACAAACTTCGAGCCTTTACTAAAAAGTTCTTCATTAACCATTACGAAGTATCTTGATCTTCCTCTTACAATAAATCCGAGTAGAGTCTTCACTTCATTTCTTATCTCCACACGTCGCAAAAATGGCTGAATAATGTTTTCGATGTAAACAAAGAACTCCATAATTACCTTCTGTATGTCATAGCTATCGTTACTCTTCCAAGTTCTCAAACCAAGTACAACATCATTAGCGTCTTCGCGTATAGATTCCTCAGTAAGAGTTTCAAAACATTTATCAAAGAGGTCGATTAAAATTCTCAAAGCCTTCTTGCGCATCTTTATACTGCCTGTCTGACTCCTAAATATATGATGTCTTTGCGACAAAATTTTTGCAATGTAAAGCAAGAGTTTCCGTGCTTCAGATATATCTTGTAGCGATGCCATATTAGAAACCATTTCATTCGCTAAATCATGATCCAATATTAGCTTGAAGAAGCCAGACTTAAACATGACGATTTCATTAAAGATTTTTGTTATAGAATCAATTTTGTGATCAGATAATGACGCCATTTCAATTAAAATTTCAGCCACATAGTCGGAGTAACTAGGAACACGTCTGCATATATTGACTTTTTCGCATACAAAGTCAAATGTGGTTTTCTTCGCATGTTGTACCATTTCTTTTACATACCGCGTGATATTAGTAATTATTAATTCTTCACTATCAATGATTTCATTTCTTATTATTTCAGAAATGCTTGTATTTAGTAAAATGAGACAATGTGTTTCTAGAAGCTTCTGAGTGGTAGCAATGAATTCCAAAATATAAAACTCTCTATCCAATTCACACTTTACCATCTGTTTGCTCAAATATTCATAGAACTGTGTCATGTCATTGAAATAGTCTTCAAGTATATTATCCAGAACAGTTTCGTTTTGACTTTGTTTGGTTTGTGTTTTTATTTCGTCGAACAATTCTTGTAGGACCGTGAAACCTGTGTCTGTTATGTGTGACACAATATCAAAAAGGTGTGTTGATTTTCCGTAACTGTTACCCATGTTGGTTTTTTCGAAGGCAAACTCTACTGGTGCTTGTTGTATGGTTTCTTCTGTATTTTTATTTGAACCTGATGTAGTATTAGGGTTGGCAGCTAACTCAATACTGCTAGTTTTGTCCAGACCGCCAAAAACTGGGAATTCAAAACCTTGTAAAGTAGATACACCTGGAGTAAAAAGATATATTATTAGAATTTAACTTATAGCCATCATCTATGTCTCCGTGTTTTAACAGGATAAAACTTACAAAGTAAACAAATGTAACAAACTAAGAATTTTAAATCCATTGTCAATTTTAAAAACTGTTAAGTTTACGTATAAGATTAAGTATATAGGTATGTGTAACCATAAAGTTCTCAAAATCTTTAGCACAGTAGGTAAAATAATGAAGTAAACATTATTATTTTCTAATTAAAATTATGGTAATGGTCGCATACCTACTCGTAAAATAATTGAATATGATAATGTCTGTGATATTACTTCTTTACGTTTAATTCAATCTCGGTGGTTCTGTGGATTCCTGTTTACTTATGTAATAAATAAAGGGTTTTTTAAGTAGATAATTACATGTAATAGAATCATATGACATGGTCTCAACCTCCTTTTTTGGAAGTCGGATGAAAAGAGTAAGACGCGGTTGATGACAAACCTTATAAATACGCGTTGATTCGATGCATTAGTTAGTACTCGTCAATTCGCTACTAGATTGACGTAAAACTAAGTTGTGGATGTTGGTTTTATCAAAAAAAGGATCGTCTCAAAGCACTGTTATACTTATAATATTGGCGTTTTTGTAAAATGTATAAAAAATAACAATTAAATTGTAGTATTTTCCGTTATATTTTCTTAAGCTATTCACCGGTAACAATGTTGTGTAAAACAAAGGTGATTCCCCGAAAAGCGCTACATAGGTTTGGCAAATGGACGTCCAAAAACTAAGATCACTAATTGAATGACAGCTTACGCTCCGTTCATTCAATTCAATTCAATTTCTTTATTTACATTTACCCTGTTAATAAGGGAATTAGGGCGTAGCTAAACTAAAAACTAATTATTAACTTTAGTTAATGTATACTGACTGTTGGATAACTTGGTTCATTGAATGTTACTTTTATAATCTAGGACGGCGAAAGTCAAGCATAAGAGAAATATAGCTTCAGAATGTTAAGAAAAGCCGCTAATTTCCTGTACCTTGCACCTCACCCCAAGCCGCGATATATCAAACAGTGAAGACAGCCTCATAACTCGCTAGATGTATTATACCTAGGTATCATTGTAAGCACTATGTAATTGCAGCCATTCCACGCTATTTCTAGGTTTACCGCTAACTCGCATATTAGAGGGGTTTCCGCTGGTGTTAACCATTTTGGAATTCTGAGATTATACATATTTAAACTCTGTATTCATGTAGGTAAGATTACTTTGTAGGCTAATGTTGGAAACGTTGCACGTAAAATAACTGCCGAGTGTTATAATTTTGACTTGTCTGTAAGTAAGCTCGTATGGCCTACTCTGGTTTTCAAACTGCCCTAGGGGCCTCTGACATGGCTAAACGATTTACACGACTTATACTTGTCTGTATGTTTAAGTGTTTGTCTGTCGATTTTTATATCTGCGGCATCATAGATCCTAAGGGTCTGGTACACAGTTAGCCTAGTCGCTAGGCTTTAATGATTTGTTCATAATCCTACTAATATAATAAAGTAAGTCGAAAGTGTGGTGTATTTGCCACTTCTTTACGTTCGAACAGCTGAATTGATTTTGTTGAAATTTTGTATAGAGCTGCATACCCTATCTATAAGACCCTAGTTTGGATTCATGCGGGTAAGACAACAAGGCGCCTTTTGATTTGGTTTTAAGTGTACTTATTCTTATCTAAATATATAAACAACAATAGACTACAACAGTAGAGCTTACCATCAGCCGAAGAAGTAGAAAATCCTACGCTTAAGACGGGGTGCTATGTGAAATAGACATTTCATAAAAATCAAATAAAATAGAAGTATATAAGATAGAGCTGCATTATTTTCAGTTTATATAATTTTGATTCAGTGTTAAGACAATACAAAACGCCAAAACACGATTACGTATACTTCGCTCGACAGTTTTATTTTTTGAAAAATAGTTGTTTTGAAATATCTTTCACCTTTTTTTCCAAAAGTAGTACAGAAATTGAAACCAATTTAATTATATCTAAAAGGTAATGTTATTATTCTGAGGAGAAGAAAACCATAAATAGAATATTCTGAATTGCTGATTTTATATTAATTTATTTCGTCAAAAACGTCTGCAAAACTGCTTAAATTGTGCAAAATTGTTTGCGTGTGGACAAGACTCGTCGGCCGGAGCTATGCGGGCGATGCTCGCCCTTGCTGTCATGTTAATACGGCGTGGAATTGCATGCGAAAAAGCAACTGTAGGCATTTTTCCAAGCGCAAAGCGTTTTCGGGTGAAATATCGTGGCCTTAAGTGTTAAAAACGTCTCCATTATAGTTAAACGCTTCGCTAAGCCTAGTGACAGATTTAAATTTAAATAAATCACAAATATAACACAAGGCAAACGACGCTTAAATAATGTACCATAATTTATAAATGCCTAGATCTAGTACTTACATTATGTAGGCTAGGCAATTTACCTTAGATAACCTAGATGCACTAACTATCACTGATTGCGTAATTATGTTAGACTTATGTAGGTATATTAGGTAGGTCCTACATAAATTATTTGAATAATATTTTGATTCCACTAACAATGTGGGCAATGGTTTGTGTTTGTTTATTCGGCTGAACTGATTTAGATGTAATTGGTGCGAAGAGTCACGTGGAAATGGATCTCACCTTCGGTTCAGGAAGATTTGTGAGTTTTTGTACGTTTTCGGACATTAAACGTGGCACCGATATGATTAATCTGTTACTTAATAAGTACCATGTTTTAATTAAGAAAATAGTGTAGTTTCATCAAAATCAGTTCAGCAGATCTATTTTTTACAAAATATTGATTTTTCAAAATCTTACAATAGAATCAAAAGGTTCTTTTAAAAACGAGGTAAAAAGTAACATTATTATATTTTCTCACGTCCCATTATTTTATAGCTCATTTTGTGGTTCTATTATTCTCAAAGAATAGGTCTAGTTTTATGATAGGGGAAGCCAACGCCTATAATAACTAGTCCATAAAAAATAATATCTAAGTACATATGTAATAAAATTCATATAAGTAATATATTAAGTATCCATGTTTTCGTTTTACGAGTGAAAATCGGATACTTGTCTCTAGAAGAGATCATATATTATGATATTTTAACTTCATTTTAATAGGTACCTATATTTGCTATTTATCCACTTTGCTATGTACCTACCTATTGTACTTGCCTAGAAGAACCTAGATTTTGTCTTTAGTTCGATAGAATGCGCCAGAGAATCCTTACCTACTTATATCAAAAATTAAAACTCCATTTTACCAACATTATAAACTGGTCAAAAAACTACTCAGAAAAGACCAACATGGGAATCCCCATAACATGCCCCATAACAAAAAAAAAGTGTTACCCATTTGGGAGATAATTCTTTAGCTAATATTAACATTATTTTTCTATATTCAAAATAATTAGATGAGCCAATCTGCAATAAAGTATGTTGCAAAAAAAGTCATATATAGGTACTTTTTTTTGCAACATACTTTATTGCAGATTGGCTTTTGTTTTCGTGATATCAGCAATTTCAACAGACAATTAAATCATCAGAAAGAAGAGAATTGAATTGAAAGAGTGGCGCATACCCTATTTTAACACTTTAGTTGGAGCAAATAGCATAGAAAAAATATTCTTAAGTACTTATATATTAAGTGTTAAATGTATACAAGTAAATACTGAAGCATAGACTACTTAGGTATCCTATTGCCTAGGAATGATACCTAGGTATGTATATGGAATTCATACAGAACATTCACTTACCAAGGTCATCTACCTGTCTCGAATTAATGCATTATTGAAATATGAATTATTTATATATATGTACCTACAGTCAGATTATTTACTAAATTATGTAACGTCTGTTTATTGGTAGAGCGAGCGAAGAGACTGACTATGACTGTAGTAGTAATGGAGGTCTTCTATTGGACTGATATTGATTTCTAGTGAAAGGGGAAGTAAAATACTTAGGTATCGCGATAGATATGTACTTAACACAATGTAAACTAGTCTTACTATACTCGCATGATAGGGACTAAGTATCTATATTTCGAACTAATGCAATACACATACCCACATACATTGTTTTTTTTTACGTGGGATAGATTTTCGTTTAACTACAACCTGCCTGATAATCCTTCTTGATAAATTACAGTCTTCCTCCTTGAATCGTATTTCTATTACCTACTGAGGGTCATCACTCTCCGCAGAATTGTATTCACTGGAGAAGAATTAATTAATTCAGACATAAATTCACCTTGCACCATATTAGGCACAATTGGCACTTTTCCAGCTAAAATCCAGCTAAATAGCTAACCTGGCCCTCCCTCGCGGGCGGCGGGCCACACTGGTCACCCTATCTCCAGCCAGTCCGCCGCGTCACTTCACGCAGGCAGCACGTACATTCTCTCGTGGCTGCAAATCAAAATTCGAACACCGCTCTTCGAATTTAGAACTCAGTGACTAACATTTGGAATAACATTCTAAACTCGAATTTTGAACGTTATATCGTGTTCTAAACTGTTAAGTGGAACTGAAAGCTGTGCTGTGGATACAGAAAAGAGTTATTTCTAACGTGCGTTTCTCAGTCGCGTGAGTACAAGATTTTAAAGTTATTTAACTGTACTTTCGTTGAGACGCCGGTTTTGTTCGTAGTAGAAGGTATTCGCGGGCAAACGGCTGAGTAACGACCTTTGTGGAAAGATCCTAGGAATGCCGACAAAAGATCAAACCACATAAAGTATGTTGATGCAAGTAGGCATATACCTATAAAATTCAAGTAGGTAGGTAGCTAACGATACTTTCCATAAGCAATGTTTGCATGCTTGTACGTACTAGACTTCTTATTTTGTCAAACCTTCTTACAGATAAACTTTTTTAACGCTTTAAAGATAAGTAAACTTAGATAAGTTTGATTACAGCCACCTGATGGTTAGCAGCAAGCTACCGGTACCTAATAGAAATAGTAGAAATTACTCTTGATACCTACCTATCGTAGTAACTGAGCCAAGCTTCACTAAAAAATTTCACCTACCTACCTACCTATTTGTTATATGTATACATCTATTTTCGATCTATTACTCAAGTTAAATACCTATACAACGGTACAATTAACTAAGTACATACCTATTTACTATTAAGTAGGTACTTATATCATTTATCAATCACATGTAAAGTTTATAAAAATAGAAAACTTAGGTACATACGTAAAAATCTAAACATTGTTTTGTTTTACGAAATAACTTGCAAAAATATTTTTCCTTGACATGGTGTGTACCTATGCAATCTCGGTTAGCTAAGCTTGCACTGTGAAATGTTAATTTTTGATACCATTTTAGGAAACGCATAAATTACAATCTTGCACATCTTCTGTGAAATCTGTAGTGTCTGTAGCTAGATTCCTTCTAAAAGTAGGCAAGTTAGGTACCTAGGTAACTTTGTTCGCGCAGATTGGTAAACTCTTTCTTCTTTTTTTAACCCTCGATCGACATACCTAAAAGGAGTTTTATTTTTTACGTAGGATAGGTTTATTTGACTACAACCTGCCTGATGTTCTGAGCTATCGAATTTTTGGATTTATAAAAATAATAGGTAAGTACTTACTTATTTAATTAAATTTGTTAGAATTTGAACCCACAAACTCTGACTTACCGTTTAAAATTAAGTTAAGTAGGTAAGTATTTGTATACATACCTACTAGGTACCTACCTAACTAAATATACCTCACACTGCTGACATAACAACTGCAGTCCAAATTCATTCCGACTACCTACGGCTAATTAGGAAGATCACAAAAAGAAGTGAGAGGCGTTTGACTCGTATATTACAGCAAAAACTATTGTGGTATTTATTATACACCGTTTATAGCTTCAATTATTATACTATATTTAGTTAGCAATATTGTTTAGGGGCTATCTGCGATGTAACATAACAATATTATCAGATTAACGTGAGTCTGTGACAGGATTAACTCAAGGACGCGTCTTGTGCCCCTCACTATACAACGTTCATTGTTTTATGTGGTTTACGTGGTGTATTGTAACTTCCGGAGAGTCTCGTAATTATGAGTTGATGTATGGATTTGAAAATAAGAAATTATGGTATCTTTGTAGACTACAAGCTAGACTATAATTGCTCCAAAGATACCTACTCTCCTCTAGGTACGCAATTTATTCATTTTTCAAAAGCTATACAAAATAGTAACAAAACAAGAAGAAATTAAACTCCACACCAATATCTTTTTAGTTTGAGTTTGAGCGCATAAAAAGCGAATTAAAAATATTTCTGTAACATCAGGCAGGCTGTAGTCAAACGCAAATCTGTCCCACCGCCCACGTAAAAAAAACTTTACTTATCTAAACTAAATTGTAATAATAATAAATCAAGAACACATAATAACAATAACTTAGAAACTAAGTAATAGTAAAAAACCAAAACTCGCTACTTTATAGAACTTAGTATAGACAATAACAATTCTGGTAAATAGTTGTAATGGAATTCCTCAAGGTTGACAACCTTCATTTCTGAGTAATTAAATACAGATCAGGCAGTGTGTGGAGAAGGGACTGACTCTGAATAGGTCGAATATGAATAAATGAAATACAAAGGTAAGATTTGACTACCACAGCACAGTTGCCAAAATCTTTTAGAATGATTGTAATAAGTACCTAAGTACTGTAGTCAGAGACTAACTTCGCAACTTGCATTGTAACAGGGATATAAAGTAATATGATAACTATCTACTTTTCTTGAAATCTATCTTCTGTAGGGCTTAACGAATACACTGTTAACCACAATAGGAAATTTGGTGAAAATCAAACTTTCTGAATGGACAAATTACATTATTACAAATGGACTGATGTAATGCGGGTTTTATTGTAATTAAAAACTGAATCAATTTTGAAATTATTATAACTAGGTATGTAAATACTCTTTATTACCAAACTAGTGGGTGTTCGCGGCTTCGCTCGCATTAAGAAGTTAAACTTGCATACCCTATTTCACCCCTTTAAAAGTGACATTTCCAAAAATCCTTTCGTACCGGATGCCTACGTCATAACATCTACCTTCATTCCAAATTTCAGCCCAATCCGTCCAGTGGTTTGGGATGTGCGTTGATAGATCACTATATCAGTCCGTCAGTCAATCACCTTTGAGTTTTATATAAGTAATATGTATTACCAAATATGTTATTACATATTATGAATGTCTGCCAAATTTTGCTACAATATTTTCCATAAAATTAACAGTACCTACTCCAACTAATGAGCTTAGTTTAAATTCTCCACGGTCTCAACTACCATGAATATTTTTATCTCATTTGTTCATTCTCAAACTCCATTGTTACAAGTTTTTGTTATCTTTCAATCTGTTGCCGGACCTTTTGTGTATTAATGTATTTTTTTACAGTCCTTGTCAAGTACAGGTCGACCTTGCTAGGTCTTGAATTACGAGCTCTTGTTATTCATATACTTGATATCTGTGGACATTTTGTTCCATGTAAAGTTTTTAAAATCAACTGACTGATTTTTGAGATTGTGCCTTTCGAAATTCCAGTGCACATTCCTGCGTAATTTGGATTTTTGATCGGATTACTTTTCTACAAATTACTTACCATCAAGATATAGAGACATAATACTGCAGGTTGCATGAAGTGAGATATGCATAAGTTTTTTTTTTTACTTAATTCTGGTTTAGTTAGAGTATGCCTAAGCCAGATATTATTTTTTTATACATATTTTTTATACACTTAGTTAAATGCGTCTGTATTCTGTGGTTATAGGTACCTAGTTTTATAATTTGTTTTATCGATTAAGTAAGTAATACATTTATATTGCACATAAAATAAAATGGGAATAGACATAACTAGATCAAACATTACGTTTCGCTTTAAATTATTTTGAACTATATTTTTATACAAGTATTCGCATCGTATCGTACCGCGCTATTAAATCTAACATTTCTCTCATCAGATTTATTATTTCCTCATAGCTCAGCATGTTAAATTATACATGTACACGTATATTATATGTATACGAGAAATTAAAATTCTCAAGAAGCGGCTCAAGAATTTAAGCGTTTCCTTTACGATATCCAATACTGATAGGTAGCTGTTTCTAACAGATTGACATTTATCGATAGTCATATATCGTAATTACTGACTCCCGTATCGTGGATGTTGTCTCGTATGCAAATCCCCTCACATATTTCGCCTCAGGCCACATTCTGTCTTTGTTTTTAGAACCGGAAGCCGAGGCGTGTCTTCATACATCACCGTCTACTGTACTGGCATTTATTGTCACTCCAGCATGATCGAAAATATGGCTTTCTCTTCAGATGCCATAAAATAACCTACAATTAAATGCAAATTTTGATATATTTCCTTAATGAAAGCGTGTGTGATGAGTTTATTCTGTACGTGACCCGGATTCAAAGGGCATTTATCGTAAAACGTCGCTTCAAGTCATGAGACTCTGTAGAACCTTGATCATTCTATAAAAAAAAATCTTTGTTGAAAAACAATGTAAATTAACTATACAAATCATGTCCACTCACATTATTCTTCATATTTCCTTCAAACAAATGTTATTGTAAGTGATAAAAATCCCACGAGAATATGACTCAGTCCAATCTTGCAATTTATTCTTCTCATTACTGTCATTAAATCAATTTAAGGTGTCCTTAATTCGATCAGAAAGAATTCACTTTCAACATTAATTTTAATACTATAATGGACTTAATCTCAAACCTGTAAATAATTTGGGTCAATCTTATCACGAGAGTATTAAACTGATACGGGAGAAAGCACAATAGATTTGGATCTGATTTGACAAGCACATTACCAACGTCGACGAAAATAGCTCAGACGTCGCTGAGTTCTAATTGAAAAACACGATCCATCAAAACTTCAAGTTTAACCACCAATTAATCTCTTATCTCAACTCTAGCATATAAATGACAGTCTTTGCATACAATATCTTCTACTTTCACTGTACCATATATCATTTCTAAATTTATATATTTAACACTTTCTTTGTAATGTCTTCCAAGCGTTATCTGATTGGGACCTAAATGCACAGTAGCTTTGTTATAAATCACTTATGAATCTATGTCGATATATGCTGTAGCATGCATGAGTACGTTTCAAACGAAAGTAAGTTTTATATTAACGCTATTGAGTTCATATTTCGATGATTCTGTTAATATCGAGCGGTTCATAGAAATGTAATTTGCAATCAAGGTATGTCCAATGCGTTGGAATATTCCGTTTTTTATCGGAATTGTAATCTTTTTGATCGCCAATGTTGCTACTTTTATAAATTTAATCAAGTGGGCGATTTAAATTTTAATACCGATGTTATAAATGGAGAATGCCATCTGACTGTATTATTTTATCTTGTTTAACTAGCAGAACACATAGTTGTAAATAGTAGTTAGCAATTCTTATACCTCCCAAAAACATTTTATGCTAATTTAATAACGCATTTCAGCTTACCTCCAAGTCCTCTCATATACTATCCCAACCATTGTATAAAACCACATCTATCCTGTCTTCTGTTCTCATTTGTAATATAGTCTACATTTCCTGAGAGAAACACAGATTGAATTAAAAGCAGCCATTGTCCTCGTCCAAGCGAGTCAAGTCGACGCCTACTCGATTATCTCATCGCGATATATCGACTTGGTCCAATTTCTCTCGATATTGTCTTATATGGAACACTTAGTCATGGTTAGAGTTGCGGTCAGTAAGTTATCGATAAAATTAAACTATTTCCTTGTAGCAATTAAATTTGTCAAGTTTATTTGGCATTTCTTTTGGCACAGAATACGGCCTTTAAAATGAAGTTAGATGTGTTGTAAGATCCCACAATAAATAACGCGTAAGTAAATTATTATCGGTCTTGGTTTCTGCGTGATATTAGGGTAGGTATTAGAAGGAAATTGATCTTTTAAACTACAATACTGAATATAATCATCAGACCATCTGAAGTCAAACGTAAGTTGATTTTGAGTTTTCTCCAAATCCCTATTCGATCTAGATAGAATACCTTTTACGAAACAATTTATCGATACTACATAATGAATGCAATATTCCATTGCATTTCATCGATGTCGTTTTAACAACCCAGCTGTACGACGTCCTTATCTGGGTTATCGATATTCAGATAATTCTTTAAAGTTTATTTTCGTAACGGTTACCTTGTGATTTATGACTTATTTTGTTTTTAATTGTATCAAGATTTATTTGCATTTTTTCTGCAATGTTTTTCATTCTTTGCGTACACTGATGTTATTGTCTTATGAGTTTATTTCCTTCATGTTTTAAATGCAATTAGTCAAAGGGTTTTATAAAGCACAAGTCATTTCTGCCCATCAAGCATAACCAAATATGGCCGTCTGGAAATATACATACTTCGTCACGAATTTATAAATGACATGTTTAAACACAGAATTTTGGCACTCAACATCTTACTAAACCTAATTTGTGTCTTTTGTCACACAAACTTCTCACACTAAACTACGTCTTTTATAGTTTTAATCCAGTTTATCTAAGCTTAGTACGAAAATATTTCAAAAACACTGACATAAGTGTACCTACTCACTCATGTAATAAAGTAATAACTTATTCTACTTATTTGGTAACTAGGTAGGTAGGTTAGGTATATCCGTGGGTAGGTTAAAAATGTTTAAAAGCACACAAAGATCTTTCGCAAACTCTAGTAAAGTGGTAAAGAGTTCAAAAACCTCTACAAAAACGATTTACTCTTTTTAGGGTCCCGCGAGAGAGCTGTTAATATGATTTTAAACACTAAACTAAAACTAGTTATTTAACTTTATTTGAAATCTAATTTTGTTGAAATTTTAATAGAATTGCTTGAATTTAAGTAATTACTTAATGTTTTTTTTAATTAATTACAAAAAAATCCATCTACTTGCTTCTCCTACAGATTTTATGAATTTTGGTGCTAGTCTAATCATTTTTATTGTATTATCAATTTAAACAGCCAAAATACATACTCTATACAAATATGGAATAAAAAACATGAAATGAGAACCTACTCGTTTTTGAAGTTGGTGGACAATGAAAGACTGATCTCATTCTGTCACGTTATTATGCTATCAATTAATTATGAATTAAACCTGCGGAACCCACGCTATGCCACTCAGATCACTCTTGGCCAGATTTAATACCTTATTTTATAGTAAGCTATAATCCGCCATTCCGAAATGGACCCATAAAGGCGACAAAGATAAGAAATGCTATATTTTACAACGTTACATAAAATTCCTATTATATCACTTTAAAAAGTTTAAAAGCTGTATAGCTTGTGACAAATTTAATCATTAAATGTGCTGTAAATATTATTTTAAATGCCTTATTTAGCAGATATAAGCTGTAACGCATTTTGTTTTATGGTTTTTTTTATTTTTATTGTTATTGTAAAATGATCGTTAACGTTTAACTGTGATTGGTCGAACGAAGTGAGCTCTGATTATCTTATAACAAAAAAGATATGTAATTATAGTATTTTTCAAAATGATTGATTTTTATAAAGAGCTTGGGGTTCGAACTACCTACTACGTAATAAGTACATGAAATCCAGAGATAATAATGTTCAACAAATCAACACTTAGTTTTTACTGCAATAGTTAAGAAATACATTCACAATTTCGTAAAAATATTTCAAAAACTACCTTCTTACTAGGCGCTAACAATGCCTCAGTGAGTGCAAATTGACACCGCTAGATGGCGTTGTACTGACGTAACACATTGTACGCTCCGGTTGCATAAAGCGTGGGAACTTGTGTGTTTGCTTAGACAAGCTGTTTCGACACCTCCACGGATTGTGTGATGTTTACTGAATTTTACGTATAGGTTTTTTTTTTGTATATCATACAAACTTAAATGTGCGGTTTCCTGAGCGTACCTTTGCTGTTGCTTTTATACAAGTAGATATAAGAGATACCTACTTTATGGAGGTTTTTTTAATGTCAGATTTAAAATCTATCATCCGTATCATCATCTACCTACAACCTATCCCATGGCTCAGTATCATATGCCAGTAAAATACTTTACTTTAACTAATCTTTGTTTAGTTTTCTTCGTTTAAATGTCATGTTTGTGTTTGCTTCCTTAAATAATTGTAACAAATTTAACCTTGGTGTGACACAAGGAATAGCTTTCTACGATTAGTTTCTTTAATATGCAAACTAAACAACAAATATAGCAGTTTCTTATCCTTCCAATCGAATCTATTGAAACTACTGCTTGGAGGCAAATTAAACCATTTACTTTCTCTGATATTATTATAGCTATAAGGAAGAAAATTAGCAACATACTAAAATATGATAGCTTACTTATTGTAAAATGTCTTGTTGCCAAGCATTTTGACTGTAATAAGCAATCAGTTACTAACATATAATATATCTATAACAAAGTAGTTAAGTACTCACAAAAAACTGTTTGTGACAATATGCCTATTCCGCGTTCATAACAATGCTGAGCTAATTAAAATTATCGTTGAAAACCTAAAGATATCTGGATAAACACATACTTGTATACTTTTTTTGATCTGAGGTTAACACTGACAAATCGGCAAGTTGTAATTCAAATATATCACATTTCTCATAATAATTAACTCAATGCATTGCCCGATGGTTTCTACCTATCACCTATAAGTTAGTACAAATCTAGGTCTTACATATTTATCTAGGCTTCCCACCATCTGTTTCTGCTACATAAATCACGCAATGCAAACTATTTGTGCTACAAATATCAAACTGGTCAGATATTTAGTGCGCCGGAAAAATCAGAGTCAATGTTTCTAAACTAACCATCCAGAACCATTCATGGGGGGATGAGTAGAAAATAGAAAGAAAGACGACTTCAGCGTATAACCTGTGGTTATGTGGTAACTCTTGATAGAAAAAATACTCTTTAAGTTCTATGTATACGATCTCAAATGGAATGCATATTTCTTGATAAAACTGATCTAAAATAATATTTTTTTACATGACAGCCAAACTTTGCTTTAATATGTGTTCATTTGAACTAAAGGACTCCTAGAATTACAGCTGTAAAAGCGACTGTGTGGTCGACGGAGTCTGTACTAAAATAAATATTATTTCGCAACCGAAATTCCTAGCAATTCGATAGGTTATAGGTTATACTTGAATAACTAGATAGGTTATACTTGAATTTAGAGAGCAAGCGCGCTACATCGTAGACTATAACGTTGCTTACCATCAGGCAAGTTGTAGTCAAGCGTAAGCCTATATCATGTAAAAAAAAAAAAATAGAGAGCTTAGAAACGTGTTGCGTAAAATTTTTCGAATCTATAAAAGGCGAATATACAATAGTGGTTATGTTTGGCGATTCTTGTTACCAACATATCATATCATTTTCTTCTCCTCGTCTATTTTACTCATACCGTCCTCGCGTTTGTCCGAGCTAGTTTCTCTGCTGGTATGCGCTGCTCCGCGCAGTTTGCAGCGAGCGGCGCCAGGTGGCGCTAATTATAGCTCGATCCAAACACGGGGTCAGACTTCCTGAACTGAACGGAGCGGTCAGGGGGATACTAAAGGATACTTTTACAATCCATCACATGCATAGTTTTTTTTTAAATAAATACATTTTTTTTTAAATCGTGCTTCTATGGCTTACCACCACTGTGGTGGTGTCACACTTTGCGCTGTTTCGGGTCGATTATGATTTCCAATTTTTCGTTGAGTCGCAAAAGAGGAACCAATCAAAGTTTTTGCCGTGCTTAAAGTGTAGGGTTAGATAGATTCACGAGTAACTGCGATTGAGCTCGGTATATTGACTAGAAAGATAGTAGAACAAATTGTTGTACCTGATCCTCTTGTGCAGTTTAAATATAACCTTGCAATATTCAAAGCGAGAGTGAATCGGTTCTTACTGGGTAAGCAAGCTCCATCCTAGACCGTAATGATTGCTTACCATCAGGTAAATTACGGTCAAGTGCAAACAAATTACTCGTTAAAAAAAGTTTCAATTAAAACTATAAAAGCGTTATTATAACATGTTTTTCACAGTAAAGTAATATTAATTCCATATTGCTGTAGCTTGTGGTAGCTTTCAGGAGCCAGATGCTCGACTTCGTGAGATTGCTTTGTGAGGAATTCTGTTCCGAGCTCAGACGTAACAAATACACAAACATGAACATAGGTACATATACGAGTATACTATATATTTTTAACGTAGATAAATAGGTACCATATTTTGTGCCCTAGGATACGTTTCACCTTTGACTACAACAGTCCGCCTGATTCAGCCTAGAAAATACTTGATTCTTGAACTCACATTAACACATTTATAGGGTTACACTTTACACTTGACTGAAACCCGTCTGATGTTTAGCAACATTGAGGCCTACGGTCAAGCGACTCGAAGAAATTGATCTATCAACTTTTGTTCGAATGTATTTACTGCTCTATCATTATGCATATTTTTATTTTATTATATGCATTTTTACATTGTTTTTATCGATTTACATTATTCTTACTAAAACTAGAAATAGTTACATACAAGGTTATTTTAATACCAAAACATATAAATAGTCTACTATATATGTACTTGGGTACCTACATATAATATATGTTATGAATAGTTTTTTTTGGCATTTTTTTTGTATGCCTTTGGCATTATTTATTATGTACTTACTAGATTTTGACTTTCATAAGTGTGCAAAACTGTTTAGTTTTAACCCAAATGAAGAAATAAATAAATAAAAAAATAAATAAAAAAAATAGTTCCAGTGAATTCCTTCACACAAAGCACCTTACAAACTGCAAGTGGGCGTGGTATGATACCTAGTTAACGACCTATACATAGGTACTTATTATATACAGGGTTGGTGATAAGACAATAACTATATGTGATGGTTGTGGCTTAGGATGATTTATTTACGAATTCTCACAATTTAACAAAAATTGCCAATAAATAAAAATACAAAATTATAGTCTGATTGAAAAAAAAGTGATATTAACTTCCTTTCGTCATGTAAATTTGATCGTTACTCTGTTTTGGCTTTCACATAGTAAAACTTAGTAGGTAACTTATTTACACAGCACCTAGGCAACATTCATTGTGATTTTAGTATCGCTTTAGTGTATGGTCCTAAGAGTGAGAAACAACAGAATAAATAAATAAAAAAAATTAACTTTTGAAGGAATCTCCCTAGTTTCTTGACCTAACGCTAACCTAAATCACTAAACTTATCTTAAATTAACCTGGATATCTTAACTTAGCAATAACCATGTACAACACATACATACAATCAACCTGCCGGTACTGTACCAGTACCTACTGTTATACACGAAGCGACCTTGCTATTATGACTGCCTCTCACTCGGTGGAATCAGCGCTGTAGTGGAAGACAGTGACTCAGATACCTCCTCCTTGAGTCGTATCGCTTGTTACTAAGGGTATTAATACATTGGGACAGATCATTAGGTAGGCGCCCAGGTCTGTCCACGACTCAGATCAACCACGGACTGACGTACTCTTTGATTTTTTTAGTTCTGGTATTATTAACGTATATATCTCTCTCTTGAGTCGTATTTCCTCATGACTGAGGGTCGTGACTCCCCTGCAGAATTAAATCGTTAGTGGAGTTCGCTTGGGCAGATATATCGTGGTTGGCGCCCAGGTCCTTCCACGGAAGACTCATGTCCTCGGATATTATGGTCCTCTAACATGTCAGTCAGATAGATCAATGACATCCGATCCATCGAGGGGCCTGTCTGGACAAGAAAAGCCAAAGACCGACACTAATATTAGGTACCTATGGGAGGAGGCCTATACCCAGCACTGGGTCGATAAAGGCTGAAGATGATGATGACATTTTGTGCCGAAGACAAATCAAGTTCAGTATGTTTCAACAATTCTTCGTCGTTTGACTTCAAATACTGTTTCATCGGTCAACTGTGCACATAATCTTTAGTACTTTAAATATCAATAAACATAAAGTTGTGATTAATAACAGATCAAGTGTAAATGGAATCAGTATAATGTCAGTCTGAATAAACTATTGAAATATGTAGATATGTTGAATTGGTATTGATTATAATGATACCAATGTTTGTTAAATATGTGCGACCTTCTGATAAGTACATAGGCACTCGTTATAAGATGTAGATTGGAAATCGATTATAGATTAATCATTTATTCTGTTAATTCATTATTGCTGCAAGTTATTTGATATTCACTAACTTCGTATAGAAATTAGTAGGGACAGACTTCAGACCCAGTTTTATTTCAATAAGTATACATATAAAGTACATGTTACATCTTCGGCCACAGAGTCGCTTGTTGGAACGTGGGCTTCAGACAAACTTCAGATTAAATACCTTTATGATTAAACTTTTATTGGAAAATGAGCGAAAATAATCACGACCGGCAGGATTCGAACCTGCGTATTTCCGATCACCGGCCGGAACGCCTTAACCAACTAGGCTACGGTCTACTAACTGCCAGGCGCGAAAGTCCACACTCATTTCCATACACTTCAGACTGAGCGGCTGATGGCGCCACTTGTGCTGTCAGAATATGTCTAACAAACACTCATATCGATGTACTATGGACACCTGATATGACGAGAAATGGGCCTTTCGCGTTTTAATTATGACTTAATTTATTAAGTGCTAAACCTGCACTATGGTTGTTTAAATTAAACTTTTATTGGAAAATGAGCGAAAATAATCACGACCGGCAGGATTCGAACCTGCGTATTTCCTTTATGATTACACGGGGCTACTTACATCTCAAAAATACATACCTAATTGAGTTTACAGAATAATCACGTAACGTAAAATACATGCGAATTTAATAACTCCTCTTTTTTTTTGTTATGGCTCTTGCGAAGATATGACTTCGCAATTCTGCCAATGTCAAGTGGGAAGATAGGCCATCAAACTGAGAAATTTTAAGGGAAATATCGATATGTAAGGTGGCTTTAATTTTTTTTTTTAAAGTCTGTTTAAATTCTTGGTACTTATATAATGTTGACATTAAACATTACTTGTCAAACTCAGATACAAGTAAACTCTCTTTTTAATAGGGTAATAGCAAGGATTTTATTTCATCCCTCTATGGGTAATAGTTATTAATCGACTTCAAAAAAGGAGGTAATCAAGTTATCTTAAAGTTTTTTTCTTTGACTAAACCTGACACCTAACTTACCTCTAAAAATGCTCCAAATTTACAAACATTTCACATTCCCAGGCTACCCAAAAAGCCGGAAAGGGTGGGTGTTTGTTAGTTCCTATGCAACTTTGTTTGGGACTAATTAACACTCATATTTACTTATTTGACCCATTTAGGGAACACACCTACTACAGTATACTAAATAAATTAAGCCATGTCACACGGTCTCAAATAACAATCGTTTTTTTACGTCGGATAGGTTCACGTTTGACATCAGCCTGCCTGATGTTAAACATTGCAGCACCTTTAGAAATAACACGCTTACCTAGATTTGAAAACCCCTGGAATGTTGTTCGCAGGGAAAACAGCTTCCGGTAAAGTCTTCTAAAGGTTTGCCGTCCGTACAATAAACGATAAACGTTTTTAGTTGGTCTCATATTGGCTTATTTAGCCACGAGCGCAGTTGCAAAAATATGAATAAGGCCAAATCCTGACTTTTAAGTCCGGGCTGAAAAATACCATTTGTTTTAATTCAGCATCTACTCTATCTCCATAGCAAGCTTCATGCAAATCGATGCAGACTTTTGATGTTTTTTTTTTTTGAGCGTGAAGTAAAATAAAAAAATAATACTCTCAAAAACTTTCATGAGTATGATAACTGAGGTGCTGAAATGATTTGTTGTTAAGTGCATCTGTAATAGATGTATACATAGCAATATAGTAGATAAGTACTTATAGCAATATAGTATATTCAGTGGTCCTATTAAAGCAAGCTACTTGACCAGTTAGCAGCGTATTTAAGTTATTAGGTAACCACTAGGTATCGGTTATGTCATTGAATAGTTATTTAACTTGTTGTACCGGCTTGTACGGAGCCTGATCTATTTCTAGTACATAGATTGATGGTAACTAGCTTGGCTTATTCAAGGTTTTATGGAGTAAAGTAACCTTTAAATTGATCACATAATACGGGATAAAAGGTGTGTAAAGTTAATCTAAGCGTCGCGCCACTACTGGTTGGAAAGTTTATGCCTTACATCTTTTTTTCAAATTATCTGTATTCGCACTTGCTTGAGGATGAAGCAAAACGTATTTTCTTTGTCTGAAGATCACAAAATCTGAAGACAAGTATCGTCTCTGGAAGTACCTACTACATAGGTTAGTCACCACGATGTGTCTGTCTAAGTGAGCTCCCCTAATTATTTTTTTCTACGGGGGTGACGACTTTTAATAAGAAATACGGTTAAATAAAAAAAAACTACTGATATTTGCAATTTTTAACAGTCAAAGCTTTTTAAGCGATTTAAGTGTTGGCCTTGTCTATACAGTTTTGTCACACCCTACATTTCCAATAAACAGTTTTTATAGCTCCTCCGACTCAACCGTGTGATTCAGTGAGTTCTGTTGACACTTCCATCAACATAGATTAACATTTTCACACCTACTGCCTTCTTGCTAGTTTGTGGTCTGCGCAAAAACTGGGTAAATATTAGGTTTCAGGAACAACTGGTTTGGCTGTGAGTAAAAACTGTTTTTGTTATCGTTTGGCTGTTCGCGTATTGGATTACTTTAAAAGAATAAATGAATAGTGAATGTGCTTCAAGTGTCAGCGCTCGTAGTTCAGACGTGATCAGCAAAGTTAAGCAAATATTCATTAGGTCTATAATAAACTAACCAGAAAGTATCTTTGATTGATATACATGAATACTTTGTCAAGTCAAATGACGCCTTAAATTATTGTGAAGTCTTCCATAATACAGTTATAGTAGTCCCGAAAACCAAACCTTGGCCAATACAATTCCCAGAGTAGATTCTTCGATACCAATGTTTGCCACTCTATGCTTACTTATTCACATAAGTATTTGGTAACATATCCACTTCTATTTCACAACCTTTAACGCACCGATTGATTCCAACCAATTCACAATCAAACCTACAATCGCAATAAAATTGCCTTCTAATTCGCAAAATTAGTTGTTCGTGAGTTCCATTCAAGGGATCTTAATGGACATCTAACATGTAATCCAATTTTTACAGCCATTTACAAATTATAGCACATCCATGTGTGTCGGACTGTCTGTTCCCACAGGTTAAAAAGTAATCATGGCTTATGGTGAAAAGGTGCTCATTGCTGGCCAGTTTAAGTAGATCCTTGAGTTGCAGTGTTAGAAAAAGGTTCTGTATTTAACTGTTGTTGTAATTAATTAATATTTTGATAGCATAGTTGTTACATAGGCCATCGGAAGTTAAAATTAAAAGACTCAGTATATATCGCGACATTTGCCAAATTGCTTTGGCAAGGCTTAAAACTGATTGCGTTAAAATTTCTAAGCAACAGGCTTGAGGTACACTGAATACCAATACCAAAGCCTTCATTAAATACATGTATTTTACCGCCAAATCTTATCAGACAAACTATGCCTCGTAAAAAAAGAAAACAAAAATTCTACCTTTTGAGTGAGAAAGAAGTACACACATTTATAAATAAAATAAAACAGTCTTTATTTCCTGAATCTGAAAATATTCCATTTACACATATTTTAGTACACATTGAATTTAGTTCTTGATTGGTATGTATTAATAAATAATAATTCTTAATATCAGGGCACCTAGGCTTCTAGGTGCCCTGATATTAAGGAATGGGTAAAGGCCTCCTCCTTGCTGGGCCACTTGCAGAACATACATTCTACCGAACTTGAAACTATTTTATAACATTGGTTCAATGACATAATTGTACCATACTTTCATCTTCCCTCCACACTGTGTACCTCAGAGGTCTACACCCCTGGTCTGGACTGGCCATTAGTCCGATGAGCCGTGTCTTCCGCGCCATTGTCTGACGTTCTCACATTAGACACTAGATGCTAGATTACAACTGATTGTAGATCACTCTTGCGTCACATATGGAGAAATGTAAAAATTATAATTCAGAGCAGGTCCTAAAAGAAATATATACTTAAGTTCTAATAATCTGAAATTGGCACAGTTCTAAAATCGTAGAAAAATATGTATAACACACAATCTAAATAAGTCACATCCAAATATATATGTCTTAAATTATCATTTCTTACATTTACGTACAAATTTTAAAGTATCGTTTTGTAATGGGTTAGAAATACGGGATTCTTGATAAAGACTTCAATGCCGTCTATGGAAAATTGCACCAGCAGAGGTATTGCTGTGTATTGCCAATGCGTTTTGCTAAGGCTGATTGTATTGTAAAACCGAGCTAAGCTTACCCCGCATATACTGCTTGTAAGATTGTTACCGAATAAAAAGCATAGAACATAAAACGTAATTTTGGTAATGAATCAAATTTACCTTTTCGTTCTTTTTTTGATGAGAGCTCATTCCAAACTTAATCAATAATACCTAAATTATAATCCTAGTAATATTTTTCTCTCCAATGACTCACAGAACTAAGAAAAAAACTTCATCTTGAGCACGTTTTACGTGTAATCTTCCGACGCCTGTGCAATTATTCCCAAAACTCTGCTTCCTTTACCACTACACTTTTTTCTGACTCCATTCTTTTGAAAGGTCTTTTACACAAAAGCCTCTTTGTCTGTTCTCGGCGTCTTGACGAAAATTAAAACAATGCTCCTACACCTATCCAGACAAAACAGCTGTTAGGCACGTAGGCCCTTTACCTTCTTCTACCACACGATTACCAACTCTGTTGCTTTGATTTAGGATTTATTTTTGAATGAAACCATCTGTTTCAAAGTCATGGTTAATTTTCCAGTCCATATCAGGCGATTTCAGATCATATCCAGCAGTGTTTAGGTACATTTTTCAGTGTCAAAGGTTGTTTTGTTTTCGTTCCAGGAATACAGATGATGGGATTGCGTCTGGTAAGTATGGTTTATGCTGTGGTCTGGTCTGGGGTTTGAATTAAAAATGCCTTCTGAAGGCAGACAGGTCCGTACTATGGATAGCTATTGTTTAGTGTATGCGTAACGTAAGAGGATTGTCTGGATTTCCCGTGACTTTGTAAATAATATTGCGGAGGGCTGAATAGGCTTGTCTAGACAGCTTATTATTATATTGATGTATTTTTTCTAGGTGAATACTTAAGCTATTTCAGTTGTCTGAGAAAAACTTTGCATAGCCAGGCGCCTAACAGTGTATTCTGGCTCTTTTGAGAGCCAGCCTCGCTCCAAAAGAGATCTACAGTGGCGCTTTAGGTCTTTGTCTAATTGTCTAGAGTAAAAAAAGACTCAAATAAGAACAACTTTAAAGTTGATTTTTACACGGGTCTTGTGTACGTTATTGTATCTGTCTAAAACATCTTCTCAACGAGCAGCCTATATCTCCTATAGTAACAGATAGCAAGCGGATATATCAAAGAGCAACAAAGATCGGACATTTCTGACAGTTTGCCATTCCAAACAGGGACATTTGTACATCCTTTCGGAGTTTCTTCATCACATCTGACCGGGACTCGCATTCTTATCAAGATCGCCTGTTTCCTTCGTCGTTACTCGATGGAAGTCGACTAATTGTCATACAAGGTCATATTATAGCTGGAGTTGTTACAAAAAATATTTTAAGTCATCAAAGATGACTGGATTCATTAGAAGAAGTTTCGAACAATTGATAACTTAACAACGAAAAACATACACATAGATCTACAATCCTCAAAAAAACTACAGAATTTCTGACACAAATCAACTTGTAAAATGTTATTCTGCCGTAGCCTCTGATATTTTCATTTTCAATGTATATATTCCTAGTGCGAAGTTTTGTTAGGTTCTAAATTATTTTCTCTATGGTTACCATTGCATTGATAATGCAATTGCGGGCATTGTGTTCGAGGCGGTATGAATATTGAACAGAATGTGTTTGATGGGATATTATAGAGTTCAAGTACAGCTTATGTATAGTTCAGGCGTTCATATCTAAATACATACATAAAACGCAAAGGTTTGACTGACTATTTTAATATTAAAACTTTCGTGAGACATTTTATCAATATATTAACTAAACGGTTTTCACTCACGTGTAAACCGTGTACCGGGCGTGTATAGTCGTGTGTGATTGTGGCAAGAGTTACATAGGGGAGACTCGCCGAAACATTACCACAAGACTGTCCGAGCATATTAGGAGTTTTAGGGACGGAGACACAGTCAGATCAGCAATAGCGGAACATGCACGGCTCTCGGATGTACAGCATTACATTCGGTTTGATCAAGCTTCTGTGCTGGCGAGAGAGAAGTCTTTTATTCCGCGGAAAGTACGAGAGGCTATAGAGATCAACCGCTACCCGAATTTCAACCGAGACCGTGGATGGGCGCTTCCACTGGCGTGGGTCCCAGCTCTTAATACGATGACAAAGAGAAGGATCATTGAAACTTTGGATCAAGATACGGTCAGTTTTGTATGCGCTGGTACATCGGTCGATGTTGCTGTCCCTGATGAAGCAGTGGAGCGACCCGAGGACGAAGCGGCCGGGAGTAGTAACATCGCCTCGCCTCCACCCCCACCACCCCAGGTTCCCGCGCCCGTGTCCAGGCGGGCCGCTCGCGCGGCGGCGCGCAGTCTGCGTGCTGCCGCGGTCCCAGAACATACGTTCTGAAGATGGATGTCATAACATCCGAAACGCGTAAACAACTTACGCGATTTACACGTGAGTGAAAACCGTTTAGTTAATATATTGTTTGACTGACTGACTGAAATAGTGATCTATCAACGCACAGCCCAAACCATTGGACGGATTGGGCTGAAATTTGGAATGAAGGTAGATGTTATGACGTAGGCATCCGCTAAGAAAGGATTTTTGGGAATGCCACTTTTAGAGGGGTGATATAGGGGATGCAAGTTTTACTTCTTAATGCGAGCGAAGCCGCGAGCACCCACTAGTTATGTATATTTTTCTTGTTTTTAATATTGGTTTAATTATGTAGTAAAGAAAAACAGGTAAAATAATATTTTCAAGTCGGTTTGTAGCCACAGTGACGCTTTTGCGCGTGACTCGGGCAATCTGGTGATCATTATCATTGCTCGGTCTTATCCATTGCTGAGCATAGGTCTCTTTTAGTATACTGCCAGCTTTGACCACACGGTGATCTTATTTTTTTTTAACTAATACGGGTTTGCACTTGGCCATACTTTGCCTGATGGTAATCAAAGGCTATGGCCTAAGATGGAGCGTGGTTACCCGATAAGGCCAGGCCTATTTCTATCATTTAGATTATTATTACATGAATCCATACTACCAATCAAAAACTCACTCATGTTGATTAAACTAGATAATGTATAGGTATTTCGTCGTCAATCAATCGTTTAATCGCTTAACCAGTATTTATTTACGTAATCGGAATTTTTATCACCATCCGAACCCTTTTTCCCATCGTATATTATTGTAAATCACCTTCGTTCATTAATTAGATGTGGAAATCAAACGGAAAATATTTAGTTTACTTGCGCCGGCGCAAGGTCAGCGGAAAACGAGCGTTTTTGACCGAGTGAGTGAAGTAAGCGAAGTGTTACTTCGTCAATTTTTTTTCATCATCCCAAGTCATCTGTTAATATCATGTCGTATATTGTATAGATAGATGGATGGGTCAATATTTACAATAAAAATACCACCCAAAGAAAAATTGATATTTAGATAATACGAGTTGTTACAAATTTAGTCAAATTTCTCTTTCCTTTTCCATCCTTGAAATCAATAAAAGAGAAGATATGTTTTACGGTATTGTTTTTATTTTGTTTCAAATATAAATTCATATTTTTTCGGTAAATATGAATTCAAATATGTTTGTTTAAAAATGTAAACTACGATATTTATATATATATACCTGATAAGTAGATTTTTAATTTTATCTTTTCAAAAATCCCAATGTCTACTGCTAACCTAACTATAAAAAACTCTTACCCAATCGTCCTGACCTTCACCCAGCATGTTACGGTCATATTACGAACAATTGGCAACCTGTCAAGTAACTGTTTCCACGATGAATGGATTCATAAAACTACAATGTTTACTATAAGACACTAACGTAGGTGTTTTCTTCAAAATGCTGAAACTGAAAAAAGGAAATCAGGTTAGGAGGTTATCAGAACATGTTTTTGTTATTTTTCGCAAATCTTTTGTTCACGATTGTGAGTTTTCGCTGAAAGTAATTAACTGTTTTATATTGACCAATATGTCGAATTAATGTCCGGGTTTCTTTAGTTCGCATGACGCGTTTTATTACATACTAGCTGGTGCCCGCGACTTCGTCCGCGTGGAATAACAACGAACATAAAAACGGTTCTAGCGAGTTAACCTTAAAAGATAGACATAATGCTGTTGCGGACATTTTGTTAAATCATTTCAGGAGAAATAATTATTTCTTTAATATTTTTTTGATATCTTGAACCGTTTTCGCAGCACACGCAACGGAAGCCCTCAAAAATGAATAATTTTCTTCGTTTTTTTCCAAATTTTCCATTGTTTCTTCGCTCCTATTAGTTGCAGCGTGATGTTACATAGCCTAAAGCCTTCCTCGATAAATGGTCTATCCAACACAAAAATATTTTTTCAATTCGCACCAGTAGTTTCTGAGATTAGCGCGTTCAAACAAACAAACTCTTCAGCTTTATAATATAAGTACCTATATAGATATACGACATTCATAATACCATGTCAGAGACCCTAAGGTGAGTTTGATAAGCAAAACCAGAGTCAGCAACTTACAAACTTACCTATTTTATTCGTCTGTTAGAAACTAGATCATAACATCCAGCTGTTACATAACCTATTGTATCCACTAACTACAAAGGCTGCATAATATCAACATTGTGTATTGATGATTTGATTTGTCGTGTTTATTTAGAAACAATGGCCGACACTGCTACATTGAATATCCGTTTACAATTACACCAACAATGTAGAACACCTTAGCTATATTTTAATGTTCAGAAATTGTTGTGCTTAAACAACAACTTTGACTAGTTATCGTGTAAAAGTATCGGTAAAATTAATAATAAATAAATAAATAAATATTCCGGGACATTGCATACAGCGCCATCTAGCCCCACACTAAGCAAACGCTTGTGTCGTGGGTACTAGATAACGGATATAAAACTTATATACTTTTGTTTTGTAAATACATACTTATTATACATACAAACGACCAGATGAGTCTGGTAATTATAATTTTTTTTAAAGTACATAAATACTTGTGTCATGCGGGAATCGAACCCGCGACCTCTAGATTAGAAAGCAGAGTCACTACCAACTAAGCTAACAGGCCAGTCAAAAAAAATATGCTAAAAGATTATATAAAAAAAGTGAAAAGAAACTTTATGTCATGTTTAATTCATTGTATTAAAAATAAAGCCAATAGTTTTAAGTTTAGGTGATTGATCAGAGATCGGACTGGGATCGAAAAAAATACAGATCTTACACAATTGCACAAGTAAGTACTTTGTTAATTAGCTTTTTGGAAGTTAGTTTAAATCAAACATAGCCTATATTTAATGAGGTTTCTACTAAAAAGCCTACCTAGCTTCATTTCCTAGTTAGTAGGTTTTACTAATCGATGTCGGTGGTATTTATCAGGCTTCGTAAGCTGGATTACAGCTATCACTGCAACAGTAGAGGTTCAAGGCTTGGCTACGGTATAAAACAACGTTACTGGATACAAAAAAAAAATACGATGAACAAATAGTAAGTATGTGTGAAAGTTCTTTAAGAGCATTTGTCATGAAACTACAACCACTATACGATGACAAAGAGTCGGGAGGGACCTCATATTTATTTAAAATTTAACTTATCGTATGACAAAACTACACAAGAACGGGTTTAGAAAAAGTACCTACATAAGCTCTTTGTCATCTCTGGTGTTTAGATTAGGCAGTTAGGCAGGTCACGTCACGTCAAAGTCCGATAATGTGTCACAGATTTGCCCCACTTTTAGTCGTAATCCTCATTTCAAAGGGTAAATGAAGAAAATTGGTAAATTTTCCTTGAAATATTTTAAAACATGTGGTAAAGAAAAAAATCGGGTAAAACATACAAAAAACATTCAAAACATTATTTGGCAGAAACCCTACACGCGGTGACACCCAGTGTCAACAGAAACAGAGACCGACATGTTTATGCTTTCAAAGGTAAACTCTGAATTGAGTTCATTACCAATATCCAAGGTCGGGACATTTGGCAAGAGGAACATACAGTAATGGAAGACTGACGGGAACATCCTGACATCATAGGCTTATTGTTATTGCGATTATAAATAAAACTGTTTTTGTAACATGTAAAAAGATGAGAAATCATATCACAGTTTACACTAGTTACACTGATATTATAAAAGCGAAACTTGCCTGTGGGTGTGTTGTGGTTGTGTGTTTTGAGAGTGGATGTTTTGACGACAGAATTTAATAATATGACATTTGATATAGAAACAGATTAGACTTGCATTAAAGTAACCTATGTAACTTTGTTATCTCGGGTTAACGTGAGTTACGTGTATCGTAAACTTTTTTTAGACTCCAAAATAGGGCTTTTAATCCAGACATAATAAAGGAAAAAACAAAGTTCCTTCGTAATTCTTCTAAACTGAATAAATATCTGGTTATATCCTTTGTGATAATTTGTCGGATCTGAAGACATATCATAGTAATATGCGATCGATTTATATCCATATCTCACAAGCGTAAGCAAAATGCTAATCAAATTAGGAAGCCGCATAAAATGTCTATATTCTATCCTCACGTGTACTCGTATTTGTAATCTGTTAGAATTATTCACAGCAACCGGATTCAGAAGCTATACTGCTATTTATTAACTAAAATAATTAACGAATTCCTTTGAATAAACTTCAAGTTTTCAAACTTGTTTGTTTTTAGAATTGGCATTTGAATAAGTATCTATTGGCTTTTGGTATTTACTTTTTGTCATACTTGAATTCGTACCTATAAAATAAGTAGTTATGCCTTTTTTATTTATTTATAAAGAATTTATTTAAATTATTTTGCATAATATAGTCAAGCAAAATAGGGTTCAAGCAAAAACTTGGAATTTAAAAAAATCTTTACAGAGATTTTTCTAGGCTCAGGTTCACCTTAGCATCCCTTAAAAATATGCAAGTCAGGATTTAAATCCAGAGTTTGACACTTGAGGTTTTGAATTTCAAAACTTCAAAATAATTAATTGATGTAGAAAAATGTACATAATGTAGGTATATGAAGTGGCGGCTCTAGATACTAGGCGTTAGCCTGTATCTTGTTACCTAGTCTTTTGCAGTAGAAATATTATTTGTGTACATGTTACTTTAACTCACAATACTGCTTGATGCGTGAATAACTAAGTGTATTAACGCTCTAATTTATTAGAAGTATCATCTCAGATCTTTCCGCCAGCTTGAATCCCTTTCTCTCGTCACAATATTTTCTCAATTTCTCGTTCAAAATATTTCCGCAGCAATGGGCATGTTAATAAACCACTTCTGCGAACAATACACCTCCGAACCAATAATGAATGTCTTTACAAGGTGAGTTATACATGCCATCCTAAAATAAGTATAAACTACTAAGTTGTCTTGGCTTTCCTAGTGTTTGAGGTAAAAAAACCTTGATCTCTTTTTGATATCTAAACAACTTCTATGCCAGCCAAGTAACAGTAATAAAATTTGTCTATCCTTTAGAGCACGAGAAAAGAACAAACAACAAACAAAATAACATGTCAATTTGATGCTATTCAAAATGTGTATGTGCATCTGAATTTGCCCAAAATGGTATCAAATACTCGTTTTGATATTCATAATCAGATTTACATATTTGGAATCATATCTCAATTTAAGAGAAGACTATCAAAACACAAATAAACATACACCCACTTTTTCCTACAATTCGTTACAGAGTCGCATTACAGTTGCCCAATGAAGTATGCTACACTTTCTTGATCAGATATAGTTTCACTAGTTTCACCCAGACTAGGTTTTTAATCCGTCGCGACTGAGCACTGAAGTGGAATACCATGGAAACGTCACTCTAAACATACATCGCTATGAAAATGTTTCCACCTCTCTACCATATACTCCCCTTATTTTCTTCTCGCGCACAAAGCTCTTGTGCCATGGAAAAAGAGAGAGCCATATTAGTGAGAAAATGGCAAGTGGGCTCCATATTGTCGAGAATATAATAATAAATATGTCCTATAAAGGCAACTATTACTTTCAGGTTTCAAAAAAAAATCATAGCAAATAAGGTACTGGTTGATAGTTCACAAAACCAATTTGTGACGGTTTCGGTGACAACGGTCGCAATACAAATTTTGACAGATCTCCTTACGTCACATTTTATTTCTCGCTTGCATTTACTCGAACACTGTACCATACCAAATACCAACTCAACCGCGGCGGCAGCGTATGACCATTGACCATCTCGGGGTATTAATTATGTTTTTTTTACGTGGGGTAGGTTTACGTTTAACTACAGCCTGCCTGATGTTAAGCATTGCTGCATCCTAGGGTGTAACACGTTTACCTTTATGTTTCTATGGTATTCTAGTTCACAGCAGACTAGGTTTATAATCTGTCGAGTCTAGTTAGCTTGATGGATGGAGCTAACTGTACTTTGTTTACTTCGTGGACTGCAATTACTGTAGCTGACCTAGTGGTGTTTGTTTACTTTATGTTGAATAGATGAATATTGAGATACATTTTACTCTTTAAATGGCGGTTTAACAAATGTTTAGTTTGGATCGAACTAATTTAAAGAATTTAAGTGTTACGAATACGAATAAAAGTTATCTAATAATTATATCTTCACTTCTGGAAAAAGAGTAAATTGGTTTCTTCTAGATAAGCGAGCTAGTAGGTCCATTTGTAATCTTACATTGGCATATATCAAGTGAGACTAATTGAAGTGAATATCAAAACTCAACCAATAAACTTACTTCCAGGACAAATTTTATACATCCGTTACGATTAGTTGAATAAAATTAACTATTAAGAACTGATAAGATATTTTCTTCTTCCTATTGCCTATACTTATTTCTCACGTTGTCTCATAAATTAGGTATTTATTTGTCATTTCTCGAGAATTCGCGCGGAAATTGCCTTTCTTTATAATCTGGTGTTAAATGCCGATTTAAAAACATATATTTATATTATGGTGGTCTGTCCTGATTCCCATCCTAGATTGAATAAAATTAAAATTAAGTTTATATGGATCGTGTCGAACTGTACTGTCGAGAGTTTTCTAGCCGCCCCGGGGTTCTGTGACATTATGGTGAGTGACAATCTAACATTCATCTGGGCCACGAAAGCATCAAGATGTTAAAGACGCTATTTTTAATCCAATCAAAGGATTGGCCTTTAAATATGTGCAAAGGTTAAATAAATATTTTTGATTAGATTTTTTGATTTGACCTAATCCGATAACTTGTCATAGACCATCAACTGTCCATGTCCTAAAATTTATATTTTACAAATCGCTGCTTATGTAGTATGCTGTTATAGTAGATTTCAAATCTTTATCACAGTTACAGCTTTTTTTCAAGGTTGGAAACTCGAGAGTTCACAAATTTCATAGGAACTTAATTTTTTTCAGAATTCAAGAAAGATTTTTAATCTAAGTATTATCTTAAGAGAAGATGATCATAAGCAACACGCTTACCCATTACATGTTGCCATGGCAAAAAACATTTGGCACCAGAGTCGACCACTATCACAATACCTTACTTTTACCGTGAGACATTCCTAAGTAGCAATACAGTGTCAACTCTGAGTATAAATAACCTAAGTAGCACAGAATGGCCAAGTGCGAGATTGATATTTACTCGGTAATTTATGTAAATGTATTCTTACCCTGTGGACATGCTTGGCAAACAGACGATAAACACACAAACATTCTGTTCCCCTAGTAAGTTCGAATAAGAGTGGCTAACTCTGTCAGAGTTTTCAAACCACTATAAGGGCCTCTGACTTGGTTTACCAACTGCCATAAGTTAAGCAAATGTCGACGCGGTCAGTCCTTGGATGGGTAACCTAAAAGTGACATTATTTTTGGCCATTTCGTGGGTCAGATGACATGTTTAATATTATGTCCTGGCTATTATTAAATGTCAGACGTTAAGACATTTCAGGAGCCCTTAGGGTGGTTTAAAAATATTGACACCAGAGTTGGCCTCTGCCATACGAACTTACTCTGTTGGTATTGGTAGAGTGGGTTGTTTGTTGTCTGTTTGTCAAACGTGTGTTTGTGACATTTTGAGAACTAGAACGGAACTAATCAAGATTAAGCCTTTATTAAGAACTGGTTTGGTTTTTGTGAGAGATATATGAATGTCAAGAAAGAAATGTACTTACTATCCGGCTAGTGTGGCTCAGTGGTAGAAAGTTTGGTTTGCAATCCAATGTCCTATAGTTCGTAAGAAATCATGTTTCAAAAAGCTAAATTAAGCTATATCATGGTTTTTTACATTTTTAGAAATATGTTTTTTTATATGGGATCAGGCAGGCTATAGTCAAAAGTAATTACCTTTGATTGACTACAGCCTGCCTGGTGTTAAGTATTGCTGCAGCCTAGGGTATAATACGCTTACCTAGAAGATACCTATAAATGAAGATGTAGTTAATGCTGACCAAAAAATTAAAGTACCTAACTATGTATAGAAAATTAATATGAAAATTTAATAACAGTTTTTAAATACATAGGTGTTTGTTCAATATTTTGTTGATTCAATATGGTTCTCACTTCGTTTGTCCAAATATTTGCATTTTCCAGTTGTTATTTGCTCAAATGAAGGATTTAATTTAAACATTCGATCGAAATAATCCGATATTTTATTTATTTATTATTTACATTAATATTGGTACATTATACAATAAAACATTGTGTCTTCTGATTTTGTGGTCCTCAAACATATCGGCTCTAACTAATTTTATATACTATTATTATAAATGCGAAAATTTGTTTGTGTGTGAGTGTGTATGTTTGGTGGCTCTTCACGCTCCAACGGGTTAACTGATTTGGATAAAATTTGGTATATAGATAGAATAGACCCTGGATTAACACATAGGCTTCATTTTATCCAATAGTTAGGCGGGGAAAGTCTTCAAACTAGGGACAGCGAGCCTATGGAACTCTACCTGCAGCCCTGTTTCCAGAAAATGGTCTTCAATTCCAGAGTAAATAGGTTTCTTCTAGACAAGCGTGCTACATCATAGACTACAGTGGTGCCTAACATAAGGCAGGCTGAGTCAAACGTAAGCCTATCCGTGTTTTTTTTTTAATAAATATTTATTTGAAGTCGGTTAATAAATTTAAAAAGAGTGTCACTTCATCTGAAACTGTCAAAGACAGCCGTGATGCTCTCAGCCACAAAATACCAAGAAACTGTTAAGCTACCGTCAAAGGTATGTTTAATAAGTAATGTCAAATACATTAACTTTCTTTCCGTGGGCAGAGGGTCGAACCAGTCACGATTGGCACGAACTGTCAAGAACATCGACATCACTATCTATAGGCGTCTCATTATAGTAAAAAATTATATACTTTGTCAAATGAATGAAATTAAAAATGGTTGCTCAAATAAAATTTAAATTGGTTTATTTTTAGTACTGGCAAAGCAAATCTCGTTTGTAAAATCGCTATAAATGTATACCGAATGTATCCTTTAGATTCGGTGTCATTCAACAATAGAAGACATGCTCCAATTTCGGATCTAGCGTTGCTTGTGCTAGTGGTTCAAAAATCTAATTAAATATTTTTTTAAATGTGTAATAGTAATTATCAATTTTCTGGATGTTGATTGATACACACCTGAATTATATCGTTGTCACAATACAACTGTATGAAAAACAGGAAGTAGTTAGGAGTCTTTAGGTTATCTTGTCTTTAGGTCAGGAGGTAAAAAAGTATGTTTGTTACTGGGACATTTGTGGTCGCTTCTCTTCCTGTACTCTGGAGTATTCAATTTTACAATGATGAGGATTATTTTGACGTTGACTGTATTATCCGATTCTTATCAGATAATATAAATCACTTTAATGAATAATTATTTCGCTAAAAAAAGGTTATCACGGTATTTTTTTAATGCGTGTAAAATGTTTAAACATAATGCTCTATGTATAAGAAAGCCGTAAATGGGATTGACTTGAACCATATTATTGGTATGTTTAACCGTATCTCATATATTTCACTAGTGGGTGCTCGCGGCTTCGCTCGCATTAAGAAGTAAAACTTGCATCCCCTATTTCACCCCTTTAAAAGTGGCATTTCCAAAAATCCTTTCTTAGCGGATGCCTACGTCATAACATCTACCTTCATTCCAAATTTCAGCCCAATCCGTCAAGTGGTTTGGGCTGTGCGTTGATAGATCACTATATCGGTCAGTCAGTCAGTGACCTTGGAGTTTTATATATTTAGATGAAATCGGAATTCATGATCAGTTTCTAATTTCAAAGATTTGGCGATAGATAAAAATCTAATAGCACACGTTTCGCTACCACTTTTATAGGGCCAATAAAGTAGCCACAAAAATCTCGGCTCCTTTGATTTCAAACTACATCGTTCAAATCAAACAAAATATGTACAAACACGGCTCTTAATAGCTGTTGTAAATATTTACAACGCCAGGTGGCTTCTGTATCTACATAAACTAATACATATATACAATATACAGAATATACGTGGTCTACAAAATATGAATGATGCTAAAAATATAATAGTACTCAAGATAACTCGTGAATCTTTATGGAAATGACTATTCGGATTGAACTGTTGAGCTTGCTTTTTGAAGAGAGATGATAAACAAAATTTTTAACTACAAGATGATTAATGATGGGTTACCTTAATCTTTGCAGCAGCTGTAAGGCTGGATTATATCGCACGGCGCCACCGTTGTTTTTTTACTATTTGTTATTTAATCAGATATTAAACCAAACTTTCAAAACACTTGATATTGAATTTGTAGTTACTACTACTTACTACTATTATTTACTAGCAGACGCCCGCGGCTTCGCTCGCATTCCTTTGAGATAAAAAGTAGCCTATGACACTTCGAAGACCTCATACTACTTACATACCAAAAATCATGATAATCCGTTCTGCCGTTTTACCGTGATGAGCGTTTAAATAAACAGATAAACAGAATTCTAAAAACTGCTGAAACGTGTTCTGTTATGGATTTAAAGTATAACCAAACCTCTTCAGCTTTATTATATTATGTCTAGATGGATAGCTTCTGCATTGATTGTAGTATAAGCCTATAGAACACTAGGTCGTGTCTGAGGTCGTGGTCACAGATTCGCCACAGTGTGACCCAGAGCCAGCGCGTGCCAGAAGCAGTGGGCTAACAAACTCACGAACAGAGGATACTCAATACCTACTGTAATACTTAGCTGTGACTCATCTTCTTTACGGTAGAGTAGAGAGTAAAGATACGTTTCAAGCTATGTAAAGGTTTAGCTTTTTAGGTTTCATTGTTGTTGTTGTTTGCGGCCCTTCTTTTGCGTGTCCATTTATTTTTATCTCAATTTGAATGGTTTTTTTTGTATGTTCTGCTGGTAACCTCGGACCAATGTCGTTGACTTTTTACAGCCAAACACAGTTGTAAGCCTTGCTCTATTTTAGGATACAATTTAAGACTGTTGGAAGACTCACGACGACACCAGAGCTGCCCGCTTTTAAACGAACTATGTAACTTATTTAAAGTTCAAATGGTAACACGGGATAACTTATATTTTCGTTATGTAAGATACATGTTCAAGTCATATATATTTAAAATTCAAGACCACAATACAACATGTTTTTTTAACCGACTTGCTAAAGTGGTTCTCAATTTTACTAAATTTTGTTTTTTTTTCTTTACCATTCATGACAGTTCGTGCATTTGATTGCATTAAGCTATCATCATAATCGACTTGCATTACTATAATCTAGTGTCAGACTTTTGTAGACTAAATAGTGTACAAGCCAAATAAAGCTCTATAATGTTCGCAATAAGGAATAATTTTGTTCGTCAAATTGAGATTACTTGTGTACTAAATACAAAGTCATCCATCCAAACGAAAACCAACTCTAAAACAAGTAGATAAAGTTGATGTTCCTAGTAAATATTGAGATTATTTCTAGTTGTTATACAATACTTGCGTGTCAAACGGAAGAAAATAAATAATGGTAGCAATTAGCTTGTGATTGCAAACGCTAACGATTGTTCTGTGACCTACGTTTATAGGAGTTAAGACATTAACTTAAATTATGTTTTAAGTCGCTAAATCTGGAGTTGAAAGTTTTTGTACCTTGGGTTCCCTAAGTACTTACTACCTCAACATATTTTAATTTAATTATCATTATCATCACAAATTTAAGGGTGAGGCCGTTGTCTGTGGAGGCACTATCCTTCCCGATCTTCTGCCAATTCCTTGACCTCCTTATACGACATGACGCCCGCCTTCTCCTTTACTTGGTCCATATATGACCTCCCCGGCCTTCCTCTTTCTCATCGTGCTTCCAGTTTCCCTTCAATTTTATGTATTTTAGAAGTCGTCATGTCGTATAAATTATTAATCGAGTGTTTAGTCATTTTAGCATGATATCTGATTAAAAAGTTATTTATATAGATACCCACTTAGACCTAATTATGTCAAAATTATCGTACCTAAGTAAGTAACATAAGTTATCTAAAGTAAGCCTCATTCCCATGGCGGCTGTATAAGGTCGTCCTGGTAAAGAACCTCTCATTTTTTGTCTCACTGACTTACTTGCTAATCTGCCTGTACAGGGTGACTTTTTGATACGGGTCAAAGTCTTTATGTCTTTTAAAGTATTGACCACTAATAAAACGATTGTGTTGAGAATAGGCTAGAATTGAAAACGATATTGAAAAATGACACAAAATGTGTACTAAAACCAAAAGGCATATTTTATATAGTTTTTGAGCTAAAATCTACAATGGCAACAATACTGTGGTCAAAAAAACATGGTTTGTGGCCGAATGGAATTGGCGTGTTGTGACGCGGACTGACAGGTTTTACATGTTCAACTTATTAATTGTACTGTTAAATATTGGGTGCTTCAAGGTGTCGTGTAACATCAACTACAGTAATACCTAACATCGGATACACTGTAAAAAACGTACCTAATTTAGGTTAAAAAAAAACCATTAATCGTCTACAAATTCTTCATTCGTCAATCGCTCAATCAGATTAGTGGCCCTTAAGGCGCTTTGAAAACTAACAACTGAGTTGACGACTTACTTACATACGCACTTACTTATAATTGTTCCTCTAAAAAGTCACCTGTATAAAACAGTCAGTCACACAGTACATGTTTTTTTGCGCGTGCTGTCACTGACAGTCGCGTAATTGGTCTAATGGGCGAGCGCATCTTTGTGGCACAGCCGGACCTTTGGGCTTCTAGGGGTTAACGCTTTGTTTAGGTTTGTACTGGCAATTAAGGTTTAATTATAATGAAAAAAACCTTCAATTAATTAAAAATACTTAGGTACATTTAAGTTAATTTATGTGCAGGTTGGAAGCTCTGTTGTCGAAAGTTATCAAACCGCCTCATAGACCTCTGACATGGTTTATTTACAGCTGTCGATTAAAAAACAGCCTTCCATGTTATCTGATCAACAGAAGCGCTTCGATGTTAAAGTTTATTTTAAGTGTACCTGTGATATTGTATAAAAGAGATATGTAAGTATAGATTTTTAATTAAAAAAAAAACGAAAGGTAACATAGCATTTTTGAAACTTCACCCGCACAAGCGTCTCTATGTAGGTGTATGCTTGTACTAGAATAAAATCAAAACGTCCACTCTTCTTAGTCTTCTTATTATCGATTGAGAGTGGCCAACTCTGGTGTCGAGAGTTTATCAAGCCGCCCTAAGGGCCTCTGACATGGCTTAAGGACTGCCGTACTAGACATACAGTAAACTCTTCAAACACTTCTTAGTAATAACAGAGGTATGTAGGTTTATGACCACAGATGAGCAGCACAACAGTGTCAGAAGGAAATATGTATAATAATGATCACAAAATGATGACAGAAACACTCCGACAAAAATACTTCACAATAAGACGACCATCACAGAAATGACACTTTTACGCTGATTGTTTGTGCTATTTGACACAGAATCGACAGAATTATGAGAGAGCACTAGAAATTACCATCACTCTTCTATGGCTGACATGAATATTCTGGGTCTTATTACAAAACGATAGTTAACTTTGAAAATATGCAGTCCGTTTTTGCTGTTTAAAATTTGTTTTCTTCTGTCATAATAATCAAATTGTCAAAATGTAACCAATGATAAATCAACGTTCTAATTTGAAGATGACAGTTTGCATGTGATGTTTGAACTACAAGAACCGACTTATTTTTCAAAGTACTTGACTGACTCAAACCACGTTTTGTAATAAGACGGTCTGAGTTTGATACTGACCGTGGAATTAGTTTCAAAGGTTTGAAGATATGTTAGGGTAATTGCAATATTTTTTAAGCTACATTTTAGACTACAGTGTAACGTTAACCCTATTTTAATAGACTCTATAAAAAGGAGGCTATCATTCCATCTTTGGCTTCTTAACACTTGCATTGTGTCGAAGGAATAAAGGACAGAGCTGCAATATAACATTACATAAATGTACATATGTCCGTTATCTAGTATCCATGATACAAGCGTTTAGCTTAGTATGGGGCTAGATGGCGCTGTGATATCTCCTGAAATATTTATTATTAATTTTACTCTAGTACTTTTTGTATGATTTTTATAAAAGGGAAGAGGCCTACATCGGTGGGTCTCATTAGGCTGATGATGATGATATTTGTACAAAAGAATAGCGGTAGCATATATTGCATTTCTACAGCACACGGCCTTGCTGACCTAATGCCGTATATTTTATATTTCACTGAGGTCTATGACCGGAACAAACTGCTTCTGAGCACGAATGATCTAACCCAATTTAAACACTGTTAGCTAAATTGATTTTACAAGATACTGGGACCGCTTTCTGAGACTCTTTCTTTGATAAGATATTTAATCAGGCGTTACTTTGCGGAAATCTATTGCAGACGAAACTCTGGAGAAATGTGTCGTGGTTTTTCGCTGGGACTGCTCCTTAACCGGGTTCAAACAATAAATTTATTTGGTACATATTGGATTGGATCTTGTACTTTGGACAAACTATAGATTTATGTGATAGGCGGCATATCATTGAAGTTAGATAGAAAAACATTCTAACTATTGCTAAAAGCGATCGTATTCACGTAGGTATAATTCACTTATAAGCAACATTTTATTTTTAATACCCGGGTATTGAGGATAATATCAGAGATAAAATTCAGAAGAAAAACAGTATTTCAGTAAATATTCTATAAGCTGTTTACTTTCCACCACTAAAATAAATAAAGATTTGTTCTACTCAATCTTACAATTTCATGCTCGTGTATGTCGTGAAAAGTATTATTTAATTAATTTTGCTTAAAGCTATTTGATTCAGGATTACTTATAGTGCTTGTTATTGTTTATGTGTTGTAATTCAGAAACTAATTAGAATATTTCCTTCACAGATGCCGTTTGCTGAAAGATTTACAAAGTAACGGTAAGTGAAATCTATTGTTGAATCATAGATAATATAATCCAGAGATTCCTATTTAATAGCAATTACGATCCAGTTTAAAGACACAATCATTTAGTCGAATTGAAAATGTCTACCTCTTTACTTTTTCCCTTATCTCTCTCTCTTGAGTCGTATTCCTCATGACTGAGGGTCGTGACTCCCCCGCAGAATTAATCCGCTAGGGGAGTTTTCTTGGGCAGATACATCGTGGTGGGCGCCCAGGTCCTTCCACGGAAGACACATGTCCATTTTCCCTTATACTGTAGGCCTAAATCCCGGTCTTGAATTAAAATTGTATTCTAATTGTTTTACATATTACTTTGTAAACCGTAGTATTGATGAATACTGCATTTAAGTTCATCACACGTCCAAAGCAACTGACCAATTCTATGACAGATATATTGACTTTTAATAGAGATAAAATTATTAAGAAACAAATAAGGTATCACCTGCATAATCGCTCGAAATTTTAATTATCTCGAAAAGTTACTTTTACGATCTTGTCCTATATGTTTAGGAATTATTTCAAAATATAGGCATTTATGAGGCGTCTCTGAGGTATGATCTCGTTATAACTTATGTGCGGAATTTCACTATTTATGTTAATAGAATTATAATAATGTCAGTGTAAAATTGTTTGTTTATATGGATTTGAATGCCTCAACGATTAGTTTACTGTAAATGTAATTTGTACATGTAATTTCTCTTGTTTGTTACGAGTCCCTATTAAAACAGTTTATGTGCTCAATTAACATAATTCTCTTGACATTAATTTTGCAATTAAATTCGTAATTTGTTTATCTAGTAGGTGAATATGAGTATATTTGTGAACCGGTCTAGTTTTATGATAAAGCTAATAGAGTTTGTTACTTTTTTTTGGTGAAATTGATGCATGCAAAGAAATGAACTCGTGTGCTCAAGCGTAAGCGAGATAGCATATATCTGTCTCGCACCCGCACATCCTCCAAACTTGGTCAACCAGCCTTGACCAGTTCCCTCAACCGCACCGCACCGCGCGGACACACACAGTGGGCCGTGTCAAACTTCCTTCAAAATATCAAACCCATACCACGCGATCGCGCCAGAGTCCGTCGTCTCGGCATCAGTGTCCAGACCAGACAAGCACCTCTTTGACAACGGAGACCAGCCTCACGCGCGCTCCTGTCAGCCACACCTAGGACCGGCTGTCCGAGCTCCAACCAGGATCCATCTCGTCTTCACGCTGCGCGAGCCACGTAGGTGAGTTTCTTTGCTAAGTCTGTTTTGCCAAAAGATCGCCGACATAAACCCTGGCCTTATATTTTTCTTTGTCATCATACCCCTTATATCTCTTTCCATCCAAGTACAGAATCAGCACCGCTATGGTAGGATATTTTTTGTATAAAAAATTCCCCATTTTATGGTCCTTCGAGCCGGATAAGTACTTTTACTAATTTTAAATATTTTACTCCCGCTCAGTACTTAACCTACCCTCCAAAAGTGTTTAATTACGTATGTTTTGTGAATATTTTCGTATTATAACTTGTGTATTTATTACCCTTCCTACAATATTAATAGTTCATTATTAATTCACATACAAATACTCATATCATATTCTAAATAAAACTATTGCACCAAATAGTGCCGCTTTGTGTGTCGCGTATCTACCTATTTGACTCGTGTCGTATCTACCGCATTCTTTAAACCAAAGTTATTAAGGGAACTCCTTTGGTTTATACCGCTTTACACCGAATCACACATTTTGTGTTTCGTTTATACCGCATATTGTATTTCACACCGCATTTATACCGCATTTCACCGAATCACGCAGTTTGTGTTTCGTTCACACCGCATATATTATAAAACAACATATTTTGTTGTACCGCTTTAACCGCATTTAGTACTTATTTCACACCGCATATTTATACCGCATTACACCGAATCATGCAGTTGTGTTTCGTTCACACCGCATATATTATAAAACAACATATTTTGTTGTACCGCTTTAACCGCATTTAGTACTTATTTCACACCGCATATCTATACCGCTATACCCGCACGCGTTTGGAGTTCGATTTAACCGCATTTATTTATAAACACATGTTGTGTTCAACGCCGCGAGTTTTGAATATCATAAAACTCAATTATTTTGTGTAAACCGCTATTACTTATACCGCATTTTATACCGCTAAGTGATAATCTGATTTAGATTTTGTCATACTTTGTTCTACATCGTTTACCTAGTCAATTCGTCACCTTTCATAATAACAAATTTGTTCGTTCTCGCTCCGCTAGAAATTTATTGGATTCAATCCCTTTGTTATGTCACATCTATCTGTTCGTATTCAGCGTAGGCAGCGACAACTAAGCGATGCATTACTACCCGCATTTTTTAACTTCGCGAGAGCCTCGCGCCGTGCCGCGGCCGCCGCGCCGTCTCGTTCGCACTTAACAAGACCGTGTTAAGCCTATATTATTTGTCTCGCTTATTATATTTACCGCAAGATCACCAACGTGGTCATTTTGTTGACTTTGCTTCTGGCCTACTTATTTTTAGCGCCGCTTAACAACTACATACAAACGTCACTATGTCGTCGGCGAACGAACAAAAACTTAAGATTCTAGAATCGCAAAGGCAGGCTTTCTTTAGCCGTATACAAGTTATTTATGATATGTCAAGGGCAGATTTAACTGATGATGAAAAATTGGAAGATTTCTTGTGTTCGATTGAAACTCTGGAAGAAGTTCGTAAGAATTATTTCGAATGTGTTAAAGAAATAAATGCTCTTTCACTAAAATTAGACCCAAAGACAGATCCAGATTTTAATCAATGGTTGGCGCTGGAAGATTTATATTGTCGCATAAAGCGCAAACATTCTAAAGTAGAACCGCATTCTGTCCCATCGTCTCCCACACAGAAATTTAGTGAGGACCAGTCCCCAACTTTTAAATTGGCTAGGATAGACATACCTGAATTTGACAGTGATTTCAAAAATTGGCCATTGTTTTACGCGACATTCGATAATGCTGTACACAAAAACAGCTCATTGACCGACACAGAACGCATGTTTTATCTCACAAGTAAATTGAAAGGCAAAGCGAAAGCTATATATTCAGGAGTTATTCCTTCTGCCGAAAATTACGCAACTATTTATCGCAATCTCAAAGAACGTTTTGAAAATAGTCGAGACGCAGCAACCTCTTACCTAGATCAATTATTTTCGCTCAAACCAATAACGACACCAACCGCTGGCAATCTCGAGTACTTGGTTGATCGTTTTTCAAACTCCCTTCAAGCATTGAATAACTTAAAAATACCTAACTTAAATGATTTTGTTATGATGTATTCGTTAATCAAACGACTAGATAAGGAAACCGCGCAACTATTCGAAATGCAAAGCCGAGGTACAGAAATTCCTTCGTTCAACGACTTAGTAGTTTTTTTACGCGATCGAATTAGAGTATTGACACGAACCGCTGATAATAAAGATAAGACGCTAAATTCGAATTCGAACAAGTCGCGAGCTTTTGTTGCTAGTGACGTCAGCGCCGCTGTTCGCCGTCAGTGTCCTTTATGTGAAATGGATCATACACATCTATATCTTTGTGGTAGATTCAAAGCTTTATCTCCCCGCGAACGTTATTATAAAGTAAAAGAAAATCGTGCGTGTGTTTCGTGTCTGAGTCTATCTCACCAAGGTAACTCTTGTAAATCCAACGCATATTGCAAATTCTCTGGCTGTGGAAGCAAGACCCATCATACGCTATTACACTTTAATAAGTCGGATAAATATAGTCCGGGAGCCGCCGTACAAAATAATAACGAGCTTTCTGCTAATCCGCCCGCACCACTTAAGGAACCCGCTTCAAAGATTACCTCGTTTTGTAATATGTCCGCCGAAGATAACCGCCCGCGTAAAAATAATAAAAAGCTGTTAGGTACCGCATTAGCTGAAGTCCAACTTGCTAATGGCTCAGTTAAACAAGTTCGCATACTTATTGATCCTGGCAGCGAAGAAAACTTTATTAGTAAACGGGCTTGCAAGCGAGTAGGTATACGTACACATCAAACGGAGAACGCAGGATCCGTAATCGGAATCGGTGGCACCTCCCAGCCTACATTAGGAACCGCTACAATAAATTTATTATCTAGGTGTGATAAGCAGTTCGCGCTGCCATTAGAGTTGCAAGTAATGAAAACCATTTCCGGTAACTTGCCTTCCGCAGAATTCGACGCCTCGTCACTCCAGTATTTGAATGGATTACAGTTAGCCGATCCTGAATTTTATGTACCTAGTGAAATAGATATTCTGATTGGTTCGGAACATTTTGCTAATATACTGAAAGCAGGAAAAATAATGGGACCGCCGGGTAAACCTGATGCACTTGAAACGGTTTTTGGTTACGTAATTCTGGGCTCGATTTCTAACCTTCCTATTGCAAAAAATGATTCTTCTTCTTGTTTCTTTTCCCGCCAAGAATCATCTCAAAACTCGCTTGAAAGTTTAATGAAAAAATTCCTGGAATTAGAGGCCGTACCACAACATCAATATTTATCCAAGAGTGAACAATTATGCGAAACGTTTTTCACTGAAACTGTGCAAAGAGATTCGTGTGGTAGGTATGTGGTGGCACTACCCTTTCAAAAACCGCCTTCTTTACTGGGTAATTCAATGAATATCGCCTCACGACGCTTTTCTAGTTTAGAACGCAAATTCAAAACAAATCCCGCTTTAAAAACCGATTATGACAAAACGATTAAAGATTATCTAGACAAACAGATTATTTCACCCGCGCCCGCTTCAACCTGTACCGGTCCGCATTATATCATACCGCATCACGCCGTCTTAAGAGAGGGCAAACCGCTTCGCATCGTTCTAAACGCTAGTCAAATCTGTGACAATGGGATCTCTCTTAACGACATATTACATTCAGGTCCAAATTTACAGACCGATTTAGTTGCAATTATTTTAAAATTCCGCTTATTTTCGGTCGCCTTGACCGCAGACATAAAACAGATGTTCCTAGCGATTGGGGTTCGCGAGGAAGATCGTAGGTTTTTGAACATTCTATACAAATTCGATGAAGATTACGCTCGCCTTTATCATTTCAACCGTGTGTGTTTCGGCTTGCGATGTTCGCCCTATTTAGCCATGCGCACCGTCAGGGAACTCGCAAGCGCAGAGTCATTAAATTTACCGCTCGCGTCACAGGTAGCTAGTAGTAACCTTTACATGGATGACCTCGGAGTGTCTGTAGGTAGCCACAAACAAGGAGCTCAACTCGCGTTGGACTTGATCGAGCTATTTAAACGAGGCGGTTTTGACCTCGTTAAGTTTGTGAGCAATTCACCGGAAGTACTAAAAATGATACCTGAAAATAACCGCTTATCTTCGAAAGTCGAGTTTGATCGGGAAGACAACCTAAAACTTTTAAGCTTAGTTTGGTCACCTACTGAAGATGAATTTTCGATTTCCATCAAATTCAATCCGCACGTAAAATGTACTAAGCGATTGATGCTTTCAACTATTGCTAAGTTGTGGGACATAAATGGCTACTGCGCGCCCGTAATTCTACACGCCAAACTTTTAATAAAGGCTCTTTGGGCCGCGGAACCCAAAATTGATTGGGATGATACACCCCCGCAAGCTATTTGCACGGCGTGGAGCCGTTTCCTCGCGGAGCTACCACAGTTACAAAATTTCAAAATCCCGCGCTTTCTTGGTATTGTAACGGACTCCCGCATTTTTTTGATCGGATTTGCTGACGCGTCCGAGAAGGCCATGGGTGCTTCCGCGTATCTCTGCGTACAGCAGCCTACGGGACAAAATGTTGTAAATCTGGTCGCGGCCAAGAGCAAGGTAGCTCCCTTAAAAAACAGTTCTTTGGCCAGACTGGAACTGACCGCGTTAGTTATTCTCTCAAAACTGCTCAGGTTCGTGATTGATACGATTTCCTCGTGCCGCAAAATAAATGAAATCTTCGCGTTTTCAGACTCCACCGTGGCCTTACATTGGGCTCACTCTTCCCCGCATCGATTTGACACGTTTGTAGCAAACAGAATTGCTATTTTACAGGATAATCTTAACCCCAAACACTTTTTTCATTGTGAAAGTGCACACAATCCCAGCGACTGCATTAGTCGTGGGTTGACTCCCGCTCAATTGCTGGATCACCCTCTTTGGCTTCACGGCCCGCCTTGGGCACGTGACCAGGTTCATACTTGGCCTATAAACCGCTTTATATTTGACCCCGCTCAAGATGAAAAACTTCTTGAACTGAAAAAACAATCAAATGTTTTCCTCGCAACCGAAGAGACAGCTCCCTTTCTCTGTGAACTCGCTAAGCGGTTCTCTTCTTGGTCTAAGCTACTTCGAGTTGTGGTATACATATATCGCTTCATGAAAAAACTCCCGCGCTCTGACAGAGTTCAAACTTCAGACTTAGAATTTTCTGAAACCGCTGTTATAAAAGCTCTTCAATCTCAATATTTCGCAAAAGATATTGAAGGCTTTCTTAAGTCCCGCAAAATAACTAAATCATTAATTACGCTTTCTCCTTTCATAGAAAAGGACCTCCTCCGCGTTGGTGGTCGGTTAGTTAATTCATCGCTGGAATATAACAGCAAACATCCCATTTTGCTTCCAAAAAGGGATCATATTGTGAGCCTCATCATAGACTATTACCACCGCAAGTACTTACATGCTGGTCCGCAGCTGTTGCTCTCAATCCTGCGTCAAAAATATTGGATTATTTCTGGTCGCAGTGTGGTAAAACAACGTTTCCGCCTTTGCAATACTTGTTTCAAGGTCAATCCCCGCACTGAATCACCATACATGGCGGCTCTTCCCGCCCCGCGCGTTAACGAATCTAAGGCATTTCTATATACAGGCTGTGACTATACAGCAGCCTATGAGATTTTAATCAGTCGTTATCGTGGAGCACGGAAAGAGAAAGCGTATGTATGCATATTTACCTGCCTACAAACCAGAGCTGTACATCTAGAAGCGGCTGTTTCTCTAAGTACAGACTCTTTCTTACGGGCATTCCGACGATTTATATCTCGACGAGGTAAAATTTTGTCATTGTTTTCAGACAATGGCACTAATTTCACGGCCGCGCGAAATCAGTTTAAGGAAGTTAAGGATTTTCTACGATCTAAAACTTATCAAAACGCGTTGAACCAAGAAGCAACGTATAACGGAATTACCTGGCACCTAAATCCGCCCTCCGCTAGTCATTTCGGTGGGTGCTGGGAAAGCCAAATCCGCGTCATGAAAACACATCTTCGCCGCGCCATTCGCGATACTACGCTCACATATGAAGAATTTATAACTGTCCTTGCTCAAGTAGAAGCTGTTATGAATTCCCGTCCGCTGACAGCTTTAAGCTGCGACCCCGCAGAGCCACAGGCTCTGACTCCCGCACATTTTTTGAACCAACTTCCTTTGGACACTTTTCACATAGACCCACGTTTAGATACCGTAGATCTGGTTAGAAGTAAACGACTGGTAGACGATGTCGTTCAAAGATACTGGCAACGATGGAAGCGTGAATATCTAAACACTCTTCAATCTCGCGTCAAGTGGAATACTAAAACAATTCCGGTAACCAAAGGAACAATAGTTCTCTTAAAAACTGATAATTCACCGCCTCTTCAATGGCCTCTTGGTGTTATTGAAGAAGTAATGCCCGCATCAGACGGAGTAACCCGCGTCGTCAAAGTGCGTACACAAAACGGTACTTATGTCCGTCCCGTGGTGAAACTTTGCGTTTTACCCACTCAGTAGACTATTATCTGACATTCAATTATTGTACATATGTATACGTATATATTTTATAGCATATATTATTTTCCCACATCGTGAAATTAACCTCGTTTTCCCTCATTCCTATTTACTTTTCCCGCATTTTCATATTCTAGTTCAGGAGCTCACAACTCCTGAAGGCCGGGGGGATGTTACTTTTTTTTGGTGAAATTGATGCATGCAAAGAAATGAACTCGTGTGCTCAAGCGTAAGCGAGATAGCATATATCTGTCTCGCACCCGCACATCCTCCAAACTTGGTCAACCAGCCTTGACCAGTTCCCTCAACCGCACCGCACCGCGCGGACACACACAGTGGGCCGTGTCAAACTTCCTTCAAAATATCAAACCCATACCACGCGATCGCGCCAGAGTCCGTCGTCTCGGCATCAGTGTCCAGACCAGACAAGCACCTCTTTGACAACGGAGACCAGCCTCACGCGCGCTCCTGTCAGCCACACCTAGGACCGGCTGTCCGAGCTCCAACCAGGATCCATCTCGTCTTCACGCTGCGCGAGCCACGTAGGTGAGTTTCTTTGCTAAGTCTGTTTTGCCAAAAGATCGCCGACATAAACCCTGGCCTTATATTTTTCTTTGTCATCATACCCCTTATATCTCTTTCCATCCAAGTACAGAATCAGCACCGCTATGGTAGGATATTTTTTGTATAAAAAATTCCCCAGAGTTTTAACACGCTTTTACTATAGTAAATCATTCGGAAGAAAGAAAAGAAAAATGTCTGACTAAGAAAGTTAATCGTGAATTTTAGACCCAGAATTCTGAATAATTTAAGACAATATTAATCAAACTGTGTTATTTTATTAGTTTTGATGCCGCAAATGATATCAATTGAATTGATTCTCGTTCGTAATGAAGCGTTAGAAATTTCTCAAACAAAAAATCATATTTCATAGAAAAAGTCGTCAAAATGTGGTCACAATACTCACTTATAACATCCTTTTTTTGTCGGTGGTTCAAAATACACACAAGTCGAATCCCAAGTAGGAAATTGTCTACAAAAATAGCCATGTCACATTACTAGTATTACTGCTAAATAGGTTTGTTGCTTGGTTATTCCTAACTTGTATGGTTCAATAGTTATCATACGTCATAAAATGCCATTCCGTCGCAAGACACAAGCTTGTCACGTACATTACACATAACATCCTAGATTACTGCTTTTGTGACTGGGCAAGGTATGAGCTGATAGCGAGTTGAATTATGTTTTTATAAAAAGTGGCAAAAAAGTACACGATCTGCCTGATGGTAAGCAGCACCGCCGCCGCCTATGAACACTTGCAACTCCAGAGGTGCTGCAGCACTTTGCCAGCTTCGAGAGGTGTTTGAGTACCCATATACACCACAGAACAACGATCGGGCCACATCGCCCCCGCGCATGTTTTTTTGCACTGGCGCTTGAGCATCATTTCAGCCGAATTGAAACTTGCATAACCGTTCACTGCACACTGCAGTTCAAAGTGCAATATAGTGCCTGTACTGATGGAAATTAGTCTCAAACTAACCTGCCGATTGAGACTCATTTGACATATGTTTATAGGCATTTATAATGTTAATTAGTTTATAAGTTAATAATGTAAAATGTGACTTACCATAAATGAGGATTGTTATAAATTGGTTAAAAAAAGAATCTGAATGTAGGATCTCGCAGATCCTATCCCTTGCGCCGGCGCCGGTGGCGTACTGCATCGAGCGGCGACCCAAATACTTGTCGGTAACGGTGCGTCCCGCGCGCCGACCTTTTTAGCGGATCTACTCCACCACGCTAATTGTAGACCATATAGTCCAGATATATGACCTAGGCTGTAACAGACGATATGTTTCAGTAGCTTCGTTTGAGAGCCAGTTTCATTCTAGTACAGACATGCTCCATCTTTGACCACTGGTGATTGTGCGGGGTCGGTTTACGTAAAAACAATGATTTACGACCGGTAAATTAAAATTCAGCTGCTGGTATGATCCACCACGCTCAATGTAGACCATAAAGACAAAAGTATATGATAAAGATATCTCTATGAAGCGCTTAGGGCTCAGCAATCTGGGGTATTTGTACAGCATATAATTCCTATGCGCCACAACTGAGAAACAGAACGTAATTTTTGATTTGGTTTACCTACTCGTACATGGTCCTTAAAGTGACATACACATCATTTTTGGTGTGTCTATCTCTATGTATCTATGCTATCCTGAAACAACGTAAGAGAAACCACAGTCAAATATGTTATATAGTTCCCTATATTTCCTTGATATGTAGTTACATATTTATTTTGCCGAAATAACAATTTGCTGCTCGCCCATTAATCAAATAAATAAATAACGCGAGGGAAACCGCAATGTATTGCTCTAGTGGTTAGTTCCCTTTATTTCCTTGTAATCTATAGTTAGCAGTGTCAAACCCTATAAACTGACCTCCATGAATATGCAACTTGTGCCCTACTTCCTAGTCATGACCGAACTGAGAGGTCAGCGCAGGTCAATGGATACTAATTGACAGTACTGACAGCTCGCAAATATAGCTTTGAAATTTATTAGTCTAGACTTTAGGCCTTACAAAATTCTATAGCGTTTATTTCCGGAGCTCCCGTAGCTTATATATTTGAGATGTTCATACACGATCGCCAAAGTTACAGTGACTAATTAATATACGCATATCGCATCCTTATGAAGAAATCAAGGTACTGCAGCGCGTCGGGCATGTTTGCTGAGGGGCGGGTTCCTGATTTCTTCGCAGTTATTCGGTCCCGCATTGCTTCCTTTTGGGAAAGAATACGGAGATCGAATAATGGCATACTGCAGTGCCTGTCTGAGGATTTATGTAGTCCCATATACAAATTTTGGATGTCTACTCACCAGAGCGAAAATAAAAAATGACTCGAGTTGCAATTTTATTGAATTGCAATTCTTAGTTTATAGTTGTGACAGTATTTTATATTTTTATATAATATAATTTTATTGTATAGTTTAAGACAAATGTCTATGGGTTACGTGCCTGATAATAAAGAATTTTTATTATTTTATTTTTTTATTTATTTTTTAATATGTCAGCTCTTCAATTAATCATCAAAAGTAATAATGTACATCTGGACGCTTCGGTGACATCTTTGTAGAAGAAAAATGATTGTACAGCCACAATATAAAAGTAGTTTTTTTTTGTACAGCCACGATATCAACAGAGACATAGTTTTTTTTGGTGCTTCCGTGAATCAGATATCTACATAGGTATACAGTATATCCAAGTTTGTAGTTCTCATTACTCGGTCGATATAAATCTGTAATGTCAAATTTACAAAATATTCCCACAAGCGTTTACATATCCCATGCAAACTTATTTAGGTGCCTTTAACCAGGGGTAACCTCACTCTTGACATATATCTCTTTTAAGAACTGGCTCAGCTATAATCTCTGCTGCGTCACGTCTGCTTACCGATACGTCAGCCATAGTTCACTGGACCGAAAATAACGCCTTACTGCCTCACTAATTATGCACCGTGGTACGACAACCGTTATATTCATACTTTGTAGTCAAGTTCATTATCATAGGCGTGGAGATGGCAAAAATGTTTTTTTTTTTGGGAATTGAACACACGGCCTCGTGTTCCAAGGGCAACAAGGTAACTTATTGTGCCTATACCAAAATAAAGTGTTATAGGTACTGTCTTTTGGCTAGTCAGGATTTTTTTTTACATGATATAGGCTCACGCTTGACTACAACTTGCCTTATGTTAAACAACGTTATACGATCTACGATCTAGCGCGCTTGCCTAGAAGAAACCGGTTTACTCTCGATTTGAAGACCGACAAATTATAGTTCAAGGGGAATAGAGATTACAATTTAACGTAATATCAAATCAGTCAATCAAGAATTACGGTCAACAGATGCGCTCAGATTTTACTAAAAAATAGTTTGTAGTAGACTGACCAAATTTAGTTTACGTACATTTTAAGGGCGCCTAAGGGGTTTCTGGTGAGTACTGAAAATAAATTTACCATTGTGTAGTTGTCTTTAAATCGTAATCTACTCGTGTTAATACATACATATGTACATATATGCCTGGTTGTATACTTATTATGTATATACGGTTCGAAAATCCCTTGACACCAGAGTTCGCCACTCTTTTACTTACTTACCAGCTAACTGTATAACTCAATTCTTTCCTCACATATTACTACATGACATGTCTACAAGCTATTCACCGGAGCATGGCGGGTTTCAGACCATAAATCGACCAGTTCCGTTAAACATTGCCAAATATGTGATTGTATCTGTTCTAGACCAATATGTTTAGTGACTTAGACTTAGGAAATAATGCAGAGCACTATATAGGTGTAACTTTTTTTTAATATGACATCAAAGTAAAATAATATAAACCTGATTGAGTAGTAAACATTTACCATAGGACTAGAACGTTAAAATTTAGGAATTATAATAACATTGCCGTATATTAAAGAAAATATTCATATACTGTTATGATGGCAGTATCCACTGTAAGTAATGTTTAAAACCTACTCTGTTATGTTATGTTAAAAAAAAATGCTTTTGAGCTATGTACTACTCCATTACATAAATTCCATTTTATCCTCCCGGTGTTGAATGGTGACGGGGGAATAAAAAATGACGAAAAATCTTTTGACATGCTCTAGGCCTGCATGTGTTTTATTTTGTCTATACTTTAGGAGGAGGCCTATACTCAGCAGTTGGTGGACAGTGGACACAGGCTGATATGATGATAATTATGATTCCTTACTCCATCTCCATTCATAACATCTCCACGCCTTCCTATCTCCAAGTATTACAGCTACATCATTATGCGATATTAAAATCAGTGAGACATCATTCCTACCGACCGCTAGTTCACTGCTTGATTTCGCTCGTCATCTGCTAACTGGGTTTTGATGCTGTTATTATGGGATATATAGGTAGGTAGGCATGATAGGTCAGGTAAAAAGCGAGTGTAGCTCTGCGGTTCCAGTGTCTGCTTTTCATCCAGACGCACCCTGGTACAAATCCGGCCCTTAAAAAATACAATAATGACTTGTATTTTCAAGTTATATGTAGATATGCGCTCGCTTAGCGGTGAAGAAAAACATCGTGAGGAAACCGACATGTTTGAGGACCACAATATCTGAGGACATTGTGTCTTCCGTGGAAGGACCTGGGCGCCCACCACGATGTATCTGCCCAAGAGAACTCCCCTAACGACTTATTTTCTGCGGAGGAGTCACGACCCTCATTCATTAGGAAATACGACTCAAGAGATAGGAGTGTCATCAGGCTACTCTTTATCCTGAAATAATGCGAGCGAAGCCGCGAGCGTCCACTAGTAATAATTATAAAACCAGTCACTAATCTAAAGCCATAGCGTGCAGAATAGTCTAGAAATCTAGAGCATTGAGCCGTCAAGGCCCCACTTCATGACAAATCGCGAAACCATATTTGCAATTCATTCGGAGATATTTATTACGGTTTTAAGCCGGCATGGATAAAATCGTGTGGTGCAAGTTAAAAGATAAAGCGTGTTGATTGGTGTGTGGTCCAAGTTGTTTGAATAACTTTAGGTATAACATGCCAATTGAAGTACTATGCTGACTGGCGATCTTTCATCTATTGTATTTGAAGAAGTTTACCTTATTTAAATCATACTTCGAGTTACTCTGTTAATCCTAAAAACACATAAAATACCTCGCTTTGTACAATTACGATTGCTTTAAAACTTTAAATCTTATCAAACGAATAAAACACATTGTTATCTCTGCTTATTTTTGTATTTAATCTTTGTTGCATCACCCGTCTGATAGTTTCACTACAAACTAGCAACTACCGCGGTTGCTTTTAACATTCCCCCCTTTGAATTAATCGCTAGTCGCCCCCGCCTATGCCTCACGTCCGTGAATAAATCGCGGAACGCGTGTCGAGTGGCGTGACCTTGCCGGCGTAAAATGCGCTCCAACATGCACATTCTAGAACGGAAACTTACTACATACTGTTATAACCACACTATTTTATATACTATTGTGAAAAATAGACATTAAAATGTGTAGCAATATTGTTGTTGTTGTATTTTATAAAAGCGAAAGCTATATTGGTCATATCCAGTTGCAGGCAGTTTCACTAATTCGGTGTTTTTTTTTTACTTTTGCCTACACTGACTTTACGGCTATTTTAATCAATGACTTTGATACACTAATTGTTGAATTTCCCAGGGATTGGCGTTTCCAAATCTAAGTATTTTAATTAGTGAAACACCCAGCAGTTAATGGAGTGGCACTCTGACACCAGAGCTGGCCACTCCCATGCGAACTTACTTAATGGAGAACTTAGTTTGAACCCAAGAATGAGTAGTCAGTTTAGTGTGTTAAATAATTAAATTTAATAACATTTTAAAGTACAAAGTCACAATATTAATACAGGTTTGTACATCCGGAAATACAGAATAAATACATACTTACAAAACTAAAGTACTTAGTAAACATTAAGATAGTTTTATTATTCAAAATCCATATCTGAAACGTGACATTTCGCTCGTGACTTGTACTACAAAGTGCAAGAATGCAAACAGCTTGTTACGACCTTGAGAGTAAAATGTATGAAATACTAGAGCGGATGTTACCGCCTTTACATTGTTGTGTTTACTCTATAAAGTTCTTATTTAGGATGTTATGGAGTGCAATAACGTATTTTCAGAATAAAAAGAAGTTTTTGTTGATTTATTCATTCAAGTTTGAATAGGTCTATGAATTACTGTTTAAGCGATTGTAGCTGTGTGGACATCATCTTTACATCAATGACTTGTTTTTCAACTAATATGCGCTCGCTTAAGGGTGAAAGAAAACATCGTGAGAAAATCGACATTTTTGAGAACATGTGTTATCCGTGCGGAGGAAAGAGCTGGGCTGCGATGTTTCTGCCCAAGAGAATTCCCCAGCAAATTAATTTTGCGTTGGAGTCATGAACTCACGACCCTCAGTAATGAGGAATACGACAATGGACAATTCTAAGCTCTAACTCAAAGTTTTCGTATGCCCTATTTGTACGTCTTAGGAGCCAATATAACATGTTACATTTGTATTGAAATTTATGTAAACTGTCTAAAGATACAAATAACAAACACTAGTCTATCCATCACAATCTGCCTGCTATTAGCTACTCACTCAATAGCACTCAATGTTGATCGACTTGATCTATTGGATGGAGGTTAACATTTCTCTTCGTTGGGAATTTATTATTATTCATGTACATATACTTAGTTACCAAAGACATAGAAAAAATATATTAAGGCAAATATTAGCACATGTTAAGCGTGGATACCCTCGTTATTTGGGGACAAAAAGTAGCCTATTTACCTCTTGGAGCCTTTTACTCACACCATAACAAAAATAACGATGATCGGTCACTCCGTTGCGGAGAGGAAGAAGAACAAACAGACAGTGTGACGGATCGTTTTGACTTTTTGTATGGGGGTGGTATAGGGTTCCTAAAGTGTCATAGACTCACAGAAATCTAAATAAATTTAGATTTCTGTGCATTACTATTCTAGACTACTTTAATCTCAACACAACGCGAGCAAAGTAGCTACCTACCTCTAGTATTCCATAAAGATCGAATGTTCTAGATTCCCAACAATACTAGTTTAAGCCTACTTTATCACCCGGCCGTGCCCGCAGCTAAGAGCTCTAAATACTGAGTACTATTCTACAAATAATTGATACTAAAGAATTGTAACTCGTCACAAACGTTGTTTTGAAAATGCTTCCACTGTTCATCTCTTGCACACAAGTTTTCTCGTGATTGGTAACGATATCAGTAATAGCTAAAGCATCGCATGCCAACTCAACCGCGGCAGCGGCGGTTGACCATCTCGTGGCTTTTTTGGCACAGTTACGTTTCTAAATATTACAATGCCGGAAATAGCTAGTTGCTTAGACGCTATTCGCTAAAGGTTTTATACCCGCCTAGCCAACCGCGGCGGCGGCCGTTAACCATCTAGTGAATTAATTTTGGTTCAGTTACGTTTCTATACAGCCAATTATTCGTAGTACTATTATTTACTGAGCACCACAAATCAGGCTGCCTATTAAAGCGCGCCGCCGCGCCGGTGGTGTGGCTACCAGTATTGATAGTTTGTTATCTGACGGTGAAAGGAGTTCGACTTAGCGTTTTGTTTCTAAAGTTTCGACTATGGTTTAGGAAATATTTCTGCCTACCAAAACAGGGACATTTTCAAGCAAGATGGGTTGATGTTCAGTTATAATTGTAGTCTATGGTTATAGTGCTTAATGAAACGTATAAAACGCAAACGAAAAGAAGAATGAAGTCGTGGGCATTTCACTAGTAGGTATGTTGTAAGAAATGGATTTAATTCATCATCAAATAGGTTAAATGCGATTTCAATCTATCTTATTGGTCTGTTTGTTCCGCTTTTCACGCCGTAACGAAGCAACGGATCGTGTTTTTGGTATAGCTAGTGATAGTAGGTATACAGTCCTGGGAGTAATATAGGCTTCTTTTTATCCTGTAACAACGTGACTGAAGCCGCGTGTATCCAATAGGTGTAGAGAAATTTGTCTTTTAATAAAGTTACATCTTGGCCTTATTACCGTTGTTTTAATGAACAACATTATGTCAGAGACAAGATCTTTTTGTTCATTGCGTTAACCTTCAACCAAAGACCTTGGCCAAATCATATCAGATCTTACAAGAGTGTATGCGACTGATTCTGTTATCTATTGAATGCAAATAGGATATTTGTTCTGATAATGACACTCAAATGTCTGGCACGGTTTTGAATGGAGAGGAATTTAGAAAGAATAAGATTGGTTTAGATTATTTTGAACCTGCAAGTGTTCTGTTTTGTGCTTTAATATCATTACGATAAAAGTATACATGATTATAAAATGCATATACTTATGCAGTTTTGTCCCATATCTAAAAACATGGGATAATTATTTCTCTGTTTTTATACGAGACAGGCAGCTATTTTTTATTAAAATTACAGTATATAAAATATAATTTCTCTTTATAATACTAAATTTAAATGTCACATCTATAAAAACATACCTATAGCCAACATAATACTTACATAAACTAACTATGTATTTTACATTGTTCTCTAAATTATTATTATATTAAATCCATGATTGATGGGTGCAAAAGCCGAGACATTGAGGCATTAGTACGGAGTCAAAGGTTTCATAGCACGGAAACCAACTTGATGGATTCGTACGTCAATTCTGTTGTGGAATCCGATACGTTACGTTATGTGAAGGAATGCAGCTTTGTAATTGTTTGAGGTAGATTTTAGTTATTATTTAGTATGTAAGTACTTGTAGTTTATTTTATAAATAAAAACTAAGTAATATTATTTATTTGGCTTTTAAACAAATATAATATATATGACGTCAGAAAATGTTAGTTTCTCCATCTCAAACGCTAGCGTCAAATTGCTTTTGTTTTCAGATATGTGTGGATTCGCACTCGATTAGCGATAAAGGTTGTGAAAAATTTGAAAATGTTTACTATGCAAAAATCAACCACATGTTTAGATTAATGTAATTACTATTTTCCAAAACCTCTCGGAGCGCTTGGTTGACGCGACGCATGACCAAAATGCTGGCCTTTTTCTGGCTCAACGTATCAGCATTGCCATCCAGCGTGGTAATGCGGCCAGTATGCTGGGCACGCTGCCCTCTGGTAGTGGGCTGGAGCACTTAGATTATATTTAGGCTTTTCTAAAGATTTTTAAGTGCCCCTTTTTGTAGTAGTTAGAAGTAGTATGTTTAGTTTTTCTTCCCTTGTATTTATATTTTATAATGTAAACAATTAATAATTAATGTAAAAATAAATCCTAGACGATTTTGTGACACCCGTGAAGGATCTGGGCTTCCACCACGACTTCTTGCCCAAGAGAACTTCCCTAACGGTTTCATTCTGCGGGGGAATCACGACCCTCGGTCATGAGGAATATGACTCAAGGAGGAGATTATTTCAACCGCCTTTAATCAGAGTAATTTAATAACCACGTAGGTACCTATAATATTAATTTCTCATTAAATAAAATTTATGCGTACTGTATATTTACCTCGTTAACATTTTAAATAACGGTCTTCTAAACCTACTCATTATTTAAGCATTAAAGTAAACACCGCCCACAAGATTAAATACAGCCATCTTACTAACACTATTTTATAAGTACTAACAAATACTTTTACCTGTTAAAAGCTAAACATTTGCACAATTATATAAAGCTAGAAAAAAAAACAGTCACGGTGAAATCTATACTAATATTATAAAGCTGAAGAGTTTGTTTGAACGCGCTAATCTCAGGAACTACTGGTGCAAATTGAAAAAATATTTTGTGTTGAATAGACCATTTATCGAGGAAGGCTTTAGGCTATATAACATCACGCTGCAACCAAAAGGAGCGAAGAAACAATGGAAAATCTTTAAAAAACGGGGAAAAATATTCATCTTCTTCGGGCTTCCGATGCATGCGCTGCGAAAACGGTTCAAGTCGTTGGTAACAGCTATAATTTATAAAGTTATAAATAAGTATTGAAAAATAACTATTCCACGCGGTCGAAGTCGCAAGCACAGCTAGTTAGAAATAATGTAGATATTTTTATTTACTTTGACGAATACTTCACGCCTTTTTTGGGGCTTGTCGGTGAGTCTGTCAATAAATATTCATATACTAAACACTTCGTAAATACATACCTACTGAAATAAATGAAAACGTGACTAGGGCAGTTTGTTTTCAGGTTTTTAAGCCTCCAGATTTTAGAAATTAGTAAAATATTATAAAATGTTTTTTTTTTTCTGTTTTTTACACATATTTACAATACTTACTTATGTTCTTACCTATTTAAAAAGAAAGTCAAAGAAAACATAAGTTATTGGTTTTATTTGTTGAAAATCTTGATAGGTATATAATTTCACCAACAGTAGGTATCTTTTCTGACTCGTGGTAAGTGAGATCGTATAAAAGTAGTACTTTGGTACGTACTCTGGTGTCCAGAATTTCCAAACCATTGTCCCTTTCTGGCATGGCTTCAATCCTCGTATTATATCTGCACATTATTCCCAGAGATTATAATAGCCGACATTTAACTGATCAGCGTTGAGATAGCTGTACAGTGTACACTCACATCAATGGCATATTCCTCACCAAACCGTAGACAGCACAATACCCACACAATACGGACTTTAATTTAGAACCTAGTGTTGCCATTTTAGGAGAGGATGTGTGTTAATTGATCAGCAAAATCAGAAATGTTACTTCCAGACCGTCTTCGTCATATTATGCAATTTTGAAACAACTCAAGCGTTTATATATTTCATTTGAAGTTCATTAAATATGTACCGCCATATTGTAATATCAGCGACTTATAAATCAAACAACATAATTACAAAATGTTTTATGCTTGTCAAAAATAAATTACTAATTTGACAATGTTATAAACGCTAACGACCCAAAGATTAACGCCGTTTAGTATTTTCTGCTTATCAAAACGTAAAACAGCTGACCAAAAAACCATTTCCCTCTTCATTTAAAAGAACATCTAAATAAGGTAATATAACCTTTAGTGTTAGAATTTACTATCAGTTCCACTGATTTTACGGCTTCATGATAAAGTTAAAGAGGTTAAAGGAAAAAGGATGTCCGAGAGATAAAACTTGGCAAAAAGCGTGTTTAGGTTTCACTGCAAGGCTTTATGGTTTATATGTATGTAAAGAAAAGTGAAATTGTGGTATACTGACACTATTTATCCGGTGGTTTGATTACTATATTATAGTCATTCTACATGTTTAACTGCTATTGTATAGATAGCCTTTTATTAATTTATTAGCTGTTATTGAAATTAAATGATAAATCACAAAAGCGTCCTGTATTATTCCCTGACCTAAAAGTAAGGTGCTTATACTGATTTCATAAAAACATCAGCGGGTATATTTTTTTTCGAAACAAGTTTTTGCCTCGCGTGAATTCTGGTTGTCGTTTTGCCTGAATGCATTATTTTGGATATATTACTCTGGTAAACGTTTCATAGAATCTGCAATGAGTCGCCACACATGTGACGATGACATGCCAAAATAGATCACTACCTAACAATAACATGTCATATTAGTTCGTGTTTTCATGACATTTGAAAAGGTTAAGATGTAATTTCAGAAGAGTCTTGAAATGAACCATTACTCGCTCTTATGCTATTATAACTAATAGGAAAACACAATTTTAGTGAAAAAAAAAACGCCTGATTCAATATCTTATCCACAATTTTAGTTTAAAAATTATACCAATTTTTCAATGAGTTTTGAGTTGCAAAAAACTTAGTACCCAAAATTACTAACTAAAATTAGCTAGTTATCATAACTAGGATCATTCTATATACTTTAACAATATTTCAATATGGAAATTTTAAGAAACCAAAAAAAAATATTTTGTCTAAACCTGCAGTCCATAAAAAGGCACTTAGGTAATACGTCATATCTCAAAATAGTATACCCAGCTCAGAACTCAAATTAAACTTACATCTGAAACATAAATACTCAAGTATTGCTAAATACGCGCGATGCATCAGTAATAGATATCTCGAAATATCTTCTCTCAGTACCACCGGCGCCGGGGGCATTGACCTTGGGAGTTTATTTCCATCTACCCTCCAAATGGTACAAACTACAAATAGAAGTAAGTTAATGTATTAACGGCCAGGTTGGATCAAACATTGTTTATGGAATGTTTGTTTGACTGTGAAGCAGGAAATGCATCAGTTGATGTTTGTTGAAATAAACAATAGGTAAGGAATGTTTCAGGGAGCGAAAATAGATTTTATTTTATTATGTTGTCAGGCATTTTACTTACAAGTCGCCTGTAACGATATTCGCAGAAGCGCTAATGTTCAAAGTTGGAAAATACTAGTGTTGGAATGGAAACTCCTTGAAGTACTTGACATAAGTAGCAGTGACTTTTACTTGTATAAATAAGGGATAAAAAATTGCCTTTGTAAACTTTTATTCTATTAAGCTATCGCGATAGAAAATTTAATCTAAATCGGTTTAGCAGTAGATATGAGCGAAAGAAGGAAACTATACTATATAATAATACACACACTTAGCGTGATTATTGATTGTTGGTAGTTACATAATGTAATAGATAATGAAACCATATCACACCACATGGAATTCTACATTATTAGCGTAACAACTGTTATAAGTAATGTTTTAATGTTATGCATTCTGTTCATAACTTTACACGTAACAAACCAGATTATTATGCATACGACAGACCTGCCAGTAAATATAAAGCTAGAGTATCGTTTGCAGTTTAAAAACTCCCGTAGTATTATGGTCAAAAATTTGACCTTCTTCTGTCATTATACCATCAACACACTTTAATTTTTGGACACTAGGCAAAGTCAAGCCACATAAAAACTCATCATCAGTTTAGAATTTAGCCGAGCTCGAAGCGCCCGTAGCTCAGCGTGTGGGGACAATCGCATGCGATTACCAATGTTAAGCAAAGGTCGACGCGGTCAGTACGCGGATGGGTGACCGAAAAGTGGCATTGAATTTTGGGCGCTTCCGTGGGTCGGATGACACGTTGAATTGTAGTTCCCGGCTGTTTGTCTAGTACGGCAGTCGTTAAGCCATGTCAGAGGCCCTTAGGGCGGCTTGATAAACTTTCCACACCAGAGTTGGCCACTCTTATTCGATAAGAAGAAGAAGAAGTTTAGTTTTTAAGGATGCTTCAGAAATAACTCAAAACTAGTCAATAACTATGTTTTATTTTGTATCCTAGATATAAAAGCTAAGTTTTCTTTTTTTTATTTTAAAGTGGATAAAGGTGATACTAAATCATTTAACTTAAAGTAAGGAAGTTACTAAGTGATTATGGAGTAAAGAATGCATTCTGTGTGACCTAATTATTCAATGAAATTCATATTACCCCAAATTCTGTCCGCTTATCATATGTCGTTTGCGAAGATTAAGGTTTACGTAATTTAATTTAATTTAATTTAATAAAAGAGTTCAACTTAAGTCCCGTTAAGTTTATGCTTAATTAGCCCTCGGCGCCATCTTAAATTATATGAATACTTATAATGCATCGCTTTTATGCAAGAACCGTTAGTGCAATCAAAACAAGTTTGTTGTGCAATTATTTAAAAATAAATTTAAACTTGCTTGATTAAGTAATATTTTAGATTTAATAGAAACCTGGTTCTGTAGATTTGAATCTGTAGACTATCCCTCGTTTTGTTCTTTTAATTCAATGTGATATTTTGTGTAATTTTTTTGATTTTATAATATTTATAAATAAAAAGCAGTTAATTATGTTCGTACTGCTGTATTCTGTGTTATGCTACCAAACTACAGCCGTTGCGTTAAATATAACGTTAAACTTTACAACCGTTAATAACCACTATAACATCCAAAAATGACTTAATTTAACTTCTTTACTACAACTAGTATATACCGTAACTAGAATTTCAACCTCGAAATTAATAACTTCTACGAAAACATAACCGTGGTTGGGTAATAGCAACAGTTAAAAGAAAGGCGCCATTTTGAATGTTCAAATATGTTGTAACTGTTATAATTATTTTACATGGCAGTTAACGTGTTATAAATTGGTTTAGTTTTAGCTTTGGCGGCATTTTACTAATTTAAACGTAGAAAGATCTTCTTAATTACCACATTATGATCTTGTTGATATTAAGCTTCTTTGAAACTGTAAAAGTACAAATATGCTAAAAGATTTGATGGTCCTCGTTGTGAGAAATATTTGAGGTAGTGCTAAATTTTATCGAAATCTTCCGAGCTTTTTGGTTGAAAAGACATATAAATAAACCAAACACAAAGATCTATTTTTTTAAACGTAGGATCTAAAAGTAACATAGATCTTAAGAGAGTGCCCAACTTTGGTGTCAGAGTGTTCAAACCTTCCCCTCAAGGCCTCTAATAAAGCTAAACATAACCATTCTATGATAAAAAGCCAAAACCTATAATTTAACATGAACATTTAATCGACATTATTAACATTTATCCGACTCACGAAAACAAAATGTAGTGAATATTATTTACATCCAAAATGCATTAAACTTTACACTGTACAGTTTTATTTCCGTGTTTTTATCTTACACTAATTTGCACATCACACACTGGTCTAGTTTTGTTATCTTATTAATTATCATCATTCTTTGTTGCAGGTACGTTGACCCCGTCTACTGATATCTCTAGACTCACCTAAACTACCTCATCACTGTGATAAGGTAGTTTAGGTGAGTCTAGAATACTAGATCTAGTGTTTACGAAAGATTTAGGTTATTTTCTGAGTCATTGCGTGCCAGGAGCATAAAGCGACATCTTCAATTGCGGTAAATAGAGTGACTATATAGGGCCATATTAAAAACCATCATAGACAGTCATAGCCTAGCAGAGCATATTACCAGATTAACTAAAACGCCCCCTACACAGGCGACACCGTGGTTTAATATGTAGTATTTGGTAGTATGTTATAGATACATTATATACTGGTACATAAAGTAAAATTGCAAAGCACGGCTACTTTATATCATTGAATTATTTGAACTCTTGTCTATATACCTATACATATGTATCAATCATCGTACCTACCCAGAGTTATCTCGTGTGTACCGACCATTTATTTCTCCAGATCAAAACATAGAGATAAAACTCCAAAGGAAATAGTTTAAGAAAACATGGCCTCGGCCAATGTGGTAATTTATTCGATCTAGTTTGACTACAATATGTTCATTGAAAGAAGAGGCACGATATGCATTTATGAGAACTAATTTATTACAGGCAAAAAAAGTTTGTTGAAAATGTTTGTTATTACTTTTATCGGTGTCTTTTAATTTTCCAAGAAAACATGGTACACCCTGAACTGCAGCATTAATTAACCCCAAAGAAGATTGTATCATCATTAATTCAGCTTGTATATGATCAATGCTGGTCATAGGCCTCCTATCTAGCACTACGATCCACTGTTTCTGCACGTCCAAGTGCTTGCTAACAGTATATATTAATTCATCAGTCAGTCGCTGCTAATCCATAGATACATTATAAATAAAGCTGAAAAGGGTCAAAAAGCTGAACTATAGGCGTATTATTATTATGGTAGGAGTTTTACTACATTATTTATTAGAAAAAAAATGTTTGGGTACACTAAAAATGCATAACTAAACGCGATTCAGCAGTTTTGTCTGTTTGTCTTTTAATTAACGCTTATAACTCAAAAACGGCTTAACGGATCATCATTATTTTTGGTATGTAGGTAGTTTGAGGTCTTAATTTTTATTTGTAAATAATGCAAGTGAAGCCGCAGGCGTCCACTAGTTCGTTAATAAATATATTTGACCCGTAGTTCGTGATTTTATGAATATGAAACTTACACTTTCCTAGTTCGCTTGATGTTAACCATGCGCATTCTTTCTGTAAACGAGTTATAGCCCCAAATACCAACACTTTATTATTTCAAACATCCTCCGGTATACTTGTAAATAACACGTTTGTTGTCCGACTTTGCCAAATACGAGTATATGTACCTTCATCGAATAAATACCATATTTTTAATAAACATTAATCATATGGAAATGTTTTTTTAAACGTGGCTATGTCAAAAGAACGAAAGGTTTGAAAACTCTTCACACTAGAGTAAGCCACTCTCATGAGATTAGAAGAAGGTTCATCCCATTACAAATTAGATTAACGATTAGAAAAATCGTGTCTTTGTGATAAATATAATCTTTCTAAATGTAATTAATGCGATTAAAGATAAAACGGCAATAAATAACTGTCGTTGAAACAGAGCTTTGAAGTCCATGCTTGTCGCCCTGTGACCGCGGGGGCGATGTGGCCCGATCGTTGTTCTGTGGTCGTTGACAAGCAGTTTGCAGTGACTTTCGATAGCATATTTGAACTTTAACTGCTAAAATAAACATACATGCATCTTTGTATCCAGTTTTTTTATCTAATCATTTAGTTAAAAAGATTTATCGTGTGATTTATTTATATTTTATAGAATATCGATCAAAGTGCCTAATTTCCATAAAAACCTGATTTCTGTTATATTAACTGTGAACTAGATATATTATTTATTTGACTTTTGCGACATTGTGACCTGATATTTGTTATTTAGTTTAAATTCAAGGTTCACGACAAACGGAAGTTAACACATTGTTTTTGTAACTTTTTCTTTTAACATTCTCGTGTTACTACATTGTGTTGCTACATGGATAATTCTTGCTAAAGCAAGTTTTAGCAAGATTTTTGATAAAGCTGAATAAAAAGTTTTTTAACCATTATACAAAATTAGCAATCATAAGCAAACTAGGCAAAGCCTGTTTTTTTAACTAGATAGGCTCACGCTTGACTACAACTCGCCTGATGTTAAGCAACGTTATATACTACAATCTAGCGCGTTTGCCTAGACGAAACGTATGCACTCCCGACTGACTTGAAGACCGATAAATTATAACTATGTTGAATTTAAAAACACTGAAGTCATACAGAGTAACTAAAGGTAGAGGATCTTCTATCTTAGAATCAATTAGCAATCTTCAGAAAGTGTGTGTAAGAACATGGTTTCTGCTTTTATCTTCCTTTTTTATTAAGAACCAATTACTAGTTAACAGGTTTCTTCTAGGCAAGCGTGCTACATCTTAGACTATAGTGGTGCTTAACATCAGGCAGGCTATAGTCAAACGTAAGCCTATTTAATGTAAAAAAAAAAAAAAAAAACTATCAATAAATATATTAAATTACGTATTAATTTACTTTACAATACCTTTGTGACCCAGACCATCAACGCTCAAACCAATATTCATTTCAACCTAATTTACATAGCACCCTAAAATACTTACATCAAATATTACTTTGTTGTATGAAAACTACACTAACTGAACCAGATGTAGCACGCTTGTTTTCGTTGTTTCAGTATCAGAATTGGAAACTATCTAACAATTATATTTTAGTTAATATATGAAGTCACCAAGTAAGTATTTAGGTACTATTTACTTAAATGATTTAAAGGCAACCTTAATCTAAAGCAATAAAATGCAACTTTTTTCACGTATGACATTTCAAACTTTGTGGTTGGTACATTACCTTTTTAACGGCACAAAGTTTACCGAAATTGAAAATTATAATTATAACAAAGGCAAACATATATTATGTTTAAATTCTGGAAACAATACGGAGTTAGTCATATTTTAGTCTTCTCTTCTGCGTACGATTCTATGAGTCTATCTAAAATTTCCCAGCGCAAATCTCTAAAACCTTAGTCACATTCTGATGGTATTCAGTAGTATATGTTAGTCTTTTCTTCCTTCTTCCTAAGCTTCTAAGGGCCTGCGCAAAATTAACCAACATAAATTTCAAAATACTTCTCCAGATTCAGAATCACCCCATGCTACCATAACTAGGGTCGTCACCTATTGTCACGGTTCCGGTGTCTGCTCCAGCCAGCCTCTGTGAAGTGAATTTGATATAGCATTGTTATGGACACTAGAGGTCGCCACAGTTTTTATTTTAGTTTTTTTTAAATGAGTAAAATGTATTAAGTTGTTAGGGTTCCAAATGTAAGATGAAGAGAAAAGAAACCATTCAGAAGTACAGTACTTTCTGTCCAGCAGGGTGTTTCACAATGGGTCGGATATGATCCGATCCGCTCTTAGTACATAGAAATGGAAGAAATTAAATACAAGGTAGAAATATAAAAAATATATTTTAGGGCTAATTTTACCATTTTAAATTATTTACAAAAAATGAATATATAATTAAGTGTAAACCGGATTTAATATCATGAAAAAACAAAATTGAACTTATCATCGACGGAAACGGATGTTAAAAAAAGTAGTTAGGCGCTGTATCAAATGACTTAGTTATTTAATATTATCCCTGTTTACATTCGAAAATAAAAAACATTAATTAACGTATTTGATGAAAGTAAAATTGAAATAGCATAAGCATAATGATAACATAGTTATACATATGTATATCTACTACGTTGTTCATCTTAATAACTTCACTCAAAAAGGTTGTACAGAACCCAACATGTTAGTTTGTGAAATGTAACCTTTTATGTCATCAAATAGCAGGAAAATTGATTCAGTTATGAAACTGTTATTCTCTTTTTTTAGTTTTAACGTTATATTGACGTTACTCAATTCGTTTCCATTTTTTGCCAAATTTTTAGAGTTTTTACTGAATTTATCGCGAATTCTGTATATTTTTTGTTGTAAGTACGTAATCGGTAAAAAAATTAAACGGCAAGTCGCGGATTAAGTGCATTTATTTAAATTCTTACTCTATTTGGTGTTTGTTATTATTTTTTTGCCGAAAATACGTAATAGAGATAAATAAGAAATCGTTACGGTGGGTTTGCGTGTTTACTTTAAACGATTTCCTTTTCTTATTGCTTTTTAAATATACTAATCTTACGCATGGTTAAGTTTAAGTTACTTTCTTAGTTTTTTATCTGCTAATCGAAAAGCGCAATTAGTTTTACGTTTTTATTAGTAAATCCAACTATTTAATCTATATCTGTCTATACATACAATAAAGCTGAAGGGGGGATAGATCATCGTGATTTTTGGTGTGTAGGTAGTATGAGGTCTTAGGAGTGTAATAGGATTTTTATCCTGAAATAAAACGAGCGAAGCCGCGGGCGTCCACTAGCCTGGAATATTTGTATAAAAATTAAATTCAGTTAAAACTTGCAATTTATTAGGTATAGGTAGGTGTCAAAATTACCAATTTATAGTAATCACAATTTAAGATACATCCTAATGACAGACAGACCGACAGCGAAGTCTAAATACCTATTTATTTACACAAGGGATACGAAACCTCAAAAAAATCCGTCTTTACACTAAAGATATAGACTTGGACGTTCTTGCAAAATAACTCTTAAACATGTTTATTTTGCCATTGCTTATTTTGTTGCTAAACACGTTTATGGTCTTGTACAAGTCGGATTAAAACTTTATCAATATTATAGCAATTTATCTTATCAATATATAGTATCATAAAAAAAAACTGTTTCTATTTTTCCACCGTATTTTTTAAAAGTTCATATTATAATGAAAACCAAACAAACAACTTGACCACTCGAAGTACCACTGACCCGCCTTGTTTCCTGATCCGAGTGTGAAAGGTCGGCCTTATCGCTAACAATACAAGCCTGTACAAATTGAAATTGTGAAACGCGACATTTTGCTTGTATTGTTGTTACGAGATTCCACAGAATAGAAGTAGTACTACTATACAATTGTATTTGTATCTATTTGGTAACCTTTGGATTGTAGGTCTGTTTGTCTAAATATATAAAACTCAAAGGTGACTGACTGACTGACTGACTGACTAATATAGTGATCTATCAACGCACAGCCCAAACCACTGGACGGATTGGGCAGAAATGTTACTTAAATAATTTCGGACGCAATGTTGCCGCTGAATAGTTATAAGAAGTACATACATAATGTCTCATGTATTGTTATACCAACTTATTTGTGATTAAAACCAATGTAATGTGACATATTTATTGTTTAATTATTGAATTGAATTACTTATTATCAATTTTTATTGATCTTTTATTATTTTGTATAAAGACAAATTGAAATGTAATGACATGTAATTCTAACAAATTATGAATAAAAATGTTTATCAGTTTATCTGAAATTTGGAATGAAGGTAGATGTTATGATTTAGGCATCCGCTAAGAAATATTTTTTGGAAATGTCACTTTTAAAGGGGTGAAATAGGGGATGCATCATGCAAGTTTTACTTCTGAATGCGAGCGCAGCCGCGAGTGTATTATAAAGGTAAAAGTTTAGCTATAAACAAATTATTTGGGCGCTTCCGCGGATCCAGTAGTAACGTCAAATTGTAGGTCTTGGTTGTTTGTCATAGTACGGCAGTTCATGATACACAGGTCCAAGGTATAATTTAAGTTATCAAAACTGCCCTGGAGGCCTCTGACATGCCTTGTCATATGTACTGTAACGAACAGTTTGTGTTTGTGATGGAAATCTGTTACGCAACTTACAAGAAACTGGTTGTAATAGAAAATAACAGGAATGCGACATTTCCACCGCACTACGATAACCCTTGACCGCTGACTGACAACTGTAACAAGTAAATGCCTAATTTGATTGAGATATTCCTACACACATATGCCAAAAATACACACATGACATCAGTCATAATGAAGAATACTGCGAGTCTTCTTCTTATCTTTCTATTTTTAAATTGACCATCTAATCTAGCCCCTATACAGCTAAAATAATTATACTCGTAAGTTTAATTTTCTTTTATTTGAATGTAATTTTTATTAGTAATAAGATTTAAAAAAAATAAAATTGTTTTAATGTTTGACGAGACATGATTGATGCCAACTCTTATTATTATTGTAGTAAGTTAGATGTAATTCTGTTTGTTAATACATTATATCTATCTATCTTTTCATCTATCTATTGAAGAGTGGCCAACTCTAGTGTCGAGAGTTTATCAAGCCGCCCTAAGGGCCTCTGACATGGCTTAACGGCTGCCGTACTGGACAAACAGCCGGAACCTACAATGTAACGTGTCATCAGACCCACGGAAGCGCCCAAAATGGAATTGAGTGAGTACCAATAAAAATGAATAAAAGTAGATCACAGAGAATATTATTTATTCTGTGCATCTGTTAGTAGGTTAGTACCTACCAGTGCAGCTTAAATGCTCATAAATTTTGCTTTTTGCTTCGACTTTCATCGTGCGAACAGCCAAACTGTGGAACTCCTTGCCCGAATCTCTATTCCCCTTGAACTATAATTAAATTAATAAATCGGTCTTCAAGTCGAGAGTAAACCGGATTTTCTAGGCAAGCGCGCTAGATCGTAGATTATAACGTTGCTTAACATCAGGCAAGTTGTAGTCAAGCGTGCTTACGCCTGTCCAATGGGACTAGCCAACCGTGCAGGTAACAGTTATCCCTAGAACAGCTGCAAAATTAGTAAGCGGTACAGGTTTTTTTTAGATGAGATATGCCATGATATGACGGGATGTTTAATGGTAACATAATTATGTTGTTGAGAAAATGGTATGCAAGTTTTTCCAATATTGTTAAAAAGTTAGGAGTCTCTGTTTCATATGATCTATGCTGCTTGCAGACTACAAAATTAGAAAATTATGATTTATTTGTTTATCATACCGCAATATATGGAAATCTTCCTATCTTAATACTAAATCAATGATTTAGAAATACGTTTTCATTATGCCAGTGGATGTCAAAGTTAATTAGTTTGTTTTAATATTAATTATGCATAACGACTTCATTTATGTTGATAAAATATGAATGCGAAATAGCTTGTCATTAAGAATGAAAAGGTATTTGCATAAATATGTTATTTTAAGTTACCACATTGTTTCTGATGTTACAAAAGTCTTTTTTAGTAACTTGTTAATTAATAGATGTCATCTAAAAACTTTAAAATCAATAACATATGTATGTTACGCGCGAAGATAATCGCTTGCTTTTGCAATAGTTGATGCGGTCAGTTCTTGGACGGGTGACCAAGAAGCGGCGCTGACTGTTTGTCATGGCATCTAAGGCAGTTATTAATCCATATCAGAAGCCTGTAGGGTGGTTAAAAAACTATTCAATTTTTTTTAGCATTTTTCAATTGTGATTCGTTTAAACACGACCACATACAAACTTTCTTTGTAAACTCGATTACAAAACAACTTACTTATATATTAAGAAACTACACAACACCCATGTTCTATAAAAAGTCATTAGAATTAAATTTTGATTAGAACCTTAATTGCTACCATATAACATCCAAGCCCAGTTTAACCTTTAACCTGTGTCCATAGATGTGACGTCAAATTGACGACCATCGAGCGTGAATATGTTACGCTACTGCGAGTTTGACATAATGTAAACTGTACGTACATTGGTGTATGTATAGTTTGTTACTATAAATGTACTTACATTGTTAGCTAAACTTTCAAGTTGTGATATTATGTAGTTTGGACCATTTTCATTTGCGAAAAATAATGTAAGTTTTTAGTTTGATAGATTTTGGTCTGCTGTTTTGTCCAATATATTTTAACAGTCATAAATTTACAGAAAATATAGATTAACACTTAACAAGTATGGCCTGAACGAACACAGTAACGTTTTTTCACTGTCCATTAAAAATAGATCCAGATTCTTTACCATAGGCAAAGACAATCAACGCGTATTTTGCTATATAATAGCTATATGCTATATTTTCTATGACTAGGCACTACTAGGTAGTTACTTGGGTAGTCTATAAAATGCAGTAGCATTTCAAAACACATTGCAAGAGTCACAGGTCACCTCGCTTGCAACAACATCTAATGACCCAAGTGTTGATATATTTGATTTATTTCATTCCTTTTAATGACCACGCTAATTTGACGAACATTTGACCCGAGCATAAATCATTGGGCGTGAAAAGGTTAATATTTCGATAGATATGTGTTAGAAATGCATAACTTTTTAAGGTGTGAAAGTGTGTATTTTGGGTTAGGTATGTCTATTTTAGAGCCCAACAGTGGGATAGAGAAGGCCGTGGATGATGATGTATATTTTAAGACTCTGTTTTTAAACTATGTTATGTCTGAAACATAAAACAAACAAATTAATACAATGCTTGAATGTATGAGTAATTATGTCATGAGCCTGGTGAACACGCCTGCCTATGTCATCTACACTAATTTTAATATGAGGCTTCTAAGCCATGGGAAATATCGACAAGTAATGTTTTAATTTGACTTTAATTGAAAAGCTTTTATATTATATTTTTTTTTCTTAGTAAAATCACAGTAGCTACTAAGCTGACTGATTTTAATAAGAAAAAAGAAAAAAATAATATCTGAAACACTTTTCGCAATGTGATTATTCTAAATCTTCTTATCGTTTACTGAGCCATCTCACTTGAATATTATCATAAAAATCTAAATAAAGTAAATCGTGTAATATGAGTAATTAAGGTCACATCTACAAGATCTAGAATCTAGATTATTTCGTAAGTAGGTGTGTTTGTTTTTAAATATGTTAGTCTTTGAAAGCAGATATTATAACCTAACTGCATTTCTATAGTTTTTAGCAATATTTTAGCCGCAAAAAGATTAATGTGAATCTATCTATATTCACGACGTAACTGATTATTTTAGTATGATATTTTTTTCTTTGTGTTTTTCTTAAGATGCTAGCCGCTTATTTTGAATATTAAATATATCGTCACTTCACTAAGACATTTTGATAGCTTTTATTATTGTGATTCAATTCAAAAGAAGGAGTATGGTTTTTAATAAGGATACAATTGAATTCATGTTTTTTATTGTAAAATTATTGCGGAAATATCAAGGTCTGAGGAAAATTGAAAGTAGACAAAAACAAGTACTCGAATTGGTTTCCTTTCCTAGTCATTGAGATTGTATCTGAGCATTTATTAAGGATATTGTACTTACTTAATTATCCAAAGCAAACATTTCGGGTTTGAGGCAACAATTAAAATACAGGGTTTATTTAAAAATATCTTTAATTATTTTACATAATTTGGTTCAAACATCAATTTTTAAAAATTAAATGAAAACTGCCTAAAAACCACAAACCATACAATGTTAATTAGTTTGTATACATTTTCCTGTATTTAAAAAAATAACTAACCATCTACCATGCATTTTAAAATTTAAATATTTTATACCATTATCCTGCATTGTACCACAGCAAGTACACGTTATTACCAAAATTGCAACACTCACAGACAATAGCCGGCGAATTGTGAATTAAACACAATTGCGCTAAGCGCCCCGAATATAGCTATCATTTCGAACCATTGTGCGGCTTGATTTGCTGACCGTATTATCGGAGTATGAAAGTTTACTGGGTTATACTACGGATGAACTAAGAAAAGTTTTTGGTTTCTGTTATTTTTAAATTTTTGACTAAATTTTCTAATTACTAGAAACAAAGAGTAAATAATAGTATGCCTTTGACTAAAAAATATGGGTATATGAATCGGAGGATATGTATTAAGTTTTTATTGTTTATCTGTCTGATGTAATGGCATAGGGCATATGATAACGAGATAGATGGATCATTTTTAATCTTGTCTAGTGTTCTTCTTCCAGAAGGGAGGTATGCAATTTGACCTTTATACGTATTATTCATGTTATTTATTCGTTATCTAGTCCCCATAACACGTAGTAACGCATTTGCTTAGCATGTAGTTAGAGGGCGCTATGTGCAGTGTCCCGGATTTTTTATATAGTCTTGATCTTGAAATCCTAAGATGGTCTATTTATACATACACGTGTGCCAAATATCATATTACCATCTGATTAGAAAGTATATAAAAACAAAACAAGGAACAAGGAAATAACATATTATGTGTTTTCCTTATTCTTTTTAAATAACCCAGTATGAGTGTTATGGCATTATCAAGGTACACGGCTCAAGCCATGTCTGATTGAGTTGGACCAATCCAGATATGTTGAGTAATATGCAAAACCTACGCTGTAGTTGATTACAGGATAATTTCTGCTTATACCCGACTGTTAAAGAGGGTTAAGATTTTTACCCCTAATATAAAAATGGAGGTAGAAATTTCAAAAGGAGTAACTTAAAATAGTAAATTTTAATAATTGATTCTAAATCTAGCTTTTGTATCGGGTTACTGGAACTCTGCCGACAATCTACTGAGTGACGTAACTAGTGTTATGCTCGAATTGTTCAGCATATGACATAATAAACAATTGTAGGACTAAGATGGACATTATTGGATATTTCTTGTTTACGAATGGCCAGATGTTGAATATACTGTAGACTAGGTTGTAACCTGGGCGCCCACCATGATGTATCTGCCCAAGAGAACTTCCCTGAACTAATTCTGCGGGGGAGTCACGACCCTCAGTCATGAGGAAATACGACTCAAAACGAGAGGTGACATGCTTACCTATAAGGTACATATGTATTTACATCTAATTTTGCATACAAGTGCTCTAAGCCTTTGAACTGTTAAAAAAATAATGGCACATTTACTGCTTGTTATTTTTTGCAGATCACATTTCACAACAGTTTTTATTATTATTGTAAATATGTGTGCTTTGACTACTGCATTTTTTTATAACGTAATCGCAAATACTGTCCATGCTAGCTCCCGTAACACATGACATAACAAACAATCAGATCGAACATGTGATAGATTGTGACAGACAATTACTAGGTTTCACGCGTGGCGTTACACTGTGATAAACACTATAAATGTGATGAACGTAATACACTCCTTGAGGCGTTGGTCGTTTTTTTTAAATACATGTAATAATGCTAAGTATATTTTTAATTTAAAAACCTAAAGAAGACCTCTGTCGGGGCGTTTAAAACTGGCTTCACGTGACCAAAATGCTCTATTACTTTGCCCAAAAGATTAGTCTAGCTATTCAGCGGGGCAATGCAGCCAGCATTTTGGATACACTGCCTTTTAAAAAAGTAGATTAGGTTGTTTATATTTATATTTATTTATTCGTAAGTGAAGTATTTATTATTATTTTTTGTGGTTAATTGAATAAAACAATTTAAAAACCTTTAAAAAGTCTTTGAGTTGGTGTGAAGATTTTAATTTCGGTCTTGCAGATATTTCGTGTTAGAATCTTGTACGTTAAGAAACAAACATTTATAATTTACGTTGATGATTTTGCAACTCAAGTTTTTCTTTAAATATCTACTATAATCATAACATTATTCTACTTGATTCGATGCTATAGGTATATTAAGTTATTAAAGTAGGTATCATCTCAATTCAAGTTACTAACGGGCCCGTTTCCGTTGACCGACCGCTTCCGTCCAAATGTCGGCCAATTTCGATCCTCATTTAGCGTGAACAGTTGATTAATAAACTGACATCTTTGCTTTTTATGCATTTATCTTTCAACTTTAATCTATTAAATAACCTTCAAAGTACATTTTAATTTATCACATTACTTGATTTAAAGCTTTCGTACGCTATAACCAAATATAAGCAACGCTCCTTGCTGTTCGTCTTTGGATGGGTGGCCGAAAATGACATTTGTAATCGATCGCGTAGACCGGATGAAACGATAAATTAAATAAACAAATATCGGGACACAATCGTGGATTTTTGTCATCATTCTTCTTCTTATCGAATGAGAGTGGCCGACTCTGGTGTTGAGAGTTTATCAAGCCGCCCTAAGGGTCTCTGACATGGCCAAACGACTGCTGTACTAGACAAACAACCGGGACCTACAATTTAACGTGTCATCCGACCCTCGGAAGCGACCAAAATAGTTTTTTTGTCATCATTGAGAAATCTACTTGTCTATTAAAATAATAATCGGTTTTATTCATTTTGTTGCAGGTACGTCTTCCAAAAATATAATGGGACAAAGCAAGATGATGTAGTATGTATGAAACCAAATCTAACGCTACTTATCTTTTACACCATTCACAAGTAATTAAGTAAACATCTTTCTCGTATTTACAAATGCATAATGTCGAATACATGTCATCAGATGCTTAACATCTTAGATAAAATATGGAAATAAGAAATTCGCGACAACATTCCTTGTATTTTCGCAATCGCATAGATATTAATTACCACATATAAAATGCTGTTGCGAGACTCATACTAGATTCAGGAATCCATTTTGTAATACCGACTGCTTCTTGACTTACGCAGTGATTGACTAAGATCAACGGAGAGATATAAATACGTTGCTATACTTAGAGAGAATAGAAAACACATACATAGATAGTTAAGGTACATTAATAGACTACTAACCACGACTTAGCTTGAATTCTCTCTTCGAGTCCTATTCCTTATTACTGAGGGCCGTGACTCCCCCGCAGAATTAATTGGATAAGTTTTCCTGGGCAAGTACATAGTGGTGGGCGCCCAGGTCCTTACACAGAAGACACATGTTTATGTTTTATGTTCCTCAAACATGTCGGTTTCCTCACGATGTTTTCCTTCACCGTTAGTTTGTAATATAATGGGATAAAATTAGTCACTCTTGAGACCCTATACTCTCTCTCTCTCTCTATTCGAGTCGTATTTGACCCTAATGACTGAGGGTCGTGACTCCCACGTAGACTTAATTCGTTGGGGGAGATCTTATTGGCAGAGACACAGATCAACGAACACACTGTCGCTTTCATATATGTATCTATAATGTTTTTTTTTTTACGTGGGATAGGTTTACGTTTGACTACAGCCTGCCTGATGTTAAGCATTGCTGCAGCCTAGGGTGTAACACGCGTACCTAGAATATACCTAACTCTAGATTTGAAGACCCCTGGATTGTAGTTCGCAGGAAACACGGCTTCTGGTAAAGTGGTATGATACATTTTATAGTGAGATATGATAAATGAAGAAAATAACTATGTTCGTAGCTATAAGTTGTACTCAACCAACCGCGGAATTAAATCGGCTATAGATGATGATGATCAAAGTCAACAAGTTAACTTAAGTCAAACATTTGTCAAGAAAACGCATAGTCCAAATCGGGGTTGAAATACCAAGTTATACAAACGAGGTTGCAAGTTACATCTAAGTTACACACAAGTACATCTAAGTTAACATAAGCTACCGGTGGAAATGCGACACTCGCATTCCTGTATTACACATTTACTTAGATAACTTAATGTTATGTTATCTTACGCATTTGCTTATAAAGTACGGCATTATTTGGAAGGTAAGGTTTGTATTATGCTGTGACCTGAATATTATTATCTAAGGTCTTTTAGGATTTCTTAGGTCTTGCAGATGTTTATGGAATGTAAAATAGCTTTTTCTTAGGCGGCATTTTGCATGGTTGTTGACTAGTTGTTTTTTTTTATTTTTCAATTGATGGCGTATGATTAATATACATTCAATTATAATTGTGAGTTTTTGCTAAAATATCTATTAAATCAGTCGAAGGTAAAATATGCCTGTATGTGTATAGGAATAAAACTGGCTTTATGAAGTCCTAAAATATTATGGTCTTCTCTTATTACATTTTACTAGCGCATTGTTCTTTATTAAAACTGCAAGTTATTGCTAAATTTGTTACTTAAACAAGTATTCTTCAATTATAAAACTGCAGCTAAAACACATGGAAAACCTAGTTCATAACCCAATATCATATTTTACACCTCAATCTAATATGGGCCATTCTCATAACTTCATACATTTTATCTAGAATTCTCTTTAGTATAATAGTAAGGACATTACAACGGCTTTCCAAATGAGTTCTAGAATTACTTTAGGTTATTTGAAAGACCTAGTTTGAGGTCAGACGCCTACGCTTGGACAGACTTCGAGACATTCAAATACTGATATTAAATACTAGATGTAGATTTTAGGCATTTAAAGTCTATTCTGTGTGTATCGCAAAATGTGTTAAATCTCATAAGTACTAGATAACTTAGTCCCAAATAGGTTACGCGATGTTTTAAATTTAACCGTTTTCTTCAAAAAAGGAGGTTATCAACTTGACCTGACACATACGTGTTTGATTGGTCAAACAGAATTGTATAAAATTTCAGTATGATACTTTTAATTAAGCTTTCAATAATGTTAGCGAGTCTTTCGTATGTGTAATTTTGTATGTACATATCAGATAGTAAAGTTCGGAAGGGAGAATGGCCTATCTGGCATTTCTAGGAACTATTAGTGAAATATTATATTGATTATTATATACATTATAATTTGCGATCAAAACATGTTTAAAATATTCCATTTTATCTTTGGCAATTCAACAAATTCAAAAAGTTGTAATCTGTGAAATGTCACATTCAACCGTCTTATTTTAATAATAAGTAAATGCAAATCGGTTCTATTTAGAAATATGTCTGCCTCTTGAACTTTCAATAGTCATTCTCAAGTTCTAATACATATTAAAACATTTGACATTAGTCGTGTTTCATAATACATTATTTGACCTCTACATAATATTGGAATACATATTTGGAGTGTATATGATACCAGCACAGAATAAGTAATATCACTATGATACAAGTTATTTAGTCTTCTTCTTTGTGTAAGAGTGGCCAAATCTAGTGTCAAAAGTTTTCAAATCGCCCTAGAAGGGAAAGTGTTCTAGTAATTGGTTGTTTTTAATCATCTATGAATAAAAAAACAGAAATAAAAATCGATTACACTTTTAAAATATAAAAAAATAGAGTAGGTACCTTTTTTTCCAAAATTGCCTTATTTGTAATATAAATTACCAATTTTAACTAAGAAAATAGATAGATAGATATTAGCAGTAACGTAATCTAGGTATCTCTCTCCCTTATACCATATATCACATGAGTGGGAGTAGGACGCACGACATCTCCCCACGCTTTCTCGATATCCTGCTTACGACATACGTAGGAAATCATACATCTTATGCATTGTGTCATAAGGAAGGATAAGAATTAAGTGCTTAATTATTTTTAATTAAATTTTAAAGAGTTTCTTTTATTATGGTCACAAGAAGTCTGCCAGGAAGAACCAAAGATTCGGCGTTCTAACTGTTGGAAAGTAAAATCAAAACATTATTAATTAGACTAGTCACCATGTCTTTAAAAATATGATCAACATAGATCCATCCATTGAAAGTCGAATGCTGATAGCTTCCAATAATCAGCATTATGCTGAGGGGGGGCTGTGTTGGGGCAGATTTATTTATTTATTTTATGTAAGTATGTGTGTGTGTGTGTGTGTTGGTGTGTGTGTGTATACTTATTATATGCTTGTAAATCTGTCTCAGTAAATGTTATTCTATTCTAAAACAACAGTCAAACGTAACACGCGACATATTTTCCTTTCTTCTTTCATGTATCATGGTTTAATAATATGTACACAAACAGTTAATTCAAAGATTTACACGATTTTCAAGTTTATGTGACATGATTACGTTAAAACCTTAAACCGTGAAATATTTATCCTTAATGCTTTGTAAAAGCTGTTTAAAGTTTATTTTATAGCTTCCGTCGCTTTTGGAAAGTGTCGTGCAATTTTGCATATTGTTATACCCAAACAAGTGTGTTTTTGTGAAATCAGCTGATAAAATACTCTCGCTGTACATAATGGAAACTGAACTATAATTCCCGTAAGGTATTTTTACAGGAATGCAGGTTTAAACACCGGTTAGAAGATACATTATACGTAAGGTTATATACATACGTATAAGTCGAAAAATTCGTAAATATCCTAGATCAGGTTTGAAAAATTACCTCATTTTTACCTAATTTAGAGAGTATGTTATGACAGATATTAACTCAGAATTTCTTGGAAAATCTGTAATTTTTTATGTAAAAACGTAAGAAACAGATTATGAGCTATTTCAACTTCAATACTTTAAAAAGTGGTACTTAACAGTTGCAAAATAGCAAATATAACAACATTATATCAGATCAAAACAGATTTGTATCGAAGCCATTTGTTTATTTAGTACTTTGATTGAGTTATCGAGATTGTCAGATTGATATTGCAATACCTACTGGTTTTTGTAAATGGATTGTTATACTGGGTTACTTCTTAGAAAGATATATAAAGAAATTTAACTTTTTTTTAAATTAATGTAGGTCTTTTTCTTATAGAGTAGCCAACTCTGTTGTCGAGAGTTTTCAATCCGCCCTTTGTGCCTCTAACACATAACATGACTAACAAACGATGACGACTACAAACAGACAGGACCTAAAATATAACGTGTCATCCGAACCACAGAAACGTGTAAAAGGAATGCCACGTATTGGTCACCCATCTTCTGGGCTAAGTTTCAAATAAGTGAATAACTTACTGAACTTATTAACGTTGCTTATTTTTATAACAAATAACCCTGTATATTTGTATTACAACGGACAAGATATCGTTGTATTGTATAACTGTTGCCAAACTTTTTTGATCATCTGAAATCGTAATGTAGTTTTTGTTGGTGTCGTAGTTAAGTTATAATAACTTGAGAAATATGCAACAAGGTTATTTTGAATCAGAGTTTTGTATTTGCTAAACTTAACTGTTTTTTTTATTTGTAAATTTTGATGTCGTTGATATGATGATATTTATTAGCCAATTTGTTTGTTTTTTTTTTAATATTACAGGGTAAATAAGAAAAACATACTTAATAAATTGTCACCGCTGTGATCGATACCAGACACATGTAACGCTTATTTTATCTACTCATTATCATCATCATCAGCCCATTTTCCTCGACTTACGGAAGGAACGTAATTTCACTAAGTTATAGTTAGTTATATACATATCTAAGTTAGCTAAGTTGTATATCTTCCCTCCATTTAATCTGTTGTGAAAATTTTGAACAGTGAGCGATTATAAAAGCTTATTTTATACTAATTGATTGATTTATATGACTTTTTATTTTATTTATACGATATATCACCTATACAAAATTGAATAGAAATACACACAGTTTACGCTATGCAAACAATAAATAAAGGCATAAAACTAGTGATGCTTTTAAACCACCAAATAGTCCGTCGCGGTCTGTTTACCAGAATCTATGGGGCTATGGCAAACATGGCGGCGCGGCCACTCACCTCGGTGGGCGAAAACTAAACTAAACTAGATGGGACGTGGTATAATAATGGACTAAACTAAACTAGATGGGACATGGTATATATTTTATAACTATATGAAAGGAGGGAATTGGAACTAAAATGTACTGGTTTAGGTATGGGTTTAACCACTTGCTGAAATAAGGAAACTTCTTATGAAACCACCTGTATGTGTTATTGTCATATCTGAATATAGAAATGAAATGAAATTATTTATTATTGATTACGTTATGATACATTCACAACCCTACAATTAATATAAAGGAAAATACATTTCAAAATTGGCATTGTCAACATTTATAGAATTAATTTACAATAATGGTTTTAATAATTTAGATTCTAAATATAAAACGATAAAAGTATTAGTGATAAAGATTTTTCAAAAAGTAAGAGTGATATCGATTGTTTCTGAGCAAATTACAGTGATCACTTACAATGATCAGTTTTGTGTATCATATATTTGAGCATAACCCCAAAGTACGGCCCGCTGGCTATGAGGAGTCTCGCCGAGTATGGTGCATGCTGAATCGAATAAGAACTGGAGTAGGGAACTGCGCCCACCTCTGGAATAAATGGAATTGGTGCGAATCACCAGCTTGCCGGTGTGGAGCTCCCGAGCAGACTGTCCAGCACGTAGTATTTGACTGTCCTCTAACCAAGTATGACGGACAAATGGAGGATTTTAAAACCTTAACTGCAGATGCGATTGCGTGTTTAAAAACAATAAATTTATGAAGTAGAGATAAAATGCCATACGATAAATAAATAGTAGGTAATAATGATGTGAGTATGCCTACTTTAGTTGCACACCGAAAGGTAAGCTTGTGGCGAATATTCCTGTATGTTTATGTTTTTACCATCTGCATAGCAACCCATGAGTGCAATAAATGAATTTGAATTTGAAATTATTGCTTATGTTTGTAGTAAACGAATAGTGTAAGTTTCACAAAAACCGCTTCAGTAGTTTTTGAGATACTTCTGGTTTATTTTTCCAGACACCGAAGCTATCGTATAAGCATAGCAGAAATGCTGCCCTATCTCGTGGAAAATGCTGCCATCTGTTTATTTACCTCGCCCGAGTCCAAACATACAAGGAAATGAAGAAATTGTAGATTCCTAAAGCGGAATGTTTGGCAAACGAGTGTGGTATGATCTAATTGGAAGATGTCTGTTTGAAATTGTGATCATTTCTAACCGACTCCCAATAAAGCAGAGTATCTGGCTTTTTACTGACTGGCTTATTTCAAATCTTTTACTACCATCACATAGTTTTAACGGATATTGGAAGAATAATTATTTTTACTCTCAAAAAATAAGCTTACTAAGCACAAAACACAGTGATTCTTATTAACAACACCAAATGTTTCTACTAGGCACCAATTGATATATGTACATAGCTATTTTTATAGACAGTACATTCACTATGGTCACAGAATAAGTAACAGTTACTATGGTTCTAACTTCCATCGTCATCAAGGCAGAACAAATCAAACGTAATTACACCTATTTACGAGTTGCTAAATATTCTGAGAGTGAACTGGACACGCGATTTTAAATGCTTTGGAGTGGAGTAGGCTATTTCGTTGTTCGAGCGAAGGGACGGCCGTAAGTTCGTTTTTAAAAACAGTTTTGTACAGATACAGATACAGATACAGATATTTATTGATAAATTATAGAAATTTACATGTCAAATTAAATATTCATACAATAGTATTATTAATCGTACTAATCAAATTGTGTAGGTATCAATGATACCATCAGCGGTAAACTTGTCATCTAGGTAGTGGCTTATCTTATAGTATGCTTTATTTACCAAGAATGCTTTTAATTTACATTTGTAAATATTATCGGACGCTGTATTTTTAATACTTTCAGGCAGGTGGTTATAAAACTTCGAGCCTCCGTAGTAAACCGACTTCGTCGACTTTTCAAGAGAGTGAGCAGAAGTTGCCAGCCTGTTTCTCCATCTCGTCTCGTAGTTGTGTCGCTCTCCCAGAGTGGAGAAATGTTCTAGGTTGTGTCGCACAAAAAGACATACTTGGTATATGTATAGGCATGGTACCGTCATGATTTCTAACTCAATGAAGTGGGGTTTCGCAGTATCGTCCCATTTTATACCTACTATCGCACGGACAGCACGCTTTTGTAGGATAAGTGCGCGCTCCGACTCAGCTGCGTTTGCCCACAGCTCCGCCCCATATGTAAGTATGGAGTGGACCGTTGCCCAGTAACAACTGAGCACAGCGTGTCGGGGCGCTGATGCCGCCAGCCTCTTCAACGCGTAGCAAGCCTGAGTGAGTCGGCCGCACAGCGCATCAATGTGCAGGTCCCACTTTAACGCACGGTCTACATGGAAGCCTAGTAGCTTCACGTATGGTACTTGTTGTATAGTGGTGTTTCGTACTGTAACGGTCAAATCTTTTTGTTCTCTATTTGAGAGGTCAAAATGTATAAAGCATGTTTTTGCTAGATTCAGTGCAAAACCGTTTGATGCGAACCACTTCTGTAATTGGGCTGCCACGTTTGCTAGATTCTGTCGCAGTTCTTGTAAGTTACGGCCACTGGCCACGGCTGCGACGTCATCGGCGAACATATATATATCAGCGCCAGGGACGGACTCAGGGAGGTCGTTCATCAGCACCGAGAACGTCGTGTTGGATAAACATGAACCCTGCGGGACGCCCAAGTTCGGGTATCCTTCATCCGACATTATTTTGTCGGAATCTCCAAAAACTCGCTGTCGCCTTTCTGATATGAAATCAGCCATCAAGTTCTCTGCTGGTCCTCTGATACCATAGTGCTCAAGTTTAGCCCTAACTAGGTCTCTGTTTGCCGTGTCGAATGCGCGCGACAAATCGCAGCAGATCGCTGCGACTTGTCGCTTGCTCTCACGGGCTTGTAGGACTTTTCTTACAAACTCGCGCACTAACGCCGTAGTAGAGCGACCTGCACGGTACGCGTACTGGCGGTCAGTGAACACACCGCTGTTACTGAAAAACGCGTCTAGCCTAGTGTTCAACCCCACTTCGAAAATTTTTGCTATGGCTGGTATTATCGATATAGGACGATAGTTGTTTCCTCCGGCTTTGTCTCCTTTTCCCTTGTAAATAGGTACTATTTTTACGGTTTTAAGAGCACGCGGGTAAACTCCAGCCTTGAAACACCTATTAAACAGCTCTGTAAGTGGGGGAACAATAATAGTTGATATGTCGCGTAATACGACCATAGACAGATCGTAACTGTCGCTCGTTCTTTTTGGCGCGATTCTTATATTTATTATTTTCATAAGTTCGTCATATGTGAACGGTCGAAGACGTAGTGAGCATGTGTTACGTTCGACAGCGCTAGATAAAAATCCTACGCTGGTCGCAACACATGCAGTCGGGGCGCCAGCTTGAGCGCCGGCTGATAAAAAACTACTGTTCATGTAGTTAACTACATCTAATTTACTTCGGAACGGTTGTCCAGCGTCATTACGGATTACATCAGTAAAATCCGTTTTATCGCGCACAGCACGTCCTGTCTCTTTGTTTACTATTGACCACATTGTCCTACATTTATTTGTACTGTTATTTATTTTGCTGTCATAATACTGTTTCTTCATAGTCGTCAATTTAATGTTATATGTCCTATTTAATTTGTCATCTAGTGTTTTCAAATCATTATTAAGTGGAAATTGTACCTTTAAATTGCTAATGTCAGATAATAAATATTTAAGGTTTATAATGTCATCTGTAATCCAATTGGATTCGGGTTTCCGGTTAGGGACATATTTCAAGGGAAAATACGTATGAAAATTATTAGAAATAACATTAACGATCTTTTCCGCTAGCGTATTGATGTCCGTGCAAGAAAGTACCATATTTTGCCAATCTACATTATCAAGCGCGTTTTGAAATTCAAATTTCTTTGATTTCGTCACAACCCTACGTTTGATATGTTCAGGTCTGTGATGCTGCTGAAGTCCTGTTATACACGCACGCACACCAAAGTGGTCGCTTATGTTAGAAGTAACAGGCTTAGCGATAACACGATTACTCGGTTCTATATTAGTAAAAATATGGTCAAGTAATGTGGCGGTGGTCCCTTCGACTCGGGTTGACGTTTGAACGTGTTGCGTAAACTTGTGCGTTTTTAAGATATCGTTCAGCTTCCTTCGCTCAATAGAATCCGCGCTGTAATTAATATTGGTATCGCCTGCAATAACAGCCGTGAGCTTGTCGTCATTTATTTTCGATAGTAATGAATCGAATAGCTCAAGGAAGTCATTCACGTCTGTCAAGTTAGAGCGATACAAGCCAACTATTAGCATGTTGAAATCGGAGATGAAAGAGGCGCAGACGTCGAAGACCTGCTCACGCGACAATTCTCTGTAGTCGTCTCTCGGTTTAGATCTTAAGCCTGAGTGTATAAAAATACAGCTTCCGCCGTGTTTAATTGTTGGTCTACAGTAATACGATGATAAATTATAGCTATCAAAGTCGATACATTTCAGTTCGCTAGAAGTTCGCCAGTGTTCTGTCAGTACCAACGCGTTACATTTAAATTCGTCAGCTAATAATACTTCTAACTTCTTACTTTTAACATGTAGGGGAGCGCGGGGCTTGTTGTAACAGGGGTAAGTAGTAACAGGCCTTTTTCAATAGGAATTTAAACAATATTCACGATTTTTTTTTACCTAATCTTAAGATTATAACGCGCCACGCCACTTTATCACAGCCAGTGTCCCGCCAGGCGGCACAGTGAGTGGGTGTGGGCAAGCGGTTTGTTGGTGACAGGTAACCTATTATTTTATTTTCGTATTTTTTGGTTAACTTTACTATTTTTGACTAATTTAAGCTTTATGTATTTTATTTGATGCTAAAATATAACTATTTATGATGTTGTGTAACAGTTTTAGAGATTACTAAGTTGATTTAATTGTTATCGTGATAAATATTAAGAACTATACCTAGGGGCTAGTTGTAACAAAACCTCGGGGTTTGTTGTAACATGTTACAACTTGCCCCCAGATTGCTGTAAGTTACTGTTATTATTTGTAATGTGACATACCTTATTTGTTTTCATTTAGAATGAGAGACTATAAGAGAATCTTGAACATCCAGAACTATTAGATTCTGCTCCTGAAGTGGATATCAGCACAACAGAAATTATACACCGCATCGAAACTGCGAATGAACCAACTCCAAGTTGCTCTGGTCAAAATCAATTTTCCCCATCGAAGATTAGACCACTACCAAAGGCACCACCACGAAAAATAAATACAAATTGCAGACGCAAAAAGAAGTCTGCTGTTTTGACAGATACGCCTGAAAAAGAAGCTTTGAGAATGGAATATGAAGAAAAGATAAAGAAAAAGCAAAAAAAAGATGATAAAGATAAGGGAAAAGAAAAGCGAAAGGGGAAAGGAAAAGGTAAAAAATCAGCGAAAAATGAAGATGGAATAAAAAGAGTTACAAAAAGGATTCTAAGTTCATATTCTTCTGATTCAGAGTATGGAGATTGGCATTGTCTTGTTTGCGATGAAGTGTATAGTCATTCAAAAGGTGATTGGGTAGAATGTATTATATGTAAGATGTGGGCACATATAGGATGTGTCACAGGAGATACTATTTTTTTTTGTTTGTATCAACTGTAATTGTAAACTGTAAAATGACTAATTTCTTTGATAAAGAAACTGAAGAAGGCTGATTATTGTAAGATGTATGGTAGAACTAAGAGATAACTACAAGACTTAATTTAGAGGTTTATAATTTAATTTAAGTACTGTGATTATAAAGTGCCATGTTGATATTATATAAGTGCCTATTATGTATGTACATAAATACAAAATAAGATAGATAGTTAAAAACTTAAATCTTTAATTTGTTGATTATATAAAAAGTATGTTTCAGTTAACTATTCATTAAAAAATACATATTATAGAAATAGCTAGTTACTTTTTGTTGTAAACAAAGCAAAATGATCCAAGATGTGAAAAAATTAAAGACTGAAGGTGTCACATTTTTGTTTTTTATTCTTGTTACTACTTGCCCCAATAGATGTTACAACTAGCCCCAACCACGGGGTAAGTTGTAACAATTCCCTTTTTTTAAAAAAAAAATAATTGTGATAAAGTTACCTGTAGATTTGATATTTTTTCGATTTGACTTAATAGAAGAATAGTTAAAGTATCAATCAAAATTTAGTTAGTGGCAATTTAGTCAATACACTTCATGATATATAATGATTTGTTATTTCTGTTACAACAAGCCCCACGCTCCCCTACTATGGGCTTTTTCACCGATTATTTATTTTTAAAGTTTCCAATTCGAATTGTATGTACCTGTATGTGAACACAGTCTTTCCATTGTGATTAATTTATGATATTGTAGAAAACAGATGAAATTTGAGTATAATGATGATGTAATAAGACTTCCAAGATAGTGTATGGTATATGTAGATGTATGTTTGTTCATGTTTTTGTTACACTAACTAGTCGAGCACTTCACAATTTGAAACCAATTTTTTTTTGCATATGAACCAGGTTTTTAAAAATCGGTTCATTTTATTTTGATATAGGTATGTATTATGTATTAACATCAATAAGTTATTAAAGTTAGACATTGATATGGTGTAATTTTTTGCCATCACAAATAAAACCGTAGATAATAGTAATAGTTAAGTCACACTTTCCGGTAGCTAGAAATCGATTAAAATAATCTGTTGCTAGCACCGTATTATATCTCCGAATCTATCGAATTCAATTTGGCTTAGCTAATGATAATTCTTTCCACATCACAGATTTACACTTGTAAATGTTACTGTTGGGCTTAGTTTGGGAGACAGGGACTTGTTTTGTTACTGACCAATAAAAAAAACAAATTCGGAGTGTGAGTTAGATGTCATCTGTTTTATTTCTTTTTCTTAAGCTTGTTAATGGCTGCGGTTTAATTCGGATTTTCGGGACAAAAATCATCCTCAAGACTACATACTATCACCATACCAAAAATCATGATGATCCGGGAAAACAAACCAATAAACATACTTACACTTTTAAAATTACCATTAGGTGATTATTTGGGCTTTCTTTATTAGACTCATCATTCTAGAAAGTTTTAAAACTTAATACTTGTTTGCAAATTTATAGTAATTTAATATAATATTTAGTGTGCTATTGCACATCCATGAATACTTTAAGTTGTAAGCAAATTATCCCTTAGCTCCTATTCTATAAATACTAGTTTAATTTACTATGGCTGACAGGCCATAATCATGATACATTGTGGCCAGCACCATTTGTAATCTCTTAAAATCGCCATGGGGTTACTACTGATACCCTAACTATTCAGGCTATCGTAAGATTGTAGTAAAACATACATTGAGCCTATTATTAGCTACTGAAGCGCACAATTAACGCTGTTACTTAATTATTTTTTTTTTGCAATTTTTGAAATAAAACAGCCAATTTATTTACAAGTGTATGGTCTTGGTACAAAAAATACCATTTCTAATCATGGAAATAATGCAGCCAGCTTTATGGACACTTTAACCGGTTACTTGTGTTAGAACATGCATAAGTACTTACATATTTAGTTTTAAATTTTTTGGTAGTGATTATGATTTTGTTAGGAACTTTTTATAGAGAAGATAATAACATATTGTTTACCTGAAGTAAAATAGCATTGTGTCTTACATTTTGAAATACCTATCATTTCTTTGACCATTAAAATTATTGTTAAAGATATCATGGTAAAAGATAAAAGTAACCCCCAACCCCGTTACAAAACTGTGCTACCGTATTGTATCACTATAGCAAACAGAACTAGGTATGTCAGTCAGTTTGTATGTTGGTGAAATGTTTCATCACAAGCCCTTAGAAAAACGTTACACTTCTAATTTGGTATGAAATTAAAATTTACTTTGCTCTTTGAATATTCGCTATTAGTTTTTTGTTATGGTCTGATTTATTAGAATTGATGAAATTGCTTATTTTTGAGGTATAATAGGTGAGAGGCTTATACATAACTAACGTTTACATCAAATGACAAAAGGAGAATTAAATTTCGTTAAAAACAGTTCAGTACTAAATGATGGATCAAAACGTATAGAATTCCGTTGATTACTAACGCATTACGTCATTTACCACTATATTATTATAACTTCTAACCAGCTAAGACAAAAAGAGTTTAGTTTTACCAAAATCACTTTTGTACTTTAAGTAGGTATCATCCACGAAATCCACTAAGTCTTAAGTATAATACGTGTTTATATTGAAATCTTTTTATATCTCTTATTTCTACTTGTTAACCGTATGATTAAATTAACTTGACCTAAAAATGACAATCAAACATGCACGAGATCGGCGGATGAATCATTTATAGAATTGCAATTCACGCCACAGCGACATTGTCTCTTTGGCAAACATCTCAGTACATAAACATCACATCTCGTAACTTACATAACAAATGCATGTGAGTAGAATAAAGAATTGAATAATCTGGAGGTCTCTTTTATAGGACGTTTATATTTACAGAGATCGAGCGTGTCAGAGACGTGTCGTGATGTTTAAAAACATACATCATACAGTAACGTATTCGCCCTAAAGCATTTTTTGTCCTTAACAAGCAGTTTAACTTCATTTTACTATAAACTTATTAACCTGAAGCTATACTTCCACAAGAGACTCTGTGGTCGAAAGTTGAGCTAAGCTGTACTCTACCGGAATTGTCTCCCAAACGAGTAGTAAACTAGAAAACGCTGCTAGTTGTCTGGCTTGTTGCACAGTCACCAAGAAAAATTCTGCACTGTAATACCTCTGTAATCTGCAAAAAAACTCGACGAATGGTACATACCAGCGTCTCTCACTACGTCTGTAGGTATGAAAAGGTCTATATCCAAGCGGCCATTTTTATTCAGGCTGCATATACTCTCGTGACGAAATGCAACTTGTAAGGATTGGCGAGCTCTGGTGCAAGACCCTTGAGATATTATCATAGTCGTGTAGAGAAACTGGCTAACTTGTTCTTGATAAGATTAGAGCTTAACTGCATTCGTGTACATAATGGTGCTGTTATTGACCAGGTTTAAGAAAGGAAATATATCTGCCCAAAAGAGCTTCCCTAACGAATTAATTCAGCGGGTCACGACCCTCACTTATGAGGAAATGTGACTCAAAAAAAGAAGCAATGAAAATGTGATAAGTTTGTTTCGAGACTGTTTTATTAAAACGTTTACGCGGTGTTTTTTCTCATCATTGTCATTTGACCAAAAATAAAGCAACTCGCTATGCAATTACCACTAAGCCTAACAAAGTATAACTTTTAAGAACTAATGTTAGTATCCTTAGAATTAATAACTATGTAGGTTATAAATTCGATCTTTATGTACAAATGTAAGACATGGGAAACTATAGGTACCTTTAGACTATTATAACTATATTGTTTAGACTATTGCATCATTAGTTAGACATCAAAATATAAAATAACTACCATTCTGAGTGAAGTCATGTCCCATCTAACAAGGCAGAACAAAAACCTAACGATTCACATGATTAATAGTAAAACAACCAAAACCAAGCATAATCCACTTCGCTATACTGTTCTAATGATACCAACCTATGTTTCCGAGAGCTATAATCAAAAGCTATTTAGAATCGGCAGGATCAAGCTAGGGGCCTTACTAGTATCTCTTTATTATTACTTGTGAATAAAAAATTTATAGAATATACTAGCCTGTGACGTTGCCTGAGTTTTTTAGGTTAAAAAATATAACAAGTTTTTATTATTTTGGTACTCACTATTATTTTCACAAATTATTAAAACATTAGCGATTCTTGTCACTAATAGAAATAATTATGTTTGATCACCAGTTGCAATAGACCAGCCAGAATTTTGATTAACCTGAATCAACGAATGATCAGTTGACCATTCCCGCATCTTAAGCCCAGTTACGGGATTTAGCCCGGGACGATGGAATACTATCATGTACTACTTGATGTAAGTTTTAAACTCCTGGACAGTAATATAAATCACCAACCGTATTTGTTCATGCAAAATAAACAATTTGTAATGTTTCGTTTCGAAACTAACGTAATACTAACCAGTCTTTCATCGGTATAGTTCATAGGGAAGTCAAGTGTTACTATAATAGATAAACTGCAAGTGGTAGTAAGAGTAGGGTCCCAGGATATCGCAATATAGCCTATAGCCCAGATCATTACCAGTACATAAATATTAGACAATGCGGCTAATGAAGCAGAACCGACTTAATGTCAGAACTGACATTAGACCCTTAGTGGCGAAATCTTTGGAAATGGACGCCAGTCGAATTAGAGCAGTCGTTGGAACTTACAATAATTTTGACCTTTTGGCTAGTTTACTACTGATTGTTAGGCAGTTAAATCATGTCAGAAGCCCCTAGAGCTGTTATAAAACTCTAAACAGAGTTGGTCAATCTCATTTGAACTTTAATAACTAGCTATGGAATAAGTTTCATAGATACAGCTAGTATATTTTTCTCTTGCTATGTTATTTTTTTGTTGTTGTTAGTAGAAGTTATAATAATTTTGACCTTCTAGTTAGTTTCCTATTGATTGTTAGGCTGTTAAATCATGTCAGACGCCTCAGAAGCAGTTATTAAACTCTCGACGATAGAGTTGAAGGCTAGTTACTGAAAACAGGTATGTAAAAAAATACATTACATTACATATGTTTTACATACCGTTCCTCCCTACTTTTACTATTACTATGTTATTTTTTTGTTGTGATTTCATGTTATCTGCCATTCCATGCATATGGAACCACTTGTAGTTATTTTTTCATGCTCAAGTGGGCTTCAGATAAGTTCGCTTTTTTATTTTATACCTGCTTCACTTAAACTAGACTCTTTCCACTCAGAAATCGTAAATTGACACAATTACACAAGCAAGAGAAAGATGTGTCGATTATCCGTTTAAGTAAAGTTGAATAAAAGAGTTTTCAGTTAGTTTCTTATTGAAAATACAACAAAACAAAATCCCTTTCACATAATATTAGTGTCATCCTAAATGCTACCTAATTTCAATACAGACTTTGAACTTGCATGTAACAACCCAATATAACAGTTCATTTAGTTAAACATGTCTCTCGTTGCATTCAATGTGTCCCTGATCCGAATCACTGATGTGTAAATTTATGTGTTCCGTTTTTACGAGGACATTGATTGAATAGCGATTTGATTTACTCATGTAATATTATCCATTTTGGAGTTTAGTCATGCACGGCTTGGTGTTTCCTTTTTTGGAAATGTTTTGATGTATTTTGCCTTGTTTGTGAATATTATGAGTATTATATGTGTTATGTTTTATTGTTAAAAATATTGTGAGACAATTTTATCAATTAACGGGTTTCGCGTTTCGGATGTCATCACACCCGAAACGCGTAAAAAACATACGCGAAATTAGATGTGACTGAAAACCGTTTCAGTTACATATTGTGTGTGTTATGGGTAAAACTAGATGAAGTGGTAAGTTTACAAGCTCTAGGTAAAGTTTGAATAGTAAATTTAGTTTAGGCTTTATCCCCACATCTTAACTGTTAGCATCTAGGCCATCTAGGTTTACCTCGCAATGGCGACAACATCTGTTTCTCGATCTTACCTTTTATTTGATGCCGATGCTTTTAGGGCTCTAATATCTTATCTATAAACTATGCCCGGAATAAACCGGATGAAGTAAATGTTCCTGATACATCATAATAATCTATGAGACCAGTCAAATAAAAACAGGTCATACATCAATAAAAATTAAAAAAAAAACTATATGGACCTCAGCATTTCAGTTCACTTGATGCATACATACATCACAAGTACCTCATTTACAATGTTAATGAGATATTACGAACACTTACTGAGACAAATGTGGAATAAAGTCTTTGAAACAATAAAATTTCGCAATAATTCACGTAACATTCATATAACACACTGATAATTATCGTAATTAAAAATATAGAGCGTACATACACACACATACACATTTATCTGTATCAAATATGCTTTGCCGTCTAATTGCAGTAATTGCAACAATTATTCAACTTTAGTGAATGCCTGTGTCTATTATGGTAAATAGTTCCGAACTAAGAGTTCATTCAATGCTAACTCCTTCCTGTTTTCTCAATCGTTTTCCTCCTTGCTGAGAATCATAATTTCTTCTGATCTTGTCCACTAGATGTCTCCATTTGTTCCGTTCTGTATCTCTAAGTCTTTGTATGTTTAGTTCGACCATTATTTCTAAAATTCTTTAACATGCCATAATAATTGCAGCGGCCCTAGAATGTGACCCTGTGGCACCCTGGTGAAATCAAACAACACGCGATAGAAAACATACTCTCACACTATAAAACTTTAAATTACTCTCATATCGAAAACGATCTCTATTCACTTACAATAAGAGTCATAGACAACAATATACTTTTTATAAGTCGTTATAGAACCACGAAAGCTATAAAGATTGTAGCAATATGACATACGCGTGCTCACGTTTGTATTCTGATACTTATCAAGTTGAGAAATTTCACCAAACGCTTCACCATAGTCCAGCCTTTCTCCCATCATAATAAATATTTAAAACTTTTGAACAGCCCAAACATGCTATTTCCTGGTGTCAGCACTTCAACCTTCAAGAACCAATCTTGCTTAGAACTTTTTAGTTCCGATTTTACTCAAATGCCGAGTTCTATTGGGGGGGTTCTAGAAAAAAAGTAAAAGTTAATTGTTCATCTACGCCTCTCTTATCGCTTGGCAGATACTTAGGCGCGGCACGGATACTAAAAGCACAAACTTGTCATTCATAATATATCGTCAAAGTTATAATATATCCTCTGATAACTTGTACAGAGTTATTGATAATCATGATCAGTGAGCTATCCTTAGTGGCTGTGTAAATATTAAAGGAACTTAGTTTGGAAGGTAAAATTATCTACGGCTCAAGCAACAAATAAATGGTACCGAGTTGCAACAATATTTCGTACCTTAGGTACGCTTACGCTGATTGCCTAATACTTATATTATTGAAAATTTTCAAAAGTTTTAGGTCACTTACTTTTACCAAAGCCGTACATAAAACCTAACCTATGATTTCCATAACCGTAATTATATGGTATCATATTAATAAACTAAATATTATAATACTAATTATTCTTTGGTATTATTAATAATAACCATGTATATCGTCCATCCATCGTTTGTATGTATAATAAGTATGTATTTACAAAAGAAAAGTATATAAGTATTATATCCGTTGTCTAGTACCCACGACACAAGCAATTGCTTAGTGTGGGGCTAGATGGCGCTGTGTGCAATGTCCCGGAATATTTATTATTTATTTATTATTTTATCCATCCTCTGACATGACATTATATGGCCTAGTATTCATTTATGCAAAAATTTACATAGTAAACGGATCTCCATCGCGATATACATATCTTATCTAGCTGCCGTCCATTAACAGCCCTGTTTATACAAACAATACAAGATATACAAGCTTTTATTTACTACGAGTGAATGATTGAATCATCGTTGTTTTATTTGGCTTCAGTCATATTTTGAAACAGCAATATACAATCATGTCTTGTAAAACCGTGCTTTTGACCACAACGTTGTTTGTGCAAGCTATAAAGCAATATGCTTCTAAAAAGAATCACAAGTCAAAGAAAAATTATGTCGTTGGTTTTCAGTGACGGTCAGGTTAATCGCCCAATGAAACCAATAACGATTCAAAATGTGATGTTTACGATTAATCACTCCTATACTTGAAAAAAAGTTGCATTACTTTTCAATTACTGTTTACATGTCACATACAGACACGATGTTTATCTCGTCCCAAATTGTTTTGTATACGAGAGAATCGCGTGCACTCCAAAATAATACCAACAAAGGTACTCCACATCAAGGGCTCCAAAGACCATCGATCAAAACACGCTTCAAAAAGTGGTTCCACAAAAACCAGAACCGGCCCCACATACCTTGGCAGGAGCAACAGCCGGCCCGCGGCCTACAGTAAAACCCAAGGTCGTTGCTGTACCGCTGTACAATTTTATTCCTCTTTTTTACCTTTCTTTCTTCACAAGTCATTAATGACCTATCCACCGGGCCCGACTTCTGAATCTTCAACTCAACGACATTCACTTTTGAGTTCACTTTGTTTTGTCTTACCTCCGATCGGAATTCCAAAGGTCGAAGGGGCCATGTGTTCTTTCTTTTTGCCAATCCGAATGATAAGTTCAGGCAACCCGTTTATTGTTCCTAGAAGTCTTGTATCTTTATTATCTCCTAGTTGTTCCGTTAGTTCTGTAAATGCTTGACAACGGATATTGTTCATGGTTGAGACAAATGACTAGCGTTACATTCGGGTCACGCCACGCTTTGCTTGCTAGTAATGCTTGTTCCTGATTTGTTATCAATGTAGAATGAATAGATACTTGTCTATTCTTGTGCTGATAATGCTTGCAAATTAGTGTGCCAATCAATTAAGGTACCGGTTTGAGCCTAATTATTATTTAGCGTTAGATTTTCCTCTTTCTTTTCATGTTTTAGCCGACTCAAAAAACGGAGGTTGACATTTATTTAAGTACGTACTTACTTATGATTCTGTTGCAATTGTTTTAACATTTGAGTATGATCTATTTCAAACTCTAAGCACGTGTGATAAAAAGTATGTAATCATTATATGGTGTTCATTAACTTGTTTGTTTTTAATTGCTACTAAAATACTAAACCACTACACGTTTACCTTCCATTTCAAGTTATTTTAGTCCCAGTCCGTTCCATTGATGTTCAATCTGGACTACACCCCGATTGAATCAGCGCACACGCTTCATTGATCTGCATTCACCAGATTTAGTGCTTCCAGTCGCCATCTGTTTGGGATCTAATTTCGACCGGATACAGGGCATGCGCTAGCGACTTTTTATGGCAACTCGTGCAATGCCAAAGTTTTTGCAGTATTGCTAACTTGTTTGTTCAGTTTCGCAAGTCTAGGCATGGCAGGAATGTAGGCACGAGCTTTATTTGGCCAGTTTTTTGCCAATGCAGTTGATAATCCGGCTGCTGGTGTTTGCTAAGTGGTTGAGTTAAAGTCTGATTCTATTGGATTAAGTTGTAGGAGATGTAATAAAAATATATCGATATCACAAGTCATAATTTTGGAAGCTTGTATTTGTGTCCTTGAGATTAATAAATTCATCAAGAAAATAAAATATACATAATATGAAGTTCTATCGTTCATTTTCTTGATGTGTTCAGCTCATTCGTTTCATAATTAGTGAAGCTATTATTACAGCAGAAAGGTATCACTCAAATCGAAACATTATCCAATAGTCGTAGAAGCCTTTGAACTTATGTTATTGACCGATATCACTGTTATTGACCAAAATATTTCAAATGTGAACGACTTACATTGGCGGATCCATCAAATGATAACTTTCTACCGCCAGAATGGCCCTGCAGTAACCCGTCTCTGAATTCACACAGCTATTCGGAAATAGCTTGATCTTTCCAGTTTTATTAGATCATGCGGTAGCAATATATTCTTCACCATGACCGCATCTTTGTCTATTTCGATCACCATTTTCCACATATCTGTATTTAAAACTATCTTTACGACCGTTGTAAACTTTTCAACTACATTATCTTCAACGTCTTCTACTTCGCCTTCAAGATTATCATCAAAACTTAATGTTACATCTAATTAAATCGAAAGTTTTCGTATCTTTCTCTAATTGATAGACATTCTTTGTTTTAATTCCGTTTTTAATATTAGATTTGACGGCGTGGGCTAAGCTTATGCGGAGGTTGTTAAAATCTTTATTGTAAATTTAAATGAGCCTTCAAAAGTCCAAGTTATTGCCTGTTAACATCCAAGATGGACAAAGTTACGATGGAATAGATAATATCGATTAAAGAATGGTGGATCGTCACGTCATTCGAGTATTACGATCGATTGGAAATTATTATTCGATACTTGATAAGTTCTTATACAGGTTTTGTATACATAATACATAGTACGTGCGACGTACGCTTACGCCCGCGTAAAATAAAAGAAGTAGAAATAGGCAATTAAAGAACTGTCGAAATTTCTGCTTCCATTGAACCACTGATTTATTTATCGATCTTCAAGTCGAGAGTGAATCGTTTTCTGTTAGGCAAACGAGAGCAAGGTATCTTAGGTCAAAGTCTTGTGCGGTTGTCGCTTCAAATGTACTGGAGGTCAGGTATTTTATTGTCTGAAATAGAAACATTGCTAATTTGAACTTGTCTGAACTTTCTATACTATCTAGATTCTAGTGTATCTACAACGTTCCTAGTTTCTCTAAGCCGTGTAATACATAACACAGTAGTTAATTAGTTGACTCAATGCATGCAGATAGGGAGGTCGTCGCCCTTTTCGCTTTCGACGGAATTTCCACCAGAGAAGTACCTATGAGTACCTACTTATGCAGCGGAGTGGAGTTTGTATGTGTTGAATATGTTTATGTATGAATTGTCTAATTATGTTTCAAATGCGGTACATTTGAAAAACTTTTGTCACCATTAACCCTAAAAAAAAAAAGAAAAATTAAAAGTGAAAAAGAAAAAGTTAATAAAATATACTCTTGAATCTTCTTGTACGAGAGTAATTGATAGATTATATTTTAATTTGTAATCTGGTCCACAGATACACCGCATACTTGCTACTTATTGAAAATCTCACGTATTTAACCTCTTAACTTAACCTAACCTCTTAAAAAAAACAAAACAAACAATATTTCTTCTCATTCTCGTACCAATAAATCCACTACCGCTTGTTATCACTCACTGAAACTCTTGTATTTTTTTTCGTTGAGTTGTGACCACGTTTTGACCTATTGTGTGTCCCTACTACAAAAGTAATAGACGAAGTACAAACTGCTTACATTGCGAGCGCTGTATGTATAAGTTGTCTGTAAGCGGTAGCAGCACTTACGCTACATACACGTTAAGACGAAATCCATGACAGAATAAAAACATGAAAAATTCATACTATGCATACTTTTCAGCCTTTTTTTTCTACCACAGAATACAGAAATACAACCTCTGCACTAGGCCTGTATTGCTGAAGGAAGAAGACTTCATTTCCTAGAAAGGATTTTAGTTCCATTTTCCTCCGAGTGCAGGTTTACCTTGCTTACTAGAACATTGAGAGCGCACGACTGAGATGTCAGCGCGAGTCAAAATAGCTGTACCTCGGAGCAAAAACAGATGTAACGGTCACCTTCCACAGACTACGTAAAGATGAGGCTAGATGGATATATGCATTGCAAGGGTCTAATCGTCTTGGCTTCTAATAGTAGCTTTTTTTTGTTTTTTTTTTTACCAAAACTAAGTTAATATATTAGGCTATTAAAAAGGTATTTTCTGACATAATTCGCGATACTTGATGTTAAAAATAATTGTAATTGTGCTCTATCTTATAGGATTTAACGCAATTACGTAACAAACTATTTAGCTGTGAAAACTTCAGATTAAAACCTTTAAACCAGAAGTATTCAAATGTAAAGAGTTAAGTATAATAATGAAGAAGCAATTTTTTTTCTCTTATATAGGTACATAGAAATATCTTTATTGAGACACACGCAATAGGTACTAGTTAAGTCGTCTATTTCCTTTATAAGCATATCAAATGTATAAATAAATGTTTACCAAATAATTCCTTAACATTGTGAAATAACTAATGGCTTTCCTTATCAACAAGAATGTTTGAGTTATAAAGTAATTAATTAATCGCAATCGCGTCACAACATTTGTGTCATATAAATTGAACGCGTCGAGTGATACCGCAATTAATTATCAAAATCGTCACTTGCTATCATTATTACTAATTATGACATAATAAATCCTTAAAAAAGTAATTAAACACTTTTTATTATTATTTAACTCTACTAGAAAAATCTTAATATTCGGCTTTGTTTATTCAATAATAATAATTATTACTTGATAATAATACCAAGTTCATAGCTCAATTGCAAAGGTAAGTATTATGTGGTAAAACTTAAATTTAATAACTGTCGGATACATCAATAAAAAAATTACCGAATCAACATTCTAAAGCAGACTGCAGTCAATCACTATCAAACCAATATTATTAAAGCAAATGTTCGAATGTCTGTGTTCGTCGTATACACACTGAATCGAGTTGATCGATTTGAATGAAATTTGATATGAAGATAGATTAAACCTTAAATTAAACAATCCAAGGGTCTTCAAATCAAGAGTTAATAGTTATCTTCTAGGTAAGCTACACTCTAGGCTGCAGCAATCTGTAGTCAAACGTAAACCTTTATTATATCCCACGTTAAAAAAAAATTAAAACATAGACTACTTATTATCCGCTAATAAAAGTTTTTTTTAATTACATGAGTCAAAATCTGCCAAACAATTTATTTACGTCAGCAACATACTTATCAGTTATTCTGATCTAATGTAACCTCATCTATCTATCCTTCATCTGCGTGATACAGTAGCATGTGATAGAAGGCGACTGACCGTTCACTAACGATAGCTTTTTATGGAGCCCATCGTTTAAGAGTGGCCAACTCTGGTGTCGAGAAATGTGTGTTTTTGTAAAGTTTTTACACTGGTTTACTTATACTCATACTTAGTCCATGGAAGAAAAGAGCATCTCTTTAACATGACCAAACCGGCCATTAATAAATTCATGACGGTCTCAAAAACCTTATTTATATTTATTAACGGCACTTATCTAATGTCGATGCTTGCAGATAGCACATACAAAGGGAGGCCTATACCCAGCAGTGGGTTTCTAAGGGCTGTGGATGATGATGATTTAACGCCATCTATCCTTGATCTGCGTGTTACAGCAGCCATGGGATAGAAGGCGAGTGACTGTTCGCTATTCTGTGACAATAGCTTTTAATGGAGTCCATGGTGTTATGGTGAAATGTGTATAATACTTTACTTTAGTCTGTGCTGATAGTATCAGTAAAGTAAATAGTCGTTAAGCCATGTCAGAGGCCCTTAGGGCGGCTTGTTAACCTTTCGAAACTAGAGTAGGCCACTCTCATTCGATAAGAAGAAGAATTATCAATACCAGAAACATATACACGTATATGACTAAGAATAACAACCTTTTACTTTCATGATATTCACAACACCTGGGGTTTTGTATTTAAAAACTTAAGGAATATGTATAATAGGTATATTCCTCCAAAATGCTTCCAGCTTGTCACTATATTATGATCAAACTAACTGTGCCACCGACTTCGTCCACGTGGAATAGTTATTTTGGGCATAATATTTATTTTTGCAAACAATCTCTTCAGCTTTATAAATTATAGCTGTTACTTGAACCGTTTTCGCAGCGCACGCAACGGAAGCCCTCAAAGATGAATAATTTTCCCCGTTTTTTTACATTTTCCATTGTTTCTTCGCTCTTATTAGTTGCAGCGTGATGTTACATAGCCTAAAGCCTTCCTCGATAAATGGTCTATTCAACACAAAATGAATTTTTCAATTCGCACCAGTAGTTCCTGAGATTAGCGCGTTCAAACGAACAAGCAAACTCTTCAGATTTATAATATTAGTATAGATTTTTGACAATAATGATTAAATTTCTGACAATATGAAAATGTTTTGATGTATTGTACATTCAAGTGTGGGTCATAGTAACCTAAATAAGATTAATTTTTCTTTAGTTAATTTGAATAGTTATTTGTCAATAATTTCGTCGGATTCCTGTAAACGCTAAGTCTTAATTAAACTAATCTCCTATGACACTAACAACAAATCACGTAAACAAGAGAATATTTTAAACAAAAATTAAACAATGTTTCGATACCAAATAAATAAATAAATCTTCTATTGAAAAGAACCTAACAAATAATCGCATAAAAAACTGCTGATTACCTTTCGGAATGTTAATTTAATACCTGCTCCTCTATTACGCAGTTTCAAATACCTTTTACATATTATATATAACAGCATATTAACCATAACGCGTTACATTATTATTAGTACTAGCTTTCTAGTCAGTCTTGCATGCACCTTATCTGTCTAGATAACAAATAAAACCTAGGTACTAAACACGTAGCTGCATATTTCATGAAGTACTCAGATTATTTACGCAAATTCTTTATATTTCTATTGCAATTATATCACGTGCTTTGTTGTTGAAATATGCAGATATTTTATGCTTAGGTATAGGGAACAGAGAACTAAATCTTTATGTATTTAATTAAAGTCAATATTAATTTATATTTTATTGAATAAATTAATTTGACACATGTAGACCTGTCACCTGCAGCTTGTTAAGCTGTATTTAAAAGATAAAACAATAATATTAGGTAAATTATATATGTGTTTTTGTTACACCTTTTAAAATGACTAAATCTCTCTCTCTCTCTCTCTTTAAGTCGTATTTCCTCATGACTGAGGGTCGTGGCTCCCCCGCAAAATCAATTCGTTAGGGGAGTTCTCTTGGGCAGATAAATCGTGGTGGGCGCCCAGAAATCGTATGAAAGCATTGTGGTTTAGAAAAATCCTCTCTATGCCGATTGATTTCCGTCTTAATCGAATCGGATCTGCGAGTTAGTGACTAAATCTATTTGTATGAAATTTGGTTTTATATAACTTGGCGAAAACACATAGGCTTTTTTATCCTAAATAAGGTAACAACTTTTACATATGATTTGACAAATTAGTCGTACAAGTTTGTATGTACGTACAAGTTTGTATGTACGTACGAGTATGTATGTACGTACAAGTTTGTATGTACGTACAAGTTTGTATGTACGTACAAGTTTGTATGTACGTACAAGTTTGTATGTACGTACAAGTTTGTATGTACGTACGAGTATGTTTAATTCGATCTGTTCTGTATACAGCTGTATCAGCTCAACTTAAATCTCAGGTAAGTGTATTAAGTTATTAATAAGTTGACATTTAAGTGCAGGAAGACTCGAGGTGAGCCGCTGACATTCTTACTTACTATCTCTTCCTCAAGGATATTTGGTCTTTATGCTTGAAAAGAAGATGTTCTGACGCAAGATTTTTTTACAATTACATATTTCCGGATTACGTTTACTTATTAATTTATTCAGTTGATAGCTGCCCGTTAAAAATACATAAATATTATACGTAAAAACAACCAGACTTAAGCTCAAAATACAAATGAAATTTTCTTCTTCTTATCATAAGAGATGGTCACAGGTTTTCAATTCGTCCTTACGGTCTCTGACATGGAATAATGACTGCCGAGATATCACAAACAGCCAGGACATACTTTACAAATGTTATAAAAGGATCAATACCCTTTATAAAGATAGCGTTCTTTACATTCCTCTCCAACATTCAAATAACTTTATTTTTTTTATCGATCTTAATTTACACAGAAAACATTTATTACAAACACCCAAACAACCATATTCCACATTATTTTAAAATTCATGGCTTGACCCGAACCTAGCCTTATGACATGTTTCAGGAAATGCCCCGGACCAATATGTACCTCCTTGTATAACATAATACAACATCATAGTCCATAGACGTCATATTATAACAATGAAAAAACGAAACATATACGTTATACAAATACATATGTATGTCAGGTATGAAGCTCTCATGATATAAAGCTAATTTAATGACGAAAACTCTAATCCAAGGCATACAAATCATCATATTGATTAATATCACAATTAATTTTAGTCACAGTTTACATTTACAGACATTTACAGATTAAATAAGTAATTAGGTGTGTTGATTACTATAGTCTATACCTAACCCTTGATACTGTACAGAACACAGACATCCATTAGAAACACATAAATCTACAAATTGGACTATTCCGATTTCTCCTGTTAACCCTTTGTTCAAATATAAGGTTTTGGACACACTGAGAATAAGTTAACACACCGACTGCATATTTGTAATAAAAAACTAAAATAGCAAAATGTTTTTCTTCATTATTTATAATTAGTATCCTTCTGTAAACTAGACATACTCGTATTAAGATGTTTTTAACTAATTATTATTGAGAAAACTTATAAACTAACTAAATTTTAAGAAGGTAACCGTAAAAGGTTTTGAAATAGACATCAATTGTATTCAAGCTTAAACCAACATGTTTTGTCAAACGTAACATTTAATAACACGTTTCATTGTATACCAATCTTAAGAGTCCGAAACTACATATAACACAAACCCTTTAGGTATTACAAAACCTTTTCACTAAATTGAACCTTATTGTACTAAAAATAAAGACGTATAATTCTATTGTATTCAAACTACACGAAACCGGCAATTTCTTCGCTATCTGCGCGTGCGCAATAGAAAGTGTCCCATTGTAGGGCAGCAACGACAACACAACGCAAGGAAACCTTATTACAATGAAAAAATGTTATCTAATAAGAATAACTTGTAACCTTAAACCTCAGAATGATTGCAGAAAAATAGAAATACAAATGCAGATGTATAACTAATTACGTCACTTCAATGCGTAATACTAAAAATCTAAAAATGTCATTATTTGAAAACACGGTCATCTTATAGATCGACAGTGGTTGATCTATATGATGATTGGCTTACGCATGAAAAAATATTAATCGAACTGTATACTTCATGACTTTCAGACGGTTTAGACTGTATAACGTTGATATTGAAATAGCTTTGTAAATCGACGATATTTTTCGCAAGAGCCTCATATAATGTCTGCCTTTGTTGCTCTCGCGCATATTTGATTATTGACTTTCACTCTCTCACAGATGCAATGGCCGGCATCTGAATGAATGTGATGACAACATATTTTTACCACGTCCAAAATTTTGTTTATTTATATTTATAGATTGCCGGAAAGGGACACTAATTAGAGATCTCTAGACTATTTTATCTTTGTAGGGCGGTCATGATTCAGGATTTATTGGGACAAACCATTTATTATTCAGCATTTATTGGGACAAACCCATTTATGCCAATCTGTTTTATTGGTGCAATAAATAGGGAATATTTTATTGATTTTGGTCCGTGCTGATAAGGCCAAGCCAGAGACACCTACGTAGCTTTCTAATAATTACACTGATTGACCTATAACTTTGCTTTATGAATAGACTAGCTTTTTCTCGCGGCTTTGCACGCGTTACTATACATATAAAGCTTCCTCTTGAATCACTCTATCTATTAAAAAAACAGCATCAAAAATACATCGGGACAGACGCGGGAATTTGAATTACTTTCTAATGTTGTTTAGGGAAGAATGAAGTTGTTTGCATCATACATTTTCTCAAAACAAATAAATTTGGCATGTTTTATTTAAATACAGTGTTTTGGTTCTCCTAAATACCGATCGGGAACAAAATCATACGTTTTATGCTCACATTGATGATGATGATATTTATTATAAATGGATTGCTGCTTGTTAGTCACCCATCCAAGCACTGACCGTGTCCAAAGTTGCATAACATCGGTAACCGTATGTGTAAACCACCGCTAACTACTGACAATACGAAAAAACCTACCTACTAAAATATAAACATGTCGTACTCAACCTAACACGTTTCAAAAACTTGATTAAGTATGCTAAATAAGGAATGGAAAATATTGACATACCACGTGACATCTGACTCATCGATAAAGCTATGTCAGTGACCTTGACCTTCAGATGACCCAACATATTTCCCATCCTAAGAAAATCTTAATAAGGCACATAATTGCTTGAAGACATTTTTTATAAAAGTAGGCATTTTTCACGATATGATTCATGACAGCACAAAATTGCGCAATGTAAATAACTAAATACCTTTTAGGTAATCGACAGAACCAGTTTTTTTCTCTGGTAAATAAAAAAATCAACATTTTGTGTATAGTCTTAGTCCGGCCAGGGCATAGAAACAATATCTATACTTAGGTACTATAATATTATAAAGCTGAAGAGTTTGTTTGTTTCAACGCGCTATTCTCAGGAACTACTGGTGCGAATCGAAAAAATCTTTTTGTGTTGAAAAGACCATTTATCGAAGAAGGCTTTAGGCTATATAACATCACGCTGCAACTAATGGGAGCGAAGAAACAATGGAAAATGTGGAAAAAAAAAGGAAAAATTATTCATCTTTGAGGGCTTCCGTTGCATGCGCTGCGAAAACGGTTCAAGATATCAAAAAATATGTTGGTATGAAAGAATTAATGCCCAAAATAACTATTCCACGCGGACGAAGTCGCGGGCACAGCTAGTTATATTACATACAGCAGGAGATGTTTCTGTATTTTATTAATGTACTTACAAATTTATTTGTTTCGTATTCCTCATTATTGTTGAGAATGGTGCGACTCCGTAGAATCAATTGGGAAGGTTTTCTAGAGCAAATTAGATTCATGCCTACTCGTAATTGGTGACCTCATTTCACACAAAACAAACACTTACAAATCACTTATTCCTACCTACATTTGGTCACATAATATTGTACTACCTACTTATTACCTACTGTTTGATATAACTTACGTAAGCACGGAATAAATTTAATATTAGTATGGTACGATAGAAATTCTGTGAATAATAATATGAATATTAATAAACATGTATTATGTTGTGATATATCACAACTTTACCGTTAAAAGGTATTTTATTTGATTCGCAGAATTTTGTATACATAAGTTACAACAATAAAACATAATATAAGTTAAGTATGTAAAGCGAAATCTAAATGTGTAAAGATCGAACTAAATAGAATAAAAATATATATGCGTTATGTCAAAATTTATAATGAAACATAAGTTCAGCAGAAATAGGTAAATTCAACAATTATATAACAATGGCCACCCATTTTAAAGCAGTGTGGGGTGGCACCGCCAGTTCGACTATCGAACTACTGGTAGGACTAGTTGGAATAAACCCTTATTTTGGAAACTTTTTGGTCGGGTTATAAAGAATATTTTGTTATGTTTTTATTTAAATAGCTGTTACTAGTAACTACACATATGTATCTCAATACATTTGTAAGTACATACATACAACCGCTTTGACCGTTGCACCTAAATTTCCCCTAGGAGAGATTTCTCTAACAATATCTGGTTACAGTTTTCTGTCCCCGATGTCCAACGGCCACAATCTAGCCACAAGGTCACAGATTATTACTGAAGTTACTAACTTACTATTATTATATCTAAGTGACCAGTAAATAGCCGTACCTAGTAGAAAAATAACTAACATTTGTACCTACCTAGGTACGTGCTAATGGTCAAATCGGCCTCAAAATGACGGAGTTACAATAGGTATGCGGTAACAAACAAAAAAAATATACAACAATAAAATAAATAAGTAAAGAAATTTTTTAAGAGTTCAAAAATAGTAGTAACCATTGAGAAGCGACTAATATCTAATTAAATCTAATACCTACCTAATATTAGTATTGAATATACCTAACCAGTTATCGATGAAATGATATTATAATATCTCGCACGGATCTCGCGGCGCGTCGCTCCCCCCGCGGCGCGCCGCGCCAGTCCGACCCGCGCCGCCGCCCAGAGCGCACGCGTTACATCCCGGCTATTCGACATAATAACCGAGCGATTGTAAACTCCATTGTATAATTTGTGTTATTGTTGGAATTATTTACCGCATTCAAGTGCTCAGGTAATTAAAACCCATTGTTTGTGTGCGAAATCTAGCTACCAGTTACGAAATAGTGGTTTTTGTGCTGCTTAGGTCGGTTCCAAATGCAATAGTGGGTCCGTTGCTTGGTTCTCGGTTGTTACTTGTTACCCAAGCGCGAGCTGTTTCTTATTCAAACTTTATCAAATGTTTATCGGATGATAAGGGTATATTTTCTCTAGTAAATTCGCGATGAAGATAGAAGTGTCTGAATTATCTGTGTTATAATCTGGTCGCGTTTTTGTTAGCTACCTGACTCGAGAGATAGTAAAAAAAGAATCGGTCGAGGCTATCATTTTGGTGGAAAAAATCGTGCGGCTTCGTTACCTGGCTTTGAAGGTTCGGGCCTTTCGGATTCAAATGGATTTTGTAGTGAATACGTCAGCTGTTCGAAGGATTCCCTAGAGAATTCGGTTGAGTGAAGATAAATTTATAAATTCTGTAATAAAATGTAGGTACCTTCGTGTACCTATGCTGTGATTGCATTCCATTTTCAAAATCCGTCAAATTCCGATGAAATTCTTTTTACAAATTGTTATAGGGATACTCCTCAAATATGAAATATGGTACTTAATATCGTAATAGGCATAGGTATCTAGGTACTGAGCTGAGAGATACCGACATGAATTTTTCTATCTCTGCGAAGTTGTACCAAATAAAGTAAAATCGTAAAACTAAAAAATCCCGGGCTTGCATGCATTGAACTATATTACTAACGTACTTGCATGTAGCTGTGTTGACACCGGCTGGTTTTTAATTAAAAATCTCACTTTTGTGCTACACCGTGCTAGGTATCTTTCCCAGCCCATGCTCACTGCAAGGCATAAGTCTCCTCCCACAAGAGCCAATAAATTCCTATTTTGAGCTGCTCTTACTTTACTTTTTGCCGCGTTGCCAATTGTCTTCAATCTTACAAAACCTAGATACCCATACGTATTTCTCTCCCTTCCAGGTAAATGAACAACCGGGCAGAGCGTGTCGAGTGCAGTGCAGTGTAGTGAATATGTGAATAGTGTCGTGTCGACAAGATGCCCTCAGACAGTGGCTCGGCGTGGTCCCCGCCGGCCTCCACCAGCGAGCGCAGGCTGAGCAACTCCAGCGATGGCAGCGCGGGCAGCGGATATTCTAAAGCTGTGAGTAACTGTTACTTGTTATTTTGTAACATGCTGTTATTTGAGTGTCTATTATTCTTGACGTACCTATGTGCTCAGACTAATAATTTTGTAGGCTCAAATAGAACAAGTAGCCAGATAAATTGGTTTTTCTAAGCGTAACTATGTGGCGAAAGTACGGAGAATATAAAGATATGAGTAGGTACCTACCTATTAACTACTTGCTAGGTGCTATTATTACACTAAGTACTTTTAAAAGTATTATCCGTGGTGTAGGTATGTGCAGTGCAGATTATAGTGATGTACCTATTCGTTGGATAGTATACAGCACCCGAAATTAGGTATAGTTATAGATAAAGAAGATAATCTTACCGTATCTCTCGTAAGTTTTGCCTTATAGTATTACAATGTTTGAAGATGTTTCAGAATCAAAACAAGTAGGTACTTAGTAGGTTCTAATTTATCTAATAGATACTACCTACCTACTTACCCCCGTGTCATTCTACCCAGGCAAAATAAAAAGAGGCCTCGCATCATCTGTATGATTATCTACCTAGTCAATTCTAGTCTGTTGGAGTAATAACTCTGGAAAGGTGAAAAGGTAGTCCAGAAATCTTCATAATCTTGACTGAGTAATCGTAATCACGCATTTAACTATTTAATCTAGGTACTAAAATCTATAAAACGTCGTCTATCTGTCCATTACATGTCAAATAGTATCTTATCGACCTAGAAAAGTTAATAAGCGATTATAACATGTAGTCACGTAGGTACCTACCTACTAACAAAGATAATTTTGTGGTCGGTTTTATTCCAATGAATATCTTTGTGTATTTTGTTTCCAGTCATAAAAAATAACTATCGGATTGGCCTGGCCTTTAGTTTTCTGGGTCTAGGGCACTATCTAGGTACCTACCTATTACTTTGTACGTCATGCAAGTTACTTACTTAACTAGGTATCTTTAGCTACTTGAAACTTTGTTACACATACCTAGGTACCTAGTAAGGTTTCTTATTTCATAAACAATGTGTACTTATGTATCTTATATGGAAATATCTGTGTTATTATGCTAACAAAACAAAGATATAAATAATGTATTAGATAAGTATGTACTCGTACCTACACGTAGTGCTATTTTTATTGGCTAATAAACTACCTAGTTATTATTCGTTCTTAGCTGTCCTTACACTTTAAAATTTTAGTTTCTAAGTAAACAGAAAAATGCCCTACTCAAACCGTTATCAAGTTCAAACACGATTTCGTAAAAAATATGCTCTTCTAAGTACGACACAGACCCAAAAAACTAGAAATGCCACAGATGTGTCATAAAGTAACAGTAAGCTAACTAACAGTCGGAAGTAGGTATGTAATTTAGTCGAAACTAGTGAAGTAACAGGTATGGTAACAGTAACAGTCTGCCACATGTTTGTGTAATCTTCTTTTTGTGGCTGTTACTTCCTTTCGAAATAACTGCTTTGAATATAGCTCCTATGTACATATTTGTTAGACTTGCGTTAGATGACAAAAAGATATTGTGAAGAGATCTATTTGCCTAACTATTTAGGTTAGACTTGACATCTTTATTTTGTTTTTATGATGCGATGGCGGTGGCAAATCTTTTTACCTAACTGTCTTAGATGTTTGCCGAAGTGGCTTAACAACTGCTTTACTGTAACAGACAGTATAATAAAAATATATAAGTATAGATATTCTTTTGAATAAATTTAATGTTTTAACCCTTCGACTCGATTGACGCCTGTCAAACTCTACACCCGTAAGCTCGCGCGAGTAATGGCGGCTTGCGCGCTGTCATAGCAGACGTTTAGAAAAATGATGATTATTCAAAAACTATCAAATTTTAGTAATTGGTGTAAAAAACAGTCGATTATATGATAACGCTGTTACATGTTTTCTTCAAACTCAACATGATTTAACATCTCAAACAATACTAATTTATAGTTAAAAATGGAGACATTGTAAAAAAAGGTGTCTCGGTCGAATTTAATTTTTATTACTTAAATCACAGGTAACTTTTACAAACGATTTGATGTTTTTTGTAGTCTTTAGTACATTGTTATACTCCTGCAAAAATAAGTTTTTGTATATCAATCGATAAAACTGTGATAATATCGTAACAATATGTCAGCTCTTCTGCGGCTGTCGCCGTATCGAATATAAATTTCTATACTCAATTAGTCAATAATCTTTTGCCAAAATTTACATATTATTAATTATATCAAAAGGATATACATTAATTTAATGATTACATACATTGTTTTGCAAAAATATACAACGGTACATGATGTTCTAGGTATTTCCCGGGATTGCTATCAATTTCGTGTTTGATATCTTATTTGCTATGTACTCCTAATGAGAAGGATATTTTGATAAAATAAAACATATAAATTATAGCTGAATATGTATATTTATTTCTTTTTTATTAATTTATGGCAAATTCCTAACAAAAAATAAAAGAAAAGTGTAACCAAAACCACAGTAAATTTCTATGAAAAAGCCAAAGCCCAATAGTGATGTACCATGCTATCGATAAATTTCGCAGATGATATGAAAAAATAGTACCACATACAAATGTCGAAATATTTGTTATTATTATGTGTATAAAGGTGCTACAGCAAAATATCGATAAAATGGAATTAGTTTTTTTGGTGAAAATATTACGAAAAAAAAAAACAATGGAAACCACACCAGACACAAATTGCTTACACAACAACCGAAGTAAAGTAATCAGCACTCGTAACTAAAAAAAGCGTTATTCATACTTTTGATAAGTGGATAGATATACCTAAACCATAGAATATACTAAATTACAAAATTACAAACTATACAAAACCAAAACCATTAACAAAAAATAACATTTATATCATAGCGAAAATCAGTTAATGACTTACAATGTGTATAAAGGTGCTACAGCAAAATATCGATAAAATGGAATAAGTTTTTTTGGTGAAAATATTACGAAAAAAAAACAATGGAAACCACACCAGACACAAATTGCTTACACAACAACCGAAGCAAAGTAATCAGCACTCGTAACTAAAAAAAGCGTTATTCATACTTATACCTAAACCATAGAATATACTAAATTACAAAATTACAAATTATACAAAACCAAAACCATTAACAAAAAATAACATTTATAATCATAACGAAAATCAATTAATGACTTACAAATATATGTACTTGCTGTAATATTTACCTGTAAACGATAAAATAATAGATATTTATTATTATGTTTCTGAGGTCTCGCTGGCAAAAACTTTCACTACCTAAATTTCACTCTCTTACTGCCACATCAATAACATCGTGTCAAACGGACAAAGAAAAAAAGAAAAAATATTATGGGACGGTATGGAATTGTTCAAAACAAAAGTCCAAACAGAGAGGCACTTTACATTGTGGACATTCAAAAGCCGTTCTGCTTTGTTTACGGCCATTAGCCGTGCACCATACGCATTGTCGCCGTCCAAGATTAGTACGGTGCCGAACTACAGCGCGCATCTCGTCGGTGATTGGAATGCGTCGAATAAAGTGCCGCTCTGTTAGGCGTTCTACTGGAAATTGGTTGTAGGATATACGAGGTCGTGGAGGAAGATTTTCGGAATTCCGTAATGGAACATTACTGCGGTGACGACTCATTATGGATTGGACCAGTTCCAAGCGAAATGTAAAAGCACTGACTTTTGTGTTTGTGGACTTCTCTAGCAAAATTCTGGAGTTTTGAATTGAAACATTTAAAAGGCGTTTGAAAAGTTTCTTTGTCCATTTGGCACATTGTTTCCTTTCAACCAAGTAGGGTTCAAGCATCTGATCTAAGCGATCAACCCCACCCATTCCGTGATTGTAATCATCGACTAATGCTAACTTGAATTGGGAATGTTGCCCAGGCCTACCCTCTTTCTGAACTTGTGATACGTCATGGAATGTTGATATGCACGTAAGGCGCTTCCGATCTTGGAGTGCCACAAGCATGACATCTCCAGAGTGTCTTGCTACGAACTCACCTTCAGCAAGAGGGGCCCTCTGGATAACAGCAGGCACATGTTTTCGATTTGCCCGGAGTGTTCCAACACAATCAGTGCGCCTGCGTTTGAGGTACCTCGCTAGCATCGGGGAGTTGAACCAATTATCCATATACAACACGTGACCCAAGTTCAGAAGCGGCTGTAAAAGTTTTAAAACTGTGGAAACACTTGATGGAAGAGTGGAGGTGCTCGTTCGGCGGCCTATATATACAAAAAATGACCAAAGATACCCAGTTTCCGATTCACATAACTGATATGTTTTAATCCCAAACCGGGCAGATTTGGTCTTGATATATTGCCTGAATCCTACTGGTCCTTTCCAAAGTGTCAACGATTCATCGATGCAAATGTCCTGACGTAAAAAATAATTTTGCTGAAATTTTAAATTTAACTTCTCTAGTACGGGTCCCATAGGGTATAAAACATTTTCAGGATCATTTTCGTCTCGTGATCCGTTGGCAAGATGGAAAGCCCGATTCAAATTCCAGTACCTGTCTTCAGAAAACATGGATCGGAATATTTCTGTCCGCAAAATGGGAATTTTAGTAAAACATGATTTTATGCTGGGCATTTTAATAATGCCCAGCATCATCCAGAATGCGAACAGAATTAGGAGTTCGTCGATATTTGTTTCATACCAATCCTTTTGAAATCTTTCACTCTGAATCCCCTGGGCATATCGATTAGTTTCGTCTACGATGTGGGATAACAGTGAATCATCCCAGTACGACCGAAAAGCATCATAGACGTTTTCAAATAATTGAGAAGGTCCAGAAGCTTCATCGTGAAATATCTCTTTTGCTCCAGACCATCCATCCATCGACGTCCAAACAAACTCCTCGCTTTCATGAAACTCACTTTCTACATCATTCACGTCCTCTTCTAACTCAACATTCTCCGCTCTCGTTCTACGCGTTGCTCTCTCTCGCCCTTCACGCTGAGCTGTCAATCGCTCGATTTCCTCACGCGCTTGCGCAGACAGCTCCTCGTCAGATAAATAACGCTCTACAAGCGGCTGACCACGCGACCAAGTATTCCTTTCTCTCACTCTTCGTCTCTCATTTCCACTTACAAAATGCCCGCGACCTCTTCCTCTTCTTCCGATTCTGCAGCGCCCACGCCTACTAACCCTGTAATTACCGCGTCCAGGGCCGCTGTAACTACTACTAGCTTGCATGGCTTCCTCATCGCTTACTCCAGGTTGTGGTGAAGCAAAAGGAGGAGTGCTGTAAAATAAATAGAAAATTTAAATTATGCGTGCATGTATTTTACGTGTGTTTGTGTATTTTATGTATAAAGTAAAATACAATACTAATATAAAATAAAAAAATTACATAGGACTAATACACCGCAAAAGCATCGCGTGGTCGTCATCTTCACTATCACTAGCCCTGTAACAATAAACAACACTGTAAAAACAATTGTGGTAACTTATTATAAATTCTAAAGAAACATAACTGATGGACAAAAATATGCTACTTTTCATCATCATCATCATTAGATAGATAGATAGATAGATTGATACTTTATTGGACACAAAAAACATAATACAAAACGGAAAAAAATAATTAAAACTAATGCCACAAATGGCGGCCTTATCGCTAAAAGCGATCTCTTCCAGGCAACCGTAGACACATAACATCATTATAACCCACAAAGTACTAGTTACATTTACAATACATAATAATACTTACTCAATGCGACTCCCATTATCTGGTACCGTCACAGGCGCCAGAGAACCATCACTTTGGACCAAAAATAGTTCAGACCCAGGGGCCAGCTGCAACATAAACAAGTAGCAAGTAAAAAAATAATAAATAAACCAATGTCAAAATGAAATCAACTAAACCAATTAAAATGTAAACAAAAGTGTCATCCAGTCCAAATAACATGAATTTACATCATGAAAAGTACTTTTTAAGTTTATTTGAGTGATCATAAAGTATGTTAGATGAAATTGGAAAAAAAAAACCTAAAACTTAACTAACATTTAAGCTTTCAAACTCTGTCGTCAAATCGTTGCCCTCATCCTCGACTTCTTCAATGACGTCGTCATCCGATTCTAAATATTCTTCATTGAGAAGGTCGAGGAATTGCTGGGGAGCGTGTCCGTCATCGGGATTCCACATCTAAAACACGAAAAATAAAAAATTAGAATAAGATCCTAAAAAACTGAAAACATCCTCATGGGTTAACATACCTAATAAACAAATTTATAAAAAAAAACTTATTTATTCCAAAAAGCTATCGATATTTTTATCGATAAAGGCCATATTGATCTATATCCAGCACTACAGCCAAACAAATAAAAATGGCGGACAGAAAACAGATATTTTGCATATTGACAAAAGGAAATGGTATTTTTAGCTTTTTTAGATATTTATAACCGGAAATATAACCAATAATACATTATATGATGATTATTTTCTAAATTTCTTGGACATCAAATCATGCACTAATACATTATGACTTCGAAATCACCCGTCAAAATACTCGGAACACAGAACTATTTCGTCGCGTCCTCATTTGTAAACGAAAAACTAACTTCATATTGTATTCAATGCTTTATTATTATAGTGCAAACGTCTACACATATGCTATGATTAAAACTATAACAAGTTTTACTTACCTTTTTCACGAAAACTATTTTTAAACACGCACAAACACTTTGCTTCACTTCAACCAAACTGATGATTTTCAAAATGGCCATGCTAAGGAACAATAACAAAAAACCATCGTTATTATAACACCAAAAGAAAGAGGGTGTATTCTTCTCTTTTGTTTCTATACAAACCATTCACCTACAGATTAAAAAAGATACGTTTCGAAGACCTTTTTAAATTAGTAGTGTGTTCGTATACATGTATACGCGTTCCGAGTTTACCGTTGCCAAGTGTCACGAGTATACATGTATACGTATTCCGAGTCGAAAGGTTAAGAACGATTACACCATTTTTTTTTTTTTTTTTTTTTTTTTTTTTTTTGCCCAGGAAAACCTATTACAGGTACCACCCTAAAACCCCGGGGAGGGCGGATGGTTATGTGGGAGTCTCCGCCCCACTCCATAAGGGCGGCATACCCACTAAAAACCTGGGGTGTTCCACCTCCGCATCGTTGGTCCAGGGCCACGAGAGCGCGATGCAAACATCCGCAGCCCTGGTGATGCTGGCCCGGCATCGGGCCCCGCCTTCTTCTTCAGGGAGCTTCAGCTCAACCCTCAATGGACGACGTGTCAGAACACGGGACACGTCGTGCATCCTGTGGGGACTCATTTTAGGGCAACAAGTTCCCCGACCTGCCACCCAGAGCCCCCAGGAGTCAGGCAGTCGCACGCCAAAGCGGCCGCCCTCCTCCAATGCGCCCTCTGCGCACGGAGTTCGGTTCCCGTGTCGCCGCTACTCGGCCGGTACACCGAACTCCTCTCGCCTCTCGGCGACCACCTCGGGTGCTCTGAACGAGCACCCAGCTCCACCTGCACCGCGAGGTGCGGCGAGCTCCACGCCCCGGGCCCTACACCAGCCCTCTCCAAGGAGAGGTATAGGCGAGGGCCCCCACTCGATCGGACATTTGGACACAGGCTAGCAAGATCCACCGGACTGTGGAAGTTACTAACCTGTGGACGGGGTGCACCAGGCCTCCCCAACTAACCCCAAATCCCCATATGGAGAGATGAAATTAGTTGGGCTTACCCAACGTGAAGGTAGTCCGATCCACGCACCCCAAGAACGATTACACCATGTTTCAATATAGGTAAGTAGGTTGTACCTACCGAAGTACTTATGTAGTTAAAAGAATACTTAAGTTGGTCACTCATCCAACAACTGGCTGAGTCAATCGAATACATTCATCTAAGGCAGAGTAAAAACTTCTTTGGTAAATTATTTACTTCATCAAGTTACATACTTACTTAAATACAAAAAGAAAACATAAGTGAATTTAAAGGAACCTGAGTAAAGCAATTTCTGTTTATGTCATATCCAATTTCGATATGTAGTTGGAAGCAAACGTAATCTTAAATGCACATTCAACCTCATTACTACAAAATGGCGGGTGACAATGTCGACATAGATTAATAATGGACTGGACTTACCGCACTATTTTATAAACGCACGTTTCGGCGCGACGCGGTGCATTTTATCATTATGATCTAGGATGTGAACCGATTCATACTCGCTTTGAAGATCGCAAGGTTATAATGTCCATGGAGACAGATATTAATTTCGTCTCTTTGAGTATTAAGTACTCGTGGAAACCGATCTATTATAAAATCTAGTTGAACAGTGCTTTGAAAATTTCACTAGTAAGTACTTTAGTACTTAGTTATGACAGCGAATGAAAGAATTAAAAAAATGTTAGCTAACAAACAACCCGTGTAATACGAGTATATATAATGTAAGGTGGCTAGATTCAAACTTAAATGGGCTAAAGTGTGTATCAGATTTGTACTTCATTCGATATTCATCTTCTAACTGTGTATGTCACTGTCTATGTTTATTTATTATTTTTGAGATAAATCTATCGGCAAGGCCAGTCGTTTCATGTAATGTGTCGACGGGCTTAAACAGCTTTTTGCCGGCACCACCCGGCACTCAGTTGATTATACGCTACCAACTAAACCAATATTTAATTCGAAAATAAAGCTAAATCGATATATAAGCAGCCATTCAGGCGGTAAGAAAGGCTTTCACTTTTAACGTTGTCAATATAAAATTAACTTTCATTATTTCCATGCTTCTCGATATTATCCAATATCCCGTCTCTTTTTCAACTTACCTTGAAAGTGAAACAAGTTATGAAATAACCTTACTTATGTGTTTTTTTAAGAATCAATCGAATATGTTGCAATCGTATTTGTCATGGATACCGAATAAGTAAAAAATGGTAAGTTATTGGAATTAGAGAGCTGAGTGAAGGTTAAAATACTGAGAAATAAGGTTTTATTTTTGTATTTTAATTTCAGTCTATCGTCGAAACCACTTCAGATACCTATATTTTGTAACCTTAAAATACATTGGTAAAGTAAGTAAATGACAGAAAAGAATATCTCAAACCAGCTAACACTAAATATAGTGTTACAGAAGACCTATCATCATAATTCAAATCCTAAATGCCATTTATATGTTAACGATGTTTCCAATCCAAATAGAAATGAATAAAACATCACCAAACGTCCTGGGAACTGTAAACTGGTGACTAAGTCAAGTTTTGACATTGAATACTAATTCTAGTTCCAATCTGTCTCACCTTGAAGATTCCTGTTACTTTAACAGTTAGGTCACTGTTCCGATAGATTGTTGGCAATAGTCCTAGACATTGGTAACGTCTATTAAATAATTCATTCATATTACACTAAGCTCTACTTAGTTACCTTACTAAAACATTAAAGGAATGCAAAATTTGTGAAGACACTGGCTAGCATAAAGCCTAGCCATTGTCTCTTGCTACGCCCCAATACCTCGGGGCACATGTAATCTTTTATGATTTTTTTTTGTGTGCAAGTATGAATAAATAGATAAATAAATCTACCTAGACAGCCCATAACACATGCACTATTGCCTGATTTTACTGCCTAAAAAAGCTATAATAAGGCAAGAGTACTTCATCTTACACTACAGTGGAGCTTAACATCAGCCAGGCTGTAGTAAAACGTAAGCCTTAAACGTTAAAAATAAATAAAAAAGTGCGATAAGAATACTTATTTAATGACGAGATGAAATTGGAAGCCATATTCTCAAGGAGAGTCAAAAAACGGCAAAAGAATACACATAATATTTACTCGAAAACTTTATTAACTAAAATAAATAAATAAATATTCAGAGACATTGCACACAGCGCCATCTAGCCCCACCCTAAGCAAACGCTTGTGTCGAAACCTATCTGATCCTAACACTTCCAAAACTAAACTCTTCAACCATCGGAAGTCCAAATAGTTAGTCCAAACCGATCAATCCATCATCTTCGGCCGAGAAACTGAAGTTCAACAGCCACGAGCTACAGCTCAAACAATGGCTGTTGTTGTTATCATATCTAGAACAATGTGCGAACAATTTTCACTAAACATAGACGATGTTTGGATCGTTTATTTTGAGTGTGGAAGCGAATGAATGATTTATGAACGGAAAATTCTTAGCGTAAATCGTTATAGGAAACAGAAGCGCTGGTGTAAGTTGTTTAAGGTTGTTTTATCTTGTATCGAGCATCTATGCGTATGTTTGGATTCAAAAATAATTGTTGGTCTTTAGTATACACAATATACACATACCTATCCAAGTATGCACACTGCACAGTAAGTATATATTATTCAACTGTATTTTTTTGCTAAACAATCTTGCGCTTGCCCATTGTTTTGCTCGATGATTTAAGTATTTATTGAATATGCCTTTTAATAATCATGCGTGTTTTTGAATTTTTCTATATAATAGACTAGTGGTTACTCGCGGCTTTGCTCGCATTAAGAAGTAAAACTTGCATCCCCTATTTCACCCCTTTAAAAGTGGCATTTCCAATAATCCTTTCTTAGCGGATGCCTACGTCATAACATCTACCTTCATTCCAAATTTCAGCCCAATCCGTCCAGTGGTTTGGGCTGTGCGTTGATAGATCACTATATCAGTCAGTCAGTCAATCAGTCAGTCACCTTTGAGTTTTATAATATATAGATTAAGAAGAATTGAGAACCACCTTTTTTAAGTCTGTTAAATAGTTCTGATTTGGTCCTGATAATTAATTAATTACTTAATTAAAATCAAGTATCCGTCTACGTAACACCTGCCCTTGTATGACAGTTTCTGCAGCGAAAGGTGCATTTAAAGACTAGATAACCTCATATATTTCTGCTACCATATAAATACCTACATACTCGTTTCTGATTAATCTAAATATATAAGACTCAAAGGCGACTGACTGACTGACATAGTGTAGTGATCTATCAACGCACAGCCCAAACCACTGGACGGATCGGGCTGAAATTTGGCATGCAGGTAGATGTTATGACGTAGGCATCCGCTAAGAAGGGATTTTTAGAAATGCCACTTATAGAGGGGTGAAATAGGGGATGCAAGTTTTTACTTTCTACTTCTTAATGTGAGCGAAGCCGCGAGCATCCACTAGTTAAAGTATATAATTCCTATTGAATTGTTAATTATAGTGCCTCAATATGATTTTTATTTTGAATTGGCTATACTCAATGTGCTGTCAAAATCACAATGTAAAAATTATCGCCGGGACCGAGTTAGACAATTACCTACCTAGTAGGTGTGAAATCACTCAAACAAGAATGTGAGCAATATTGCTTCTGTTGATATACATTTCCAAAAGGTGATTTGCATTCAAACGATATATTCCAATAAAAACAGGCTTTATTGGCATTTACTCTTTATTTTCTTAAACATTTATTTTATCTGTGCAAGCGCATTTATTACGTTTTATATTTCCTGATAATTAAACTTTAGCATTTTGTTCTGGTATTTAAATCGTAATAATTTATTATCTTGTCCTGTGCAAATAAATTACTATACTGATCATAATGACTTGGCTGCTATTAAAAACAGGGTAAAGTGGAGTAGAAAATCTGCTGAGTGATTTTTAGTTTCCCTCCGATGTTTTTTAATAACCAACGATAAAAATTAACCTAAATGACCCTCTATAAAAAAGAAATATCACACAAATTATGATATTTTCTAAGTTCTAGCTGATTATGAAGAAGAGGACGAGATTTAACGATTAAAAATAATTATGAGAGCTTCAAATTAAGTAGTTAAATTGGTTGAGTCACTAGAAAACTGCGCTCAATAGCACCTTTAGATGAATGTTATATGATAGAATGTGTCTGTTTTTTCCTTAAAACAAACAAATATGTTACTTAAGTACTTACTTATATACCAATCAATGTGACAACGAGAACTGTGGATGATAATGATAAAGTAATTGTCATACCTAACCTACATACCTTTTATATAGAGCTATTAATATAGTACCTAAGACTTATAGTAACCAACCCGTTCCTCCAATGTTCATACTAAGCACATAGAGTACAGAAGTGGTAGACATTAAATCTGTGCTGCTCACCGTTTAGTAGTAATAAAAAGGCTGATTGAACCAGTCAGCATCCTATCTGTTTTTTTTTCCTACCTAGGGTTCTTGGAGGTTGTGAAATGAGTCATTACGTAGACGAGATAAGTATGAGTAAACCCTAGTTTATGTTTGTTTTAGGTGATTAAGAGAGTGGTAAGAAGTAACATGCGTAACTGTCGGAAATATATATGTTATCAATTTTAAATAAGGTATCAAAAAAACTTAAGTTAAAGTATTCGTTGTCATAATTAAGTAAATTTGAAGTACTTACTAATTAATTAGGTTAACATCGCAAAACATATTGTTCAAGTAGGTAGTTATTCACAATATAAGTTCGAGCAATTATTTACACAATTGCCACTTAACTATATAATTTATTACTTTATTTTAGCTGACTGAAAACAAACGTCGCTTTATAATTGCCGATTCCTATAAAAACAGCTCAAATGAACCATATTGGATAACATTTACAATATTTCTATCACACAATAACTATGTGCCATCACTGTCAATGCCATCATTTACCAGTTTCAATGTTGGAATCTCCCATAACCTCTACTGCGACTTACTCCATGCTTAGAGGGGTTACTTACTGTCATTACCGTGAGAAGTAAGGGGGTATGCTAATTGCGATTGATTGGGTCCATCCGTTACTTGGCCGTGTATAGTTGGATCCAAGTGTTGGCCCAACCTTATAGGGTGCTGTTACGAATGAAGGGAATTAGCATTTGGAGCAAATGTTGGACTAACCTTACAAGAACTGTAACAAATGAATACGGCAATTAGTTTGAACTGAGGAATTTTGTTTGCATTTTCAATATTTATACTGCCAGCTCTGTTAGATCACATTAGCTACTTACCACAGACAGAGTAATATACAATCTAATATTTTCAAATTTGTGAACTTATTCAAAAACATGTTACTAATATTTATATCTAGGTGATATGCCATCACACGCTTGTCTCATTTTTTAAGGTCAGAATTTAACCATTAAACGTACCAATGCAGCAATGCTTAACATCAGGCAGGCTGTAGTCAAACGTAAACCTATCCCACGTAAAAAAAAAACAATTAGATAACTTAACAAATCTTATACAGGTAAACTACTTAATTAATTCAATATCGTAAACAAACACAGTACAGATACAATAAATAACAACAACAAGTATTTAATACATCACCCACTGCCTCGCCTAGTTATGTACAGGCTTGCATGGCACTTAACTACCTAGGTCAGTAGGTACTACTAAACTTAGGTATGACTTAGTTATTTTACATAAGATGTTAAAAATTAAGTGTAATTTGAACACAGCAAACAAAGCTTTGCTACTAGTTAGTTTGTCTAAGTTTTACTTACTATAAAAATGTATTCGCTCTCTCTCTCTCTCTCTCTCTCTCTCTTTCTCTCTCCCTCTCTGTTGCGTTAACCATGGATTTAAAATTCTAAATGAAACATACAGAATTAGTTAAGTATAACAAAAAAATATGAAGCGGTTGGTCCACTAAAGATTGTGGACAAAACATTAATTTAGTTGTAAATTAAGTTAATTCCTCCAATTTCCCGAAACTAAAAATATAGTATAATTCTCAATAAGTACCTTAATTAAAAGCAAACTGTGGAACTCCTTGTCCGAATCTCTATTCTCCTTGAACTATAATTTGTCGGTCTTCAAGTCTTCTCTTCAGTCGAGAGGTAACCGGTTTCTTCTAGGCAAGCGCGCTAGATCGTAGATTATAACGTTGCTTAACATCAGGCAAGTTGTAGTCAAGCGTGAGCCTATATCACGTATTTTTTTTTTATTAAATCTCTAAATACTATTACTTATAACAACTAGTAGTTACCCTGTGTGAGTACAAAAGCGATCATGAGATCACAGTAATGGTTTGATTCTCACGCCCAAACCTCTTTCTGTAATATGTATGGAACTATGGTTTAGTAAAGTAGGTGCAGTACACCTGCTAACTAAATCGTATCATTTTGTCGTGTAGAGATAACTTATAGGATAACAAAATATTTACCACCCTTTTTCTTAGATTTTTACTAAATTAGCCTGTTTCTCTCGAATTCGAATCTAAATTGCTTATTTAAATACCTAGATATAGTTACTGATACAATTCGAATTCATTTATTATACCTACGTAGGCGACGCGGCCAGCGAGCGAGTGATGTGCCGTGTGACACACGACTGTCGAGCGTACTTTACTGTGCCCTCCGCTCGCTGCGTGTGCGAAACAGGAAGATAGGTTTCTGTTGTTTTATGTATTCTGTGCTTATAGGTAAGTATTCTTTTATTCGAGTTAGTTAACCGCGGGTATCTAACATTTTTTTTACAAATTGACTGCAATCAAGCAATGTTTTTAGCATAGCCTAGCATTTGGTAACCAGCTACGTAGACCAATAAAAAAAAGATAACTTTGAAAAAGATTGAACCGCAAGCACAGATACTGAAGTAAAACAGCAGGAAGTCAATAGTTTAAACGATTGCACTTAGTTATTCTAATTCTGTAGCAAAAATCTAGATATCTTCCCTTCAGATGGCTACTGGTGAAAACTTATTGATAGGAAAAAGACAGCGTTTATGTAAGTACTTAATTAAATCAAAATAAGCAGCAGTTAACTAGTTTAGCTATATAATATTCGCTATTCAAATTTGCACTACCTTGTAAGTAAATTTATTAAATTTAAATTTAGTACCTAAGTAACTACTAAGAATTCCAAAAAAATCCGCTCACATTATAAAACCAATAGCTATCAAATGCCTAATCTATACCTACAGACCTGTTTATATGTACCTGTCGGTATTCGAACCTGTTAGACCTCATTAACTGGCGAAGGTCGCTGCAAATGTCAGACGAAGCATAGAATATAGGTATAGGTATATACTTAGGTACATGTAAATTAAACTGATTGGATCATAGATTTCATGTAAGTTATTTATTTAGTATGTAGTTGATATGTTTGGAATGTAAATGATGTCTATTTCTAATCTAGATAGATTTATAATAAATATAAGTAGTTCCTATATACATCAGTAACTAAACCTATTGAGACATTCTTCGGAGACTAGTGACACATATTACTTAATTAATTCATATTAGTTATAATGAAGTATGTACGTTATAAAAATAAAGAAAAGAACTAGTTGGCCATTCTTAACCTACGAATTAGTACGAATGTAATAATATTACTTACGTTTACTTTTCGGTCACCCATCCTAAAACCGACTGCACCTCTTACCTTCTACACACAAACCTATGCAAACGACACAATTATCATTTGAAACTCGAAAGAGTGAACTAACGCCTAACAAGGTTTCTTTCTAAACCAGTTTGAAGAAAGTCGCTTGTTGCATCATACTGTTATTCTATGAGAGGTTGTACAACGTGGCATCGAATTTGGGGGCAGTACCCAAACATATATACTAAAAAAATCGCATGTTTTAATAGTTGTACCACCACCAACTGTAGTAAAATGGGAACATGGCTACAGAGAATAGTTTAGAAGTAAAATATTTATGAAATATTTTTGTAAATTTCCATAGATAACAACTGTGTATGCACTACCTGTTTGTTACATGATTTTATTTTTTTACTTACCTGTGCAAATCAAGCTAAAAAAATCTTGGAAGATACGACGTCGAGACAAAAAAGCCATGGTAGTCGACAAGTTAATGTTAAGAACCAGTCTATCAGATGATTTTCTAGTTATAATTAACTGTGACGTATTTAGACGCCTGTATAAATTTAGTGGTCATCTATAATTTGATGACAGCTTGTATACAAATACTTAGGTAAGTTCGTGTTATATCATGATGATCATGCTAATCACTATAGTTACTGGAGTTTTGTCTTAGTCATTATTAAACACACTATCACTTCTTATGTGATAAGGAAGATATTTTTAATATTTACTTCATGAAGGCAATAGTTAATCGAATCTAATAGGTAATACTCTTGATTTCGCAGTTGACGAAAATAAGATTGGAGTTAATTAGTTATAGCAGCCATGAAATTTTCAACAATATTCTTAGTTAATTAAAAATAGTTCATTTATCATTTCGTAACATTAGAATTGTTTGAAACCCTTTTGAATCGATTTCCAAATAAAAATATTTGCAAGATGGTGTAACTAAGTACTTATTTAAGATTAAAAACTAGTCGTATTTTTTTTACATACGGTAACTATACAAACCGAGTACCCACCACGATGTATCTGCCAAAGAGAACTACCTAACGAATAAATTTTGCGGGGATGTTACGACGCTCTGTCTTGAGGAAATACGACTCAAGAGAGAGACTAACCCAGTTGATGTTCAATTAAGTATGTTAGTATTTTAGCGATCTATAGCGCTACAGATTATTATACATAAAAAAATATTATCTCATATCAGCATACAAAACCTCCTATCAATGTTTTTAAACATAGATTGCCTTATCTCAGTCTGACCTACTTATAATCAGACTTTGAATAGAACACTAAACAACAATCAAATCGATTTCCGTACTAGGTCCATTAACTAGTACTAGAAAGCCTAGACTTGGTAATGTAGACAGATCGAATATCGAGTCAAAAATTGAAGCTATGTTTGAATAATAAAAAAAAGTCTTGATAGGCAGAAGGCAAAGCAAAATAAAATATGTTTGTAGGGACTAGTCTATAAACAAAGGGATGAGTTCTAGTATAAAATAGTTACCGAATTATATTAGGCGCTTTCTATCATAAATTCGCTGGTAGGTACAGGAAAAGTTAAGCAAATGTTCTTGTACATTGGTTCTGTTTTATTCTCTTTGACTACTATTTAGTCAAAGCTATAATGTTATCAATAAGTAGGTAATTAAAATTTAGCTCAATTAATTATTCAGATAACTGATTTACGGTCTTAGGTAGCTATGATATTTTTCTAACTAGTTTTCATTGTATTGCCAAAGCTCAGTCTGTATTTTAACTGCTCTAGCCAAATATCCTGTCCTGCCGGTTCAGCAGGAAATGAATGCAGCACCTTGAACTCTATTGTGTGGTAATAAGGTCTACTGTTGTAAAGAGGAAGGACACATAATAGGTGGTAGGAACTACGGAGCGTTTCAACTATTAAGGTTTTGCAGTCACTATTGATAATTAGTCGAAGTAGAGTTCGTACAACATAATTTTGCGCGCGACTCGCGGCAGCTTATGCCAAGAATTGACCTCTGATTAAATTGCAATCAGAACATTTTAGTTCCAATTTTATCCGCTCTTAGAGTTATCTTGCTTGAACTCTAATTGTTTGGGAGATTAAATTATGTGTCTTTAAGACTATTTCGTAGACTACAAACGTAGGAATTATATTTTTGACGAATTGTTTCTAAATTATTCAAAGAAATAAAAATAATTAGGAAGATACGATGATAAAAACGGATTTATGTAGATATAGGTACTTACTTAAGTAGGTCTACAGAATCACAAACACATCGGCATATGACTACTTCCATAGTTCCTAAAAAAATTGTAGTCGTCTGTGTTAAATACGAGACATGCAAGAACTTTTTTTGTTTTTAAATTTCCTGTGTATTTTATTAAGTATTGCCACGTATTGGTAACACTCAACTCAAACGAGTGCCCTAGTTTCAAAGCTATAAAATTATATCTGCGCTCAATATTACAGTATTCAGACTTCTTTCCGATACACTTAACCGTATTTTTGCTCATAAAATAAAAATATATCCCCATATTTTACATTTAATGAATGTCCAATCAAATGATATAAAATACATAAACCAAGGCATTCCCAATCAAGAAATTTTTCGTACAAAGCTTTAAATTTGAATGTCACTTGACAAGCGAAAGTGACCTCTATCTGAAAAGACATAAGTTACTGTTTACAATATTTATGGTCAGAATTTGCATGCAACTTTGTTAAGGCTTAAGAAAATTGCAAGCAATAATGTTGCTTATAACAATGCGATAGAGGTTAGAATTCAATCAAGATGCTTTCAATTTTCTACTGAAAATGGGAAACAGGGGTATGTAACGTACTGTTTATGATATTGCGTGATGTCAAATTGTTGAAACTCACTGTTGTAAGCAATTGTGCGAAAATAACTATGGAAAATTCATACCTTATTCAAAACACACTTTATTTCTTTTCACTTGAAGTACTTGTATAGTAGTAGGTACTAAATTTTGCCTGCGGATTCGTACGCATTATTATACATATAATAAACCTTCTTGAATCAATCTCTATCTGTTAAAAAAAACAATCAAAATTCTTTGTGTAGTTTTATACATCTAAGCAAGCATACAGACAGACGCGACAAGCGACTTTGCTTTATACTATGTAGTGATGATACACCGAACTGTCCATGCAGTCTGTATGTCAGTGTGTCCGTCCATAGCTCGCCATAGAGCAGCCTTCATCAGCGTACAAAGAAACTAGCGCGTGCGCCACTTGCTTTGTCCAGCGACATGGATTACACCTTGGAAGGATAGATACCGCAAATAAACTCTGTACACACTTATTGGTATGCACGCACCATCCTAGACCGTTATTTTTCGCTTACCATCAGGCAAATTATGTTTAAATAGAAAACCTGTGTCATTTGACTGGCCTGTTAGCTTAGTTGGTAGTGGCTCTGCCTTCTAATCTAGGTTGCGGGTTCGATTCCCGCGTGACACAAGTATGTATTAATTTAAAAAATGCGTATACGTATTATAACCGTTATTTACCCACAACACAAGCGTTTGCTTAGTGTGGGGCTAGATAACGTTGTGTGCAATGTCCCGAAATATTTATTTATTTAAAACAATATTGATAGATGCTTAACACCAGGCTTAGTTTAGTCATATTAGTTTATTAGTTTAGTCATACCTACACGCGTGTAGAGAACCAAAACCTGAGACCAAACCACACGCTATGCGTTAAAATACTTAACACAGCCTGCCAAGCCAGAATCTCTGTTCCTGTTTCACTACAATTTATCAGCCTTAGTATTACGATAACTAAGGATAGTTAATAGTTACTTTTTTTGAGTCTGGTCGATGGATGTATAATAAGTATATATATTTACATAAGAAAAGTACATAAGTATTATACCTGTTATCTAGTACCCTCGACTCAAGCGTTTGCTTGGGGCTAGATGGCGCTGTCCATGTCCCGGAATACTTATTTATTTGTTTTTTATTACTTATTATGTATATTTTATCTTAATACGATATCTATAAACTAGGAGTAATCCGCCTCTCACCGTTTAGCACAAAACTGGAGCATATGTACTTGCCTTAGTTAGAATGTCTTAGAATTCTCACATCTTTGACGTGAATAGAACTGAAATAAGGACATGTTTTCAAAGGAATTCAGGCTGCGGCGATGTAAGAAGTTGTATTGAAAGAGATTTTATTCACAGTTTATTGACTCAGTGAAGCGAAGTTATAGTGAATGATTAGACTTTAGGCAAAGTAGATATTTGTGTTTGTAAATATAATTATTTATATTAGATAGCTAGATATAGTTTCATACCTACAATGTGTCTACCTCTATGTCGTATATAGACGTGAGAGTTTTTTTAATAATTCATATTTCGATCTCACGTTCAATTGGGCATAAGAGCATTAAATAGTGTATAACTTTGAAGGCTACATAGTTTAAAGCTCCACCCAAAACGGGCCAAGCACATACCTAAAGCATACGATTGTGTATATCTGATTCATAAGATGAGAAATATTTTCCATTTACTAACCTAGATATTACCAACATAGACACACACCGTGTGCAAGTGAAACTGTGTCGTAACCTCTCCATCTTAATTCAGAGCACTTACTGCGATGGTTACGCCGATGACGTAGTACTGTTAGACAGGCCTCACCAAAACCTTTTTCTCTAAAAAAAAATACATTAATAGGGCCAGAAATTTACAGAATAGATTGTGTCTATGTTAGTTAGTTCTATTGTTAGACAAACAGTAAAAGTAGTAGTGTGATGTGAGCTAATGTTATTTTAGCGTCTGGCAGTTAGCCTTGGTTATCGTGACCCAATGGTTAAGGCATCTTGGGAAGCCCAAAAAGATTCAGATTCGAATCCTGTAGGTCGTGAGTATTTTCACTTATTTTTTTATAAATTGATGAATTCTACATAGATAAGGGCGGGTATTAAAAGAAACATGTTTATTGTAGCTTTATTTATTATTGTTATTTACCGTGCGCTGACAAACTGATGCCCTTAGGATTGTCTATTGCTGCTGTATGTCAATCAGTTACGCCAGAAGGTAATAAAGGGCATGGCCTGGATATTACACTCATGAGTACATTATATACAAGTTTTTGTGTGTGTTTATGTAAATGTTTGGCTAGGAAGTAAAACAAACAAAGGCAGAGGGCGTGGGAACTTGAAATTGGCTTGTTTATTTAGATATAATGAAACTAAAATTTACACAAATCTGAGTAAATAAAGCATAGTTCTTAACTGACGAATATGCAGTATGATAAGGTATTGGTAATAGGGCACTTAGGGTGGCTTGATAAAGTCTCGACACCAGAGTTGGCCACTCTCATTCGATAAGAAGAAGCTATAGGTAATCAGTAAATAGTATTAAGTACTTTGTTGACATTGCTATTCAAATATAATCCCATATATCAAACTTATGACTAATGATCAAGGCTAATTTGAGCACTGGACTTAAAAAAACACTAGAACTTTGGAATTGTGCAATTCATTCACAACCTAGTTTTCTCACTGATAGGAGATAGATAGATTCCGCTAGATATGTGCTTTCCAGTATCCAGTCTTCTTGCACTTTACTCTAACCTTATTTACGTTACGTTTGCTATGTATGTATCATATTATGTACTTCTCAGCTCTATGACTCATCTGACCTGACATCGGCCACGATCCCTGATATCTTACTGATAACTAAATTAACTAGATTCTCCTGCGACTTTTATGTTGGTCTGTTATAACTATGTTTACAGAAGAAAAACACAAAAAAAAACAGAATTTGTTAAAATATCTTTAATAGTACATTGTTACCCTAGGGGTGAAAGTAACTTATTTAGCCCCGAGACGGGGTTTGGCGCCCGAACGCAGTGAGGGCGCCAATAGTTCGAGGGACTAAATAAGTCTTTAACCCGAGGTAAACACTGTGCTTTTCATTACAAATACGAGGAAAGTAAAAATAAAAACATAAATTAGCTAAAGAAAATATGAGTAAATTTTATTTTACCACCCAAGTCAAAACAAAGATACCTACCTCAAATCGTATGATGGTTTTCCACTACCGCTTTAGCCTCTTCTTTTATAAAATCAGGCGTTAAATTTATATTAAAATCAGATGAACTCATTTTATAGGTACAAAATCTCTATCAACATACAACATAACAAAATATATATCGAACTATTTGGTTAAATGTAGGTATAAGAACTCTTTTGTTGAATGTAGGTATAGGAACTCTTTTGTTTTTGTAAAGAAGTTAGTAGAGTTCAAGATAACTCTGCGCGCGGATAAAATTGGAACTAAAATGTTCTGATTGCAATTTGCATCATCAGAGGCCAATTCTTGGCATAAGTGCTGCCGCCAGTCGCGCGCAGAGTATTTACATGTTAATTTGACAGCTGTCAGTTGAAAGCGATTCTCCCTAGGGATGAAAAGTATTACTTTCAACCCGCTCCTCAGGCAACTTCAGACCTACTTTCAGAGTATGAGTAATGAAAAATAACTAACACAATGTTGTTATGACTCCGTCTGTAATGTATTTCATCTGTTTAGTTAAATTATGTATACGTGTCTTTGTCTATTAGTTGATAGGCATGTAAGTAATTTTATCTACACTAATGTTGTAACATTCTACTTATGTTTCCAATACTTGACTTATAATTACTACTGTTATAACGCAGACAACAAAACACTCAATTTAAGCAATTTCACATGGTGGTATAATATCCACTTCGATATCGTAATATCTCATTATAACATCAATAAAACGCGACCAACCTGATTGCAGGGCCAATCAGGTTGGTCGCGTTTTATTGATGCGCGCAGCTGCGCTCTCATTGGTTAGATTTTAATGGCGGCAAAATCACTGTGACAATACACGTACGCGTGAATTTAATATAGATAAACTATTGTTAGCTTTTACTCTTGTTGTTTGATTAATTGCATTAGTGAAGATAAAGTAGTGTATGCAACTGCATATAACACGGGTATTAAAACACTCGTTACTATTATGAAACTCGCTGCGCTCGTTTCATAAACTCACACTCGTGTTTTAATACCCTTCATTATATGACAGTTGCATAAACTACTATTAAAGCATATAACAAGTTCACATGTACATACCTAACCATTTTAATTTAATTTAAAACAACAATAACTCCTTGTTAAACTCATTTGATCATTCAGTAAATGTAACACTTTATTATTACTAACTATAGATCTTTAGGGCGATTTGAAAACTCTACACCAGAGTTGGCCACTCTCATATTTAACAACTTACAAACGTCTTACTATTTCAGTATTAATATTACTTACGCAGTTAAGTCACGTTTATCAACAGACATAAACTTTAATTTATCTACAGATATAAGTTACTGGTCCAATTAATTATAACATGATAAACAGTTAATTGATTGTTTATTTAGCACAATTAATCAGCGTTTGTTTTGTAGATAATTAGGTAAATATCTGAAGAAAATGATTAGGACAAATGCATTTGAATAGATTTTGATAAAATCTTGTTTTCTCTATATATTATAAAAAGAAAAACGTGACAATTGCAAAAAAATATATTTTCATTACTCATACTCTGAAAGTAGGTCTGAAGTTGGCTGAGGAGCGGGTTGAAAGTAGTACTTTTCATCCCTAGGGAGAATCGCTTTCAAATGACAGCTGTCAAATTATTAAAAAAAATTGATCATTTTCACATATCTATTGAACCATGTTCCAACTTTTTATACAGCCACGATGTAAAAGAGAAGTATTGATTACAGAATATACATTTTTTAAATAACTTTATTATAATTTAGATTCAACAATTTCTTTAAAATAACTTAGATTTCGGTAAAACATTTACCATTTTTTCAATGATGAAAATAAAAAATAATGGCTGAATAGCTGGCCGGCCACAGAAAAAAAAAACAAAATAGGCGGGAAAGCGGTAGTTCGTTTTTTTTTCTTTGGCCATAACTTTGTATTGTGCCATATTCATTTATTTTTTCGATTTGTAGACTTTTGTTTATACGTATAGCAGAGATTTGTACTTATAAAATGAGTTCATCTGATTTTAATATAAATTTAACGCCTGATTTTATAAAAGAAGAGGCTAAAGCGGTAGTGGAAAATCATCATACGATTTGAGGTAAGTATCTTTGTTTTGACTTGGGTGGTAAAATAAAATTTACTCATATTTTCTTTAGCTAATTCATGTTTTTATTTTTACTTTCCTCGTATTTGTAATGAAAAGCACAGTGTTTACCTCGGGTTAAAGACTTATTTAGTCCCTCGAACTATTGGCGCCTCACTGCGTTCGGGCGCCAAACCCCGTCTCGGGACTAAATAAGTTACTTTCACCCCTAGAGTAACAATGTACTATTGCTTTTTATGCTTCATAAAATCAAGTTGCCTAATGTTAATCGTCGTTGTAATCTACAATCTAGCGTTCTTGCTTAAGAGAAACTAGATAGTTAGTACTCGTTTGGAATACTTAGTTACTACTATACTTAGTTTTTTGGATGGGTGACCGCTTTTGCAATATCATTATAGATTTATTAAAACAAACTCTCTTCTTCCACGATTTTAAAATACTACTATAAGTAATATACAGCCCAAACTTAAGTTCAAAACATCAAGTTCTTAGCACAGTCTCATTTGCAACGATAGTGAAAACGTTTATTACAAAAAGACAAAACAATGTCACCAAGATTTCCCCACTAATTAGTCCGATCGCAATCATTTCCAAGTACAAACACACACACACACATAAACACACAAAGATCCACAATTACACATATTATAACATAATGACAGTGACGGTGTGTTGTGCAATGCTGTGAGATCACATTGTCTTGTTGCATCTTGAGAACTGTGGCTTTGGTTTCTTTGTTGTTGCTTTGAAATTATTGTTTTATGAATTATTGTTTGTAAGTGACTTGGATTTGTTTTGAGTGCAGCTTCATTTGAACAGTGTTAGACGCAACTGCTTATCATTATTTTAGGTACTTAAGTTAATTTTTGTTAAAGTACTTACCGTTCTATTGCTTTTTTTGTGAATTAATTTCGTATGAGTCGTATTCGATATACAGTAAGTTAAGTTTGTAAGTTGATATAAATTAGATAAAAACTTTTAGCGCGGATAGCACTTAAAGTTGCAGATTTCGGCTTTCACTAAAACTGGTTCATCTGCCTGTATTATTTTATAGTGTTTGCATTTTGTAATTGAAACGCTTTTAACGATAACTTTATTTTAATCTCTTTACAATTATCTACAAAACTACAAACGTCATGATTTGCTACTGGATACTACTGCTAGTACTGAGATATATATATAGATTTAGTATGAAGTAGTTTTTTTTTTGGACATATCACACAGCGCCATCTAGCCCCACACTAAGCAAACGCTTGTGTTGTGGGTACTAGATAACGGATATAATACTTATATACTTTTCTTTTGTAAATACATACTTATTATACCATACAAACGACCAGACTCAACACAAGTAATTATATTTTTTTAAAGTTCATAAATACTTGTGTCATGCGGGAATCGAACCCGCGACCCCTAGATTAGAAGGCAGAGCTACTACCACTAAGCTAACAGGCCAGTCAGTTGAAACCAGGTGCTGTCTGCGATTCAATCTGCGCAGGACCGGGACGAGTGGCGTACTAGAAGAGTAGGCCTATGCACAGCAGTGGGCGATATCAGGCCGATAATGATGATGATGATTAAGTAGTTAATTAAATTCCTCCCAACTCCTTAACCAATTGAAAAACACTAATTTCATGTAAGCACGTACCTATTGAAAACAATACCTCATTATCACATTTGAACACAGCACACCCTTGTACCAAACTACAAGCAAGAAGTATTGTTACAATAATTGGTTGCTATTTAACATCCTATGTTATTAACTTGTATATAATCAGTCGGTCTTTAATTACTAGGAACCGGATTTTGGCACGTATTTGCGTGAAATTACTATTATACGTAGGTTAGGGTGGGAATATACTAAGTACTTATACCTAAGTCAGTAATATTTATTGTGCGTTAGGTTTCTCAGTGCTTTCAAGAACATTTTTGCTAAGAAGTTTAAATTTTACGTAATTTTAAGTATACTTGCCTTGAATGATTTCATTTCCTTTTCGTTTTGTAAAAGGCTACAAAATGTGTGAGTCAGCGGTTCGAGTGTGTCTGCTTTTCATGCAGACGCACCCTGGTTCGAATCCGGCCCTACACCAATGACTTGTATTTTCAAGTTAAGTGTGGATTTGCACTCGCTTAGTGGTGAAGGAAAACATCGTGAGGAAACCGACATATTTGAGGACCACAGTTATCCGAGGACATGTGTCTTCCGTGGAAAGATCTGGGCGCCCACCACGTTGTATCTGCACAAGATAACTCGACCCCTAACGAATTAATTCTGCGGGGGAGTCACGACCCACAGTCATGAGAAAATACGACTCAAGAGAGAGAGAGAGAGAGAGAGAGAGAGAGAGAGAGAGAGAGAACCGTAAATAAGTAATAATGAAAACATAATTTCTTCACATTTTGAAAAATATTTTTGTTTTGTTAATACTAGTGTATTCGCAGCTTAGTTTGCGTGTACTACCATTCATTAAATAATACGGTCGAGTAGGTTCTGGCTAGATCGGTTATGATGCGGTTACTAATTACCTACTTATCATTGTTTTAGATAGTTTCCTCAATGCACGGGTTTGTAGACAGTAACTATAGTTATTGCCAATTTTTTTTCTTCTTTTATTTCAATACAACACTAGTATTTACTACAGGTATTGATTCTTTTTATCTAAGTAAAGTAAAGTAAGTACTGTTTTGAAGTTCATTATCAAATTCACTTATTGTGATCGTATTCTAAGACCAACAACGGCTTTTTTTCTTCTCATGCAGAAGAGTGAGATTTTCTTTAATACTTATTTAATTGTAAAATAGTACCCATGTAAGTGAGTACATACATATTATGATTGCGTAATATCCAATTAAAATTCCAATTCGCAAAGCAAACACATAAAGAAAGAATTCGCTAAGTGACATTCGCTAATAGAAGAGACAGAAAACAGATATGTCACTCAATAAAATGTAAATGTCAAGAGCACGCGACAAAAGTACCTATTTATTAACTCTATTTGTTCAAACGGTGACAAAGAACAGAATATCCGGTGATGTTACATTCAATAGACATCTAATAACTCGCCTAAAATGAAATAATACTGAAACACGCAACTTATATGCGTGGTCGTGATAATTAATTAGTATCTTTGTCCTAACGAACTAATATAATAAACGATTTGAATTTGAACAAACTTAAGCCCACTAGCACAATATTTCTTTTATACATTTAGCGCCAAAAAGGTCTCAGTAGTAAAAAAAGGGTATAACGTAATTAAAAGTTGTTTTTCTTTAAAAGACAACGAACGGTGCAGATAGCATAAGGTAAAGTACATATAAAAACGTACATGAAATTTGCCTGTTTTATTTTACGTGTTTTTTATAACCGTCACAAAAGATGTACACTAATGTATTTGCGCAGGACATTATGCGTGACAGACCGTTAGTGAAGCGGATTTAATGTAGATAGGCGTCTGTTCATTATATTGTCTAAACAAACATCTAATTTGTATCTCAATGAGGTCCTTTTGTCTTGCAATTAACTTCACTTGTTAAGTTTATTAGCTACATGAATATGCATTCTGCTGTCTTTGTTTGAAAAGCAGAGCTGCAGAAATAATTATGTATTTTCCTAATGCATGAGTTTCATTGCAAAGGATTTCAATGAGTCATATTTTGAATGGGATGGACCAGAGACATTACAGAGGCATTTTATAGTTTTACTTACCGAATTATATTTTTCTAATTTTAGAGTCATCAAAATGTAAGATGAGTTTAAAATTTACTGATTCATTTCTATAAAAATTGCGAGAAAAATTGAGAATAGTTACTTACTAAGTAAATAAAAATATTACATCAAGTTTTTAGTAAATAATGGTTCTTTTTACCATTAGATTAACATCCTATACATATATCTACTTACTAAGGTATCTTGTCAAAAGAAACAAAATACCAAATATAAAAAAAACTTATTTACTTTTTGTGTTAGCTTCTTCCTTTATTAACTCTCAACAATGTATTCATATCTTTTTGTTTCTACATAAAAACACTCATCCTTTCCCACCCACGCGAAATTCCCCATCAAACCTTATCAGATCGCATGTTAGTAAAATCTTGCATCATACATCGATGATGTATCCATCTTAATTTAATCCAAGTTTCTCAACCGGTCGTAAAACACTCTGGCTAGTTTATCTGACGCCATCTAAACAAATGCTATGTTTATAATTAAAACTTCCATCAGAGTTGCAACGACCTTCCTCTCTATGTAGTTATTTAATCTTCGGCTCGGCTGTTCTTGCCACAGATAAAATATTGTACGACTAGTGGTTGTCTGTGGATTTGACCGTGTTTTATTTGTATAAAAAGTTGACTCTGTCACTACAGGATCTTATAATAAATACCAAAAATCACGCCGATATTTGACGTTCTGTTGTGGCGTCAAAAAACAAACAGACCAACAAACTATTTCTCTGTGATTGTTCGTTTGCGTTAAATTTTTAAATAATGAAAAAGTTCGCTTATTGCATATTGGTAATGGACAATTTTTACTTGTGTTGTGCGGGAATCAAACCAACCTGTGACTCCTGGCACTGAAGAAACATACTACCAATTGACCTGGCAGGCCAGTCATTATTATATAGTACATTCTGTTCGTTCGCTATCATTTCGGTGCGCATTTTGACTCAACAACGGAGTCATGGTTATGCTCCATCTATATACGTATGTACATAATTACATCATCTCTGGTCCGCACTGTTTGTTATTCTATGCCTCGCTCCTGTCACTGTCATTAATCATTTCAAAACCTACCTATTGTGTTTTTGCACATCTCTTGTTTGTATACTCTTTGAATAGCTAATTTTGTGTTTGTATTACATTCATTCAGTTCGTCTGTAGTTTACTGTTATTTTCATTTGTATTAATTCTTATTTATTGTGTTAGTCATTTGAAATGAGTTCTTTGAACTCGGTTTTGTTTTATTTGAATGATATTTGCCTGAAAGGTGTGGCTGTCTGTCTTTTTTATTTATTTTCCTTTTTTTAGATATTTAGTCCATTCTATTGCCAATATTTAACAGATTAGTGACCCGATCAAAAAGTGCGTGGGTGAATTTTGAGTTTCGAATAATGGGAATTAAGGACTAAACAGTTTCCTGTTAAATTCCATTAAAACTATAATAAATTATATCGTAAGTACTAATATATGTCTGTACAAGACAAAAAATCAATTACTAACTAACTAGCTGGCAAAATAATTGTCGGTAATAAATTACATCTATGACACTGGTTAGGTACCTACTAGTTTCGTATAACAATAGATTGGACAAAAACTAAGTAGGAAACTGAATCAAGGAGAAATAGTGCTGCCTGTTTAGTATTAATATACCTAATCGAATAATATAGAAAAATAAGATCGAATAGCTTTGTAAAAAGTCACAACATATTTCATTTGGGTACATACATGCTTCTAATGATTTGAACTAAAATGCAATGCCGAAGAAAATAGTCAGAATTTTCTCTTGTAGGTATATCCTTTAGAATTCCCTAATACTCCATTACAGAACTAGACTGAAAACATAAAATATGAATAACACACTTTGTAATTGAGAGTATTAAAGCTGACCTGAACTTATCAATAGCTTTGACAGCTTGAGCTATTCGATTAAGTAGTAGGTACATACTTTATAAATAATTCGAGTACAATACCCATCACTTGAAAACAATCTTACTGATCAAATCAGCTATGACATTGCATGCTATAACAGAAGGTCAACTATCAATTAAACAGAAATGAGTGGGCTTACTTGATTTACTGTGAGATTTATGTATTGTTACGTCACTTGTTATTAATTGTGGTTCACAAATTTTAAACCTCTTGTTTTTTTATAAACTTTTGTGTTTACGTAAGAAGTTGATAATTAAATTAAGAAAATTGACTGTTCGGACTCCAAACATTTCTTATTTTTTGGTGACGTAAAATTGACTTTAAATTAAATAAATAGTTATTATATTTTTTTTTGTAAATATCTGTTTGTTTTTTGTTAATTTTTCTGTATGTTTAAGTCTTTTTTGTATATACTTGTGAAATAATAGTTTATATTAAGTACGTTATTCGTAAATTATAGAAAAGGTATCAATAGTTATTAATGAGTGTGTTACAAATGAAACATGAAATTACGTTTATTTGTTCTTAATTAGCAATTAATTTAAAAAGCAAGGAACGTAAATTCGAAACAAAAACGTCGTCGTAAAAGAATTCCTTTCATGACTAAGAATTTTAATTAGGAATTCGTTCGTATTAACATTTTTGCTTTGATCATATTTTGGACATTCTTAAATACAAATCTCGAAATAAATTAAACTCAAAGGATACATCTACAATTTATGTATGTACCTACTTAAGTTGTAAAGTAAGTATTGTTGAAGAAGCGGGCAGTACCTGGACAAGACAAGCACACGACCGAAAACACTGGCAGCGCATGGAGGAGGCCTATGCTCAAATTTGGGTGCCCAATAGAACATCAAGAAAAAGTGAAATTTAATATTAATTAATAATGCTTACTAACCTAGAACCAATAACTCCAGAATGTTATTTAAGTTGGGAAATAAATGGCTTTATTTATTTATTTATTTACCTACTTAAGTTAGTATGTAAGTATATCGCAAGAAAGAAGATTGTTTTTACTAAATTGCCTTTAGTGTTGATCAAGATTGTTTACATCATGTTTATGCAAATATTTATTGACATACAAGCTCATCAATTATTTGCTAAAATGGGGGCCTGGAGCGATCTTTGTACCTGATTAAAATTATAATAGAGGCTGTCAAACTATAGAAGCCAAGGGTGTAGAGGAGTAACTACGTTGCAAAATATTGAAGGCGCCAGCGAGTTACGAAAATGCCTTTTATTATCGTAATTACTTTAGTAAGTAACTAGTAAAACAGGTACTTAGAGCATGTTATCTTTAAAATCGCAGTTTCCAATGTATATATGTTTGAAATACCTTTTCTATATTTCTGTTACAGTTAATTATAAGTAATACACCTAAACTTAGCGGAGCGGATTTGCCGTTTAAAGTACCATTTTAAAACATAAGACATTTAATTAAGATCTCAATGATGTAATACGACTTTGACACAAATGTTTTTTTTAATGGAATATGTACTAACTTACTATACTTAGTACGCTATTCTAACTACACTAGCCAAACTTAATCCAAACTTACTAGCCAACTAACTTGATAGCAACTTAATGCAACTTATTACTTAGGCACTTGTCAACTAACATTAGACAAAATAACATTATTCGAACAACAATGCACCGACGAGACAAGTCATTAAGGTAAAGGTCACTATAATTAAACGCGTTTAGGGACCCGTGGGCAGATAATGAAACCTTTTGGTAAGATTTGTACTTGGATTGTGATGGAGTATCGTTGAGAATTAAAGTTAAAGTAAGTAGGTAGGTACTTAATTGTGAATAGGTCGAATAAAGCTTACTTAATTGAATTTTGTATTGGATTTTGTTTCATTGAGTTAGTATGCGATCTAATTGAAATTGTAGTCAAATATACATTCTCTATTGTATTTTTTTTATTTAAATAGAAGTACTCGCTCATGACTATTCAGTTATTTATTTACCTATTGATTGGCATTTTTTTTAATCTCTACTTCATAAACTAAGTGTTTTTAAATCAATCGCATCTGCAGTTAAGGATATAGGCGGAATTATGCTTAAATTGATAACATTGAATTATTTCAATGAGTTTTGCTCTAACTATGGGTCGCTACATGTACATTTCTTACGCATCTAACGCAGATCCTTGTTCCAAATATTTATTAATTATGTGATGCAGGCTGCCTGCATCTCTACAAACATACGATATCAATATTTTATCAATGTTGTACATACCTACTATACATCCTTACATAGGAACTTAGTTAGGTCCACTTGAAACCTTTTTCAAAGCTCTGTAGGTATCTTGATTACCTAAAATACTTAACTAACAGCTGGAGGAAGCAATTCTCGGCTTTAATTCTACCAATTGACATTGTCGGTAACTTCCAAAGCTGATTGTTAATTGCAATTGACTTTCTTTCAACTAGTTAGTTAGTCTTTGAACAGGCGCTTTAGTATGGGAGGTATTTGAAGACCGCAAGTTATGTTTTTTTTTACTCATGTTAGTTTTGTATAGCAAATGTCTTAACTTACCTATAGTTAATATAAAAATACCGTAGTCTACATACTACCTGTGATACTACATTTAAATAAATAAACAAAAAGCTTTAACTTAAGGAAGATAAATTAAAAACTTAAGTACCTAGTTCCGTAGTCCGTATATAACATATGTGTAGTGGGTACATATTCAATCAGCATTGTAACATTCTGTGATTTCTTCAATGACAAAAAATGATGACCACTGTAACGTTACATACAATTAATTAAAATCAATACATATTGAAGAGGCGGCACTTTCAAGTTTGTTAAAGGAAATAATGAATAATACAATCTCAAAAGAAAGAGATAATTTATACAAATCTTTTTGTGGCTTGCCTTGACTGAATTCAAAGTGATCAAATTGGTAATTCTTTGATCGGAAAAGCTGTGAATGCATAATTAAATATGTACCTACTTCTTCATAATTTCATGACATCACACAGCGCCATCTAGCCCCATACTAAGATTACGCTTGTAAATGAAATTAAAGTAGTCGTTACCTAATGGATTCTAAGTTTGAGAGGCATCATACTCACCATAGCAGCAGCTTAGATTACTTCTGTACATTATCTGTTAACGGTCACCAAAGCTATTGGCGATGCGGTCAATTCTTGGATGGGTGACCGCTATAATAAGACCAAGTGGTATTTACATATAGGTTTACTTTCGCTTTCGAGAAAAACTGAGCCAAAAGAATGAAAGCGTTTATGTAGTACCATCATATCCCCTCTTCGTTTTGTTCTTTCGTAAAAACATAAAAAAACACTCATTAAAAGATTTCTCCCAGACATTGCTCGTTATTCCACTAAATTAATAATCGAAGCCTCCGATCATTCATTCAAAGTTAAAACGCTGTTAAAACCTCGTTGAGAGTGAAATGCATTTTTCAGATCCAGTTTTGGACCACTTTTGGTCCATTCTGGACCATGGTTATGCATTGACATAAAGTGATAATAGACTGGCCTGTGCACTTATATTTTGGAAATGCAGATTCAGTTTCAAACAGACTGAGTGGCGATTTGTTTGAAGCTGATAGTATTTTACCCTTAATTTAGGTAGGTATGCCCCGAGCGTAAACCCGAGATGAAAAGTAACAAATGTGTGATAAATTAGTATCGAAAGTAACAAATGTGTGATAAATTAGTGTATAAATTAGTTCGAAGGTTAGACCCTAGGGTCTAACCTTCGAACTAAGTTAAGTATATCTCAATATCAAATTTCATCCAAATAAGTTCAGTCGTGTGAGCATGAAGAAGAAACAAACACACACACTCACAAAGTTATGTGATGCTTCAGTCAATGTACATACAAGTCTAGTAAGTCTTATATGTATTAGTGCTTACCTGTGTTGAGTTTTAGTGCTATGCTGGCAAGACCAGTCCTCCACTATACTATGACTATATTGTTTGGGACATTATCTGTCCATTTGCGGTCCTAGGTCGTCCAGACCAGTCACATACCACTTTTACCCAACCACAATTTTAATAAGTTTTTGTAACCTCGTGTTGTTAATTAAGTTAATTAATTTGGTCAATGGTATTTTGACAGCCAATATAATGATGGAAAAGAAGAGTGCATCATATATTATTATGAACTTTAGTATTCGTATAAAGAAAGTAGAATAAAGATTGTCTCTCATAAACAGAAAGTAACCATAATACATATAAAGAGGTACTCAACGAAGACTTGGGGGTTTTTCAAAATGCTTTAAAAAAGAGAAATAAAAAAATAAAGACACACGACACAAGTTATGCTGGTGGAACAATGCCACTAGCGCTGATATTCTGTTCTTACAGACACTAAAAAGTTTTAGGTACTGCATTTGACTGAACAAAGAAAATATTAAATTAAATTACACGGCAAATAATTTGTCACATCCCACATTTGCTTATCTCATAAATCTACATCATTCTTTATGCAGACATTCCAATAAAATATCCGAGTGCCTGCAGCAATCCTTCAAAATGTCACTCGAGAATTTCATACAACATATTTCAATCAACTTTTTGCAAAGACAAACGAATAAAGACAAAAATGCACGCGCTTATATTTAGAAAAATCAAAAAGGTATAAAATTCAAAATGTAAACAACAAATTTTAAAGTGCGAATGTATGCATAAATGAATTTATTTGATACAGCATCACATTGTGCACTAGAGTGCATTTGATGTTTCTTATTTACCTTAATTCTTTTATTTACTTATATGTATGCTATGCTTCATATTTTTAAAGTGTGCTGTAGTGTCTGTTCTGTATTAATTAAGACATACAGCCTTACTAACTTACTTGTTATCATATAGATAATTGAAAGTTTGCTGTAGTCAAGTTTACAGACCTTGAAATTAAAAAAACCTATTGTATCATATGAAATAAAAAATAAAATACATTTATTTATTTCAGGCTTAAATCATATGATTAAGTAATTAATCAATATGCAATTAAAGCATACTTTGCCACAAAATTAGATAGTATGAATAAACCAGTTTAGTCATACTTTTTTATTTTTTGACCAATCCTGCTCACTTTTTTCAAACAGGCACAATAAATGCACAAAACCATTAATGACGTGACTGGTAATACCAATGTATATTGTATATTACCTATGTATACACGTATTAGATGCAATCGTGGAATTCCACCGCGGTCACCCGAACCAAAGGTCATGCGATAAGTATCTACTTTATTTCGGCGCTCAGGTATTTTTTATGAGCGTTTGATTTGTTTGAGCAGCGAAAACAAGGAGATTTTTTTGTCTTGATATTAATAATATCAGAGTGCTGAGCTTGATTTGATCTTCAAACAGGTTATGATCTAAAAAAATATTATACATTATTATGAACAAAAAAACACGAACAAGCTGGATAATACTTTGTAAAAGTAACTACAGATTTATATCAAGTGAGTTTGAGCAGCAACAAAATTGATTGCTTCTGCTGCCCAAACATACCTAGTTTCCAATCGCTGACCAAAACGGATAGGTAATCGATTTTATTAGCATTAGACGACATTTGGCTTTTATATGCATTCTTTCCTATTTTGCCTTATAAACTTCGTTATCTTGATTTTGTTATTAAATTGTGTATATTTTTTATAAAAATGTAAGTAAATATTTAATGTAAGTAAGCATTTAATCTTATATATAAAAATGAATCACAAAATGTGTTGGTAAGCGCATAACTCAACATCGCCTGGGCCGATTTGGCCAATTCTTTTTTTTTTATATTCGTTGAAGTTTAAGGATGGTTTTTACGGCGAGAAAAAATCGAAAAAATGCCGGAAAGTCCCTAAAAACTGCCCTTTTCTTTTTCCCATACAAACGTTTTCTAACTAACTAAAGAGTAAAAGAGTCAACAGACAGGACGCAGTCTGTCGGGTCCGCTAGTGTAAAATAATTACAAATAACTCCTGAGATTTTGTTGCATAAATTAAGCTTACTACTTAAATGCGACTCAACGTATGTTACTAATTACTTACAGTTACACTTGAAACTGTCAAAATAAATGATTTATTTGTTTTAAGACCTAACTAACTGTGTCTCTTTGTCACTAAGATGACGAAACAGCCGCTAGCTTGTTTTCTAAGTTGTTATTCAAATTCACAAGGATTTTCTACACATTACTTTCAAACATTTCGACATAGTTTTTGTTCATCGGTTGCCGACTCCTTAATTTTCATAATAGATTACCAACTTTTGTGTTTAACTGAGTTCGGTAAACTGTACAAATATATATACAAAAATTATAAATGGACCACTTGTGTACATACATTTGTTATCGGAATTAGTTCACGGTGTCAAGGGGACCGGTAAACGATAAACATTGGAACAAGTGTTTCTTTTCGATGAAGAAATTGATTGAGAAATATTCGTAGTAAGTGCGTATGAATAGGAATAGGTTTTCGTTTTGTGAATGAACTTATTCATTTGGGAATAACAATGACAATACAATTGTAACGATTTTCCTAGTTTTATTCGCATGCATTGATAGATAGTTATAGGTAGGCTTCATATATAAGCATAATTTAAGTTTTTCATACGCTGCTCTGTACCGCTTTAATTCCTACTTTCTCATTCCACTTGTACCATCTTTCTACATTTAAGCCCTATATATAAAAAGTATTTATTTTCCAAATCCATCCACCACACAACTTTTACCCTTTTGACACAGTATCAAAAGCCTTACCAAGATCCAAGTTGTCGCCGACCACATCGACTCTATCAAGAACCTAACTGCTAATTGAACAATAGATGGCGTGTCACAGTTTCCTGCGATGATGGAAAGACAGACTTTCACCGTCCAAGGTCGTCCATTGTGCCATTGTTTCCATGGGAAGGGACCATAGAGAGACTGTATGAAATTAACTGCGAGTACAGTCATTGTGTATGTACTACTCGTGTTTGTTTTGATAGGTTCAGACTTCAGAAGCAATGTTTATGCTGTTTCCCATTTCTTCTTCTGCGTGTCGGCAATTAAACGAAACGTTTTTTTTTCTCTTTTTAGATTAAGTACTTGCTTATCTTATCTTGCTTTTTTCTTATTTTAGTTTCTCTTTTATGTTGATAACAAATCTAATTAAGTATATAAAACTCAAAGGTGGCTGACTGACTGACGTAGTGATCTATCAACGCACAGCCCAAACCACTAGATGGATGTGTATGTCAACAAAGAAAAAATAAAACAAGTTTCCTCCACTACATTCTTAGGTTTCGAGCTAGATAGGGGACTAGTATGGGAGAACCAAATAAACAAAGTGTGTGGTAAACTAGGAAGTGCATGTTTCGCATTGAACCGTCTGTCCAGAGTGGTCTCTTCAGACGTGGTGCGGTGCTGCTACTTCGCCACAGTGCACTCCGTGCTGCAATACGGCGCAGAGCTGTGGGGGCGCGCCGCGGACTGGGAGCGTGCATTCCGGATGCAGAAGCGCGCAGTCCGTGCGATCGCGAAGATTCCCCCGGACGACTCCGCCCGTCCACATTTCAAGAGGCTGGGGATCCTCACATTGCCGTCGCTTGTGATCTTCCAGGTGGCAGTGTACGTGAGGCAGAATCTAGCCTCGTACACCACTCGTGGCGCTGGCTCGCACATGAACACGAGGTTTGGAGACCACCTCAAATGCGAAAAAAGAACATTGGCAAAATCTAATAAAGTTACACATGTTATAGGTCCAACAATTTATAATAAAATACCAGAAACTGTGATTTCGGCACCAAGCTTAGGAAGTTTCAAGAGTAGACTGAAACGCTGGCTTATCCAGGAAACTATCTATGATTTTGACATAGTTAAATTAAATATTTAATTCGTTTTTACAATAACTACCTAGGAAATTGTAGTTCTTTTCATATATTTTTTGTTGACATGTAATAATTTATTATGAATAAAGATGATTATGATTATGATTATGGATAGAGCTGAAATTTGGCATGCAGGGAGATGTTATGACGTAGGCATGCCCTAAGAAAGGATTTTTGGCAATGCACTGGTGCAATGGTTTATGGGATGAAAGAGGGGATGGAAGTTTTACTACATAATGCGAGCGAAGCCGCGAGCACCCACTAGTTGTGTAAAAATTTAGGCATAATCCATTAGAAATTGATTTGAATTTCATTATTACTTGGGTTTTATTTTATTTTACCGATCGCGATCCCACGCAATACATATAGGTATGCATTGAAGATTGTAATTCCTTGGCCAAAAACTATCATCATTCAAGTCTAACATAACTAAATATGGAGCAATTTAATTAAATGAACTATAGAAAAACAAAAAAAAAATGTTATGCAAATACTCGTAGGTAACGGAAATGATATGATACATTATCAGCAATCAATCAGAGCTAATGAGGAAATCCAATTGATCAATATAACAAATAATGTAATTAATTAACCACGTACAATTAAAGTTTATGACGTCCGTGTCAACATGATTTGGAATGTAGTGTAATTGTTAATGCACATTTGTGCTATTTAAAATAGATAATGCCATAAAGATTCCACATAAATAATAGTGAAAAAGCAAAACAAATATAAAACCAATAAAAATAAGCTTATTCGTTAAAATGTGACTCACGACTCCATCGATATGCAGTTTAAATAAAAATACGCGTATTTCATGCAAAAACATAAAAATTTATTGCAGAAATATGCAAAATTTGCCAAAGGTCTCCGGGGCGCGACAGATGCCGCGCTCTTTTCGACGCTTATTTCATTTTTGCATACTTTTCTGACAAGTTTACAGTTTTTCTTTTGCATAATAAAGAAGAAATTTGCAATTAGCGTGTCTGGCTCTGAATGAAATATTTCTTCACGTTTTACATTGTTTTTAACAGTTCATGGATATGTCACAGTGGTAGAAATGACTGTCGTACGTTTACTGGTGACTAAGTGGTAATATTATGCTTAGCCTTTCGAAAAACAGTTTTTCTACATAATATTCTACATACATATATTTCTACATAGTACTTATAGTTTAACAATTTTAAAACAATATGTTTCTATGGTACCTTATTATTATTTTCCATATTAGTGTGATTTTTATTTACCTTCATCGATTTACTAATACATCTGATCTTAGAAAAGAAACTAAATTCCATCACAGGATTTATTAGAGAGCTTACCAGTATTAGAGACACAGCTCTGATTAGAACCGAACCAAGTTATAATCCCTTGAGCCCTTTAGAAAGTATGTCGCTGTCACAAGTGACAGTGAGCTATGGGAATTAAAGAATGGACCTGAAGTAGGACAAATTGTGCGTGAGGGCATGTACGTTCAAAACAGCAGTTATTCTGCCAATCCAATCGCACTTTACATCTATTATAATAGAGGCTATATTCCATTGTATATTGTGAGACTACAGTTAGATCGTAAGACGTCAGATTATGCCGTGTTTTTGGCTTGGCTTACTGTTGCAGTTTTTGTTTGGTCATTTTTGTTAACTGGTGCTGTATTAGGTTTGATGAAAGTTGCTGGTTTAGCTTTTCTTTTCTTTATTTTAACTGCAATTGCATTTGTATGATAAACATTTTCACAGCTGATCCCGGCTATTTTTATTCGTGTTGAGTATAAAATATGATTTCTTGTTGACAAATATCACTGCGACCTAAGTCTTCAACATTGGTTTGGTAGTTAGGGTACAAGCAACAATACCAAGAAGAGCACGTTTGCTAGCTTTGGTTTTGAGTTATATATCTGTCTAATTAATCAGTCACACCTCATGGTAGACCGTTTTTGACGCTATGGTCACCATGTTTTGTTTTTAAAAAATCTAGAGACAATAAGGTAAGTAAGCTCGCTACATATTCGGATACAGTGCTTAGAGTGTACAAAGTGAGCCTATTGTGTATATGCCTAACCACAGGCCTAACCCTAACCTATAATCTTCCCCCTTGGTCACCCGTGACCTTGTGAATAATTGCAGCCTATGACCATTTGGGTGGTTTTGTATTGGTTGTAAGTTCACTACTATTTTTTGGACGCACAACTCACACTCTCATTTTAGTAGTAGTATCGCTTTTCTGGACAAGTGGTCACCCCTAACCATCAATGCTGGCTCTAGCCATAAGCTAGTTGCTATAGTTAATTGCCCTGGTCAGTCACTGCGCTGGTCACCTGCCAGCACGGGTGGTTGGTCTGCTGACCGTCACGGCAGCCCTACAACAGTAATGCCCCGTAATTGGATCCAGTACGTGACCACCGTTCACGTGGAACAGAGATTACCGCTCACAGATTCATTCAAACCACCTCACCAGATTTCTTACAAACTTCAATAGTGTTAACTTGTTTTTGCTCAACTATTTCTACTTGTGATTAATCCACTTAAGTAATTAATGTATCTGCACTGAAAAAAACTGTTTATGGTCCTCCAATTTTTTTTATTACGTAATTTTTCGTCGCCTTTGTTTGTTACTGCCAATACGAATCATATTTATCCGCAATTATAAATTTTAACATTTGCCTAATAAACATCATACAGTTAACAATGGTAAGTAAATGACTTTTAGTCCTATCCATTGTACCTACTGTAATATGTAAGCGACTCTTTTTTTTATAAAATTTGATTTAAATGCGCTACACCTTACCAATTTATTGCTACATCCATCATTGAGTAATCAGTGCAAGTACCGTACACCGGCTAACAGTAAGCAGTAAGTCGGTTTGTTAGTTCCTTCACGCATTCAGAATGCATTGGACATACATACAAACACGCAGTTTGTGATACGGCTATCTAATATTTGTTGTAGATAAGTGATTTAATAATACATAGTTTCATTGAGAAAAATTTAAATTAACTAATCAATTGTAAACGAAACAAAAAGTTTTCTCGACTGTGAATGAGTTATTGTGTGGAATTTATTGACGTATATTAATTGAAAGCAAAATGTAGAAATTAACTATATGTTGCATGTGGAAGTGTAAGGTAAGAGATCAGGTAAATAATATTCATTCACTTAAGTTTACTGTTGAAAAATTGTTTGTAAAAGCATATTGTTAAAATCATTAAATTAATTATGTGTTCCCTGCCGTTAATTTGCATAACACATTTTTTTATCACACAATACTACAGCCACCTTATCACCTTTGACTACAGCCTACCTGATGAGCACCACTGTAGTCTAAGATGTAGCACGCTTTCCTTGAACAAACCTATTTACTCTATATTAGAAGACCCCTGTGTTATACTTTTCTGGAAACGGGGATCCAGGTAGAGAGTAAAAAAATATAAAATACCATCTCTCCAAAATATTTTCCTCTTCCATCAAGTAAATCACATGACACAACATTGAGTCTAACATAAAAATAAAAGTAGCATCACATTTACATCACATGACGTCTATCGTCATTTCTAAAAGCATACGTAACACTGGCTCATTCATCAACATTATAAAACCCTGTTTATCTCGCATATAAATAAAGCTACTCTCATCGTATGAAAGAAAGTTTTATACGTCAAAAGGTGTTCGAGAAGATTTCTACAATTCATTCATAGACCATTCAGCTAAAAGTCTTGTCAAAATAAGATAGTAACGGTGCTTGTATTTTGTGTAGTAAATCATAGACGTCATTTTGATAGAGTTCGGAAGTCACGGAAACACAATGTGGTTGTATTGGGCAGCTGATATAAGGATAATAAATAAAGAGCAGTTAAAAATAATGTTATTACATAGTAATAAAAATATTTTTAGTTGCTTAGCCTTCTGTATAAAAAATAACAATATGGTATACTTTAAATTGGCTTTAAAAAGCTATTTTGGTTTTTAAATACAAAAAAATATACATAGAAATTAATTTGATTCGCGCATATTCTCTATGTAACTATACCTATTTTATGATTGCAGATTTTCATTATCATCGATTTGATGCTAACCATATAATTCACATCCATGTTGCTTACCAATTATTCCATATTCATTGTTAACTAATGCGTTTAAAATGTGATTTATGCGTCAGATGTTTCATACATGTCAGATGTACATACGTAACTCTTACAGTTATGATTTAGAGGTTTTGTCAAACTTGTGTCGTTTTGAAGCCTATTTAGTTACGCGAATAGTCATTTTGTTTGTATAACTTACCGATAAATATGTCAACGAATATATTTGTTGATTTAATCTTGGTGATAATTATGTTATGAAACTTACATAAAACAATTAAAGACAGAAAATCAATAAGTACTAACCTTTATTCTAAGTTTATTTTGGAGATCCAGAAAAACAAGACAGAAAGTCAGTCCTCAAACATGTCGGTTTCCTCACAACACTATTTAAAACTTACAACTAAGTATAAAGTAAGAGAAACATGTTAAACTTAACTAAAACATGTTAATGTCACACTTAACGGAAGCGGAGCATTTAATGTTACAACTGTAACTGTAATTTACATTAATTTTACATTTGTTTATGTAACAAGCACTTACATTGAGACGACAGAAGATTGTAACTTTAGCCCAGATTCAATTGAATGTCGTAATTGCAATTTTATGTGGCAATTGAAATTGATTTTATGTTACAGTTGTAATTGCATGCTTATGTTGTTGAAAACTATGCTTTTATGTTTGTGGGTCAGTAAGGAAATGCATCGCATTCTTTTAGGGGGTATTATTGCGTAAATGTAATATATTTGAGTAAATTATGTGAATATCTCATTTTATGATAAAAAAATCATAAAACCATGTTGTATTACTTATGCGACATAATATTTAGGTAAATAACTAGTCCCTTTATTAACAAAAAATAGAAAGGAACACAACATTTTAAGTATTTTGAATTTTTTTTTAAAGCATTTATTTTACAAATTAACATATATAATATTTGGAAAACCTACAAGAATGGCCTAAAAATGCACTTTTGATTGTCTTTGATGTGTATAATAATAATTAGTTAAATAATACAAACACGCTACTTAACTGCATGACTGGCCTGTTAGCTTAGTTGGTAGTGGCTCTGCCTTCTAATCTAGGGGTTGCGGGTTCGATTCCCGCCTGACACAAGTATATATGCATTTAAAAAAATGTATTATTTCTTGTGTTGAGTCTGGTTGTTTGTATGTATAATAAGTATGTTTTTACAAAAGAAAAGTATATAAGTATCATATCCGTTATCTAGTACCCACGACACAAGCGTTTGCTTAGTGTGGGGCTAGATGGCGCTGTGTGCAATGTCCCGAAATATTTATTATTTATTATTATTATTTAACTAATATTTATCTATGCTATGTCTATTTCTGTATGTCCCACTTATTTATTCGTCATGGGCTTGCAAATTGATCTAATTAACACAAAGATGTGCAAAACATACTTGTTCTACATACATATAACACAAAATTATTCTGACGGCTATTGATGGCACCACTTGTGCCTTCGTCAAACATTTTACTGAATAAAAGTTAGTTCCAATTGGATCCGCGTGTAAAGTTTCTTTTGCTTGACTATTTATGATGTGGTCTTATTCTATCTAATAGTAATTGTTAGTATAATGCTTGGTGTGGGAGTTATAATAATAGACATTGAAGAACATGTGTTAGTTTGTTATTGCTTTTGCTCTTTTTGTATTGGTATTGTTTGTTTGTTAAAATCAGCAGGTGTATCATAAATATAGGCACAAATAGAAACTATTAATTCTGGACAGATAAAAATATTACAGGCATTATTTGTAGTACCGTACATAGTTACAAAGTTCAAAATCTGCTTTACAGAGTTAAAACCCAAGCAGTCGTTAAGCCATGTCAGAGGCCCTTAGGGCAGCTTGATAAACTCTCGACGCCAGAGTTTGCCACTCTCATTCGATAAGAAGAAAACGAAGAGTTAAAAGTACTTACTTACAATTTATGTCCTACATATGGAACCAGCGGTATTTCTTTTTCTATCAATTCCTAATTAAATTTAATGCAAATGAGTTTGCCGTTTACGCGCGAAAGATCAGCAAAAAGATTAAAACCATACTTACTTAGTAAATTATTGAGTACCTAGTGTGAAAGAAAACACGTCGGAATCGATTCCTAAACAACCCAACTTAGCTTTTTCTTCTTCTAATCGAATGGGAGTGGCCAACTCTGGTGTCGAGAGTTTATCAAGCCACCCTAAGTATGTATTCTGTGCCCTAAGGGCCTCTGACATGGCTTAACGACTGCCGATAATAGACAAGCAGCCGGGGCCTACAATTTAACGTGTCATCCAACCTACGGAAGCTTAGCTAAAAATCTATCATCAAAACTAAATAAACTGAGCACTCACAAACTCATATTCCACATTCAGAGCCACATTCAAGCGATTACTTAACAACAAGTTAGGCTAAGTTAGGCGCCGGTTCACCTACGCAGTTAGGTACCGGTCAAATATTGCATAACGGTCAGTTTATGAGACTTTGGCACTGAACTCTGACCGACCACTTTACAGTTAAGTTATTTACTAAGTTATTTTATGGCGGGTAACTTAGAATTGATTTCCTAAGTCGCTTCTGGACTTTAAGCTATGTTGGCGAAATGTATTTTCCAAATTTTCCAAACTATCTGGTATAAATAATTGCGTAAAGTTATAAAACTATTACCAGATTTACCAAAAAACTGGTAATAACCAACTTTTCTTTATAAATTAATTACTTACCTTTAATTTTTGTCATATTTTTTTGAAACACTGAGTTTGCCTTCTTGATATTGTCTAGCATTTGATTCTAAGCGATTATCTATTTTTGGAACACCAGAACTTATCGTTCGATCCTAGATAACTTAAAAATAAGACTAAATAAAACAAGTTATGTCATAACCTCTACGTCCCTGCCCTGCACTAGTAAACAGTTATACATACACACACATTACGTAGGTGTAGCCCGCGTGAGGTCAGTGACCCCGGGCTATCGGTCAACTGCGGTTGATTGGTTGATAAGGAAGGCAGGGGGATCATTTAGATGTGCAGTTGATGCATAATGCAGTTGTAATACAATGATGCATTTGTGTAGAAGATAGATAATATTTTACGAACGAACAATAAAATTTTCAGGCTTACTCATTTATTTGGCACATAGAACTCATTTGTTTTGGAATTGAGAGAACAGAATCAAAGAGTAAAGTTCATAATAAAATGCTATTTGATTAAATTATCCTGTCATCTCGGTTACACTACGTTAGTTTTGTTTCCTTTTTAGTAACGTTGTATAAAAATATTTTTTGAACAACTAAGTCACAGTAGGATTAGAAAACGATTAAATTATTCGGTAATTAATTTGGATTTGAACAATAACTCATCGCTATTTCGTAATTTAGAAACTATTGAACAGTTAGCATTAAAATGAAAGCTAGAGGATGCATTTTAAATAGCCATGTTTTAGACTAACTTGTACTACAAACTTCATACCTATGTACCTACTTAACAATCAAAAAGCTCAGCATTGCAACACGATTATCACATCACTTGTAATTCAACACACGCGCTCACTCACACCGTAACTACTAGTATATGCCCATCGCGGACTAACAACGACAACACTTATCATTGACTTACCATTGTATCAAATATCCGGTACACACGTGCCAAATCAATATGCCAACATTAAATTTGTATTATAACGCTATATAGTTAGTTGGCGTCAGCCTTATTGATTCATCGACATTACGGAGATAAGACAGTACGCTGTGCTTAGTTTTGGTTTGCTTTGAGCTCTTTGACGATCAATGATGCTCGAAGTTTGAGCTGTATTTTTTTATTAAAACAGGTTTGCACTCGACCATAGTTTGACATACTGTATTATGATTGTCAAAACGGCTTGTTTCGATAATGTGATGAGAGACAGTTCAATTTCCGTGTTTTCAATACGAACATTGCACATTTTCTTTCACAAAGAGTCTTATATTTCTTTTACTTCAAATTGGCCTGCCTGTTAAGAAGAAAAAAATGGTACAGTAGCTTTCCCTGTAACTTTATAAGCGCTTTTATATTTATTAGCAATGATTTAGAATTAGTATATTTATGTAGTTTTTTCCTTCATATTTGAGTCGTTATAAGCTCTCTTTAAAAAGCTCCGACAGTTAGTTGTCTTGTCATATAGTCTATGCTCCCTACTAACACGGTATCACGTATGATGTGTCCATCACAATCCTCACGTCGGGTGAAAGTATCGGTGGAGTGCGGTGCTCATACTAGCGGCAGTCGCAGAGTGGAGCCAGGACCTTGTAGTCCTTTGTGATATTTGTCCGAGGATTTGATGGATTAGTGTTAAAGTTTAATATAAAAAAAAAACAGTTGGTAAGTAAACAAGATTAACCATTTATTTAAAAAAGTAGAAGTTGTTGGTCCCGGCTGTTTGTCTAGTACGGCAGTCGTTAAGCCATGTCAAAAGCCTTAGGGCGGGTTGAAAACTCTCATTCGATAAGAAGTAGAAGAAGTAGGAGCTATACTTTTTTTAACTGAAACGGGTTTGCACTTGGCCATAATTTGCCTGATGTTAAGCAAAGGCTATGGTCTAAGGTGGAGCATGCTTACCCGATAAGAACCTTGTTACCTAATACACAATAAGTGGAAGAGAGATAATTCTTTTGGAACTTTTCATAGTGTCAAAAAATAGCGTTACTATAACTACTTACTTACGCAATTTTCTTCCTTTAATTTTTGTATAATTGGGGAGATAAAATATTTATGGCCTATTTTATCCCGCACGTCCCGGACTCTGATATTAGAGACTCCTTCTACTTCTGAATGTTCCAACCTCCTTTACTCTCAATCCTTCACCATCCAGGCCATCCTCTTGTGGAACACGTCGCCCCTGCCTATCAGGCAGGCCAAGTCGCTGAGTATATTCCAAAAGTTAGTGTATCACCATTATATGTCATTGTTATAGCATTAATTTATGTAGTTTACTTATATAATAGTAGCTTATTTCGTAAATGTTTTGTGTAATATGTATGAAATATATATTATTATTATGTGTATTTATTTATGTATATTTTGAGTATGTTTTGGTCTTTTAACTAATGTATGTATCTTATTATATTTTTAGTACACCGCCTGTTTATAATTCTTAGTAATGTCCATCCAAAAGGTTGCCTGGAAGAAATCGCCTAAGGCGATAAGGCCGCCCAATGTACAGCACTTTAATATATTTAAGCTTATTTCCTGTTTTGTTATTTCTATGTTTTCAGGTGTACATTAAAGATATATTCTATTCTATTCTATTTTATAACGTGTATCTTAGCATGTATTGCTTACTTGTAAACTCAGTAAGTATATTAGTGTTTCCACTCCATTAAGCTATTTCTAGAAACATCAATTTCAAAAGAAAGTCCTCCCACACAGTTACACGCGGAAAACGTGCATAATTATATAAATTATACAAAAACCGTGATCTGTTAGTTATTATAATAAAATGAAGCTATAAAACTCGCATAATGCGCGCCGGCATGCGCGCGCGCAAATCATAAACACAAGAGACACCTAACAAGCTAACTCTCAGGTAACTAAAGACCACCTTCAACAGAAAAAATGGCGTCACTATCGTAATCAGTCCTAGAATTTTTTAATGGTATTCTGCTAAGTCTAGTTTACTGCTAAGGTGTATTGAACATGGCTAAGAGGATAAACAAATCTTGAACCAACTCAAAGACATCTGGGCGAAATTGTAAACTCTGATATTGCGAGCTTCATTCAAATATAGTTTTAACTGACTATAACCCGACATAACATACTATATAATATACAATTGGACATATTCCTATCAGCTATCTAATTAAACTATTCATAGTCTCCCTGAATCCATTTAGTTGGCAGATATATCGAATAATAAGTATTATAATAATAACTATATATTATTTACATATATTTATATTATTTACATAAGTTTAATGCTGACCAAGCAAGGGCTGTTATCTTGCCTACCTATTTATATTTTTATCAAACTTTCGCGACAATTAGTCTTCTCCCTCATGTGACGTCGTTGCATAAAGATTACAAAGATTCGAGTGCAATGACCTCACATAAATACGTTCCATTCAGCGTAGTATGAGTATGCAAATGTTTTTCCGCATCGCGTGATTGTAATCAGGCGGTACAGTTACTTGATAATGCTTAATAATGCAGCGGATTAAATGAGCCGACCCTTTGTAACAGATTTTTTGTACGTGCAGAGATTATTGAGCAATAACACGATCGATTGGAATATTACAATTTACGCTATTACTTTTTTTTAACTTCTTCTTTTCGAATGAGAGTGGCCAACTCTGGTGTCGAGTCAGAGAGAGACAGAGATAAAGCCGCCGTAAGGGCCTCTAACATGGCTTAACGACTGCCGTCCTAGACAAACAGCCGGGACCTACACTATTTTTTTCTTTGTGTACTGTTATTTCGCATTGTTTCAAAACTCTGTACAAAGTATTCTATGTTATATTCAGGACCTCATTTCCTACTCTCTTTTTACCAAAAGCCATCATCATCAACCTATTCTAATTCCTTAGCAAAACTAGACAGTGTATTACTATTAAATTGAACAAGTGACACCGCGAAACTAAGCTAGTTATAAATATGCCTAAGTTACAGTCATACAATCTCATCTGTATAACATAACACTCCTCATTTTTCGACGTCAATGCCTAATTGCAATATGAAATGAAATGAAATGAAATGAAATGAAATAATTTATTTGAAATCAAGTCATGTTACATTCACTAAGAGGGGAAGCACATTTCAAGATTAACATCGTCAATATTTTTATAATTATATTCATTACATAAGTATATTGATTATTTATGACAAATTTAAAATTTTTGGTAATAACATATTTTAGAGGGCAATTAATTAATTTAAATATGTATTTATAGTTAAATAAGTTTTACTATCAGCTGTAAAGAGGCTTCGTCAAATAATGTCGTAGAAAATTATAAATAAAGCTGTATAGAGGCTATGTCAAAAATATAAATAGATAAACTAAATTTTACTTACAGAGTGCAATATACTTAAAGCCAATAAAGCCCACAATAAATCACCGAATATAGCTAAATACTACCTTTCTAATTACACATGAACATCCACACGGCACGACTTGTCCATCTGTTTGTACATTTATACTCCACAATTGACATTAAACTACAAATGTCATAACTAATGTCATGTTATGTAATGACAGAAACGTCAGAATTGGCTGTGTGATGTCAATTTTTATGTACAAGTAGTTATTTAAATATTGTACCGTATTCGAAATGTACTGTTATGGGTATCTCTAAATGTATCTCTAAAACTACTTAACCGATTTTGTTGAAACTTAGAGTATCTCTGAGTTTGGGAATATCTGATTGATATAAAACAATTAATAAATAATAAATATTTCAGGAGATATCTCACAGCGCCATCCAACCCCATATACTAAGCTTACGCTTGTATCATGGGTAGGTACTAGATAACAGATATAATACATATATACTTTTTTTACGTAAATACATACTTATTATACATAGAAACGACTCAGCACAAGTAATAATTATTTTTAAAATTAATAATTACTTGTGGTATGTATGCGGGATTTGAACCCGCAACACCTAGATTAGAAGACAGAGCCACTACCAACTAAGCAAACAGGGCAGTTAATGACGATATCATGTGCTGAAGTCTAAATATCGTCGAAGTTACTTTTTTTTTTCAGTATAATCAACAAAATTCACTTAGCATTACGGATTGAAACTTCCCTCTTGAATAATAATGATTGTCGGCACATAGTTAACTGTTTTATTTCCGTAAGGCTCAAGTTTGATGTCTCTCTGGTTATGTTTTTATGGTATCTTATAAAATCTGTAATCGAAACCTTTCAAAAGATTTTGTAACTGTATGCAATCTTCGTCTTACATTTTTGGGTTGACAGTTGACGTAACTCGAGATGTCAGATAAATGATAAGATGATATGATAAATTGCATTGCTGATTCTAGAAATGATTCACGAATTAATCGTAATAAAATATCTAAGTATTTGGTAAACGTTGCTATTTGGTATTTTGATATTGTGCAAAGTAATTTTTTATCAATTAATGTCTGACGTATAATGGACATATCGTGGTTATATTATGCGAGTAATTGTGCGATGTTTACACATACGAGCATGGTAGGTATAGAGTAACATATTATCTATTTAGCTACCTTTCGTGCAAACTATCATAACGTGTCTTGTTTACATCTAATTCACTAAACGCAACAAATATTTCTAAACGCTCAACCTGTCAAATCTCATAAAACCAATGCACTAATCACAGCCCGTGTTGCTGCTTTATCTAACGAATCAATTATCTAACACGCAGCCGCATACATTTCCACAGTTAAAATAATGCATTAATTATCACAACACGTTACTTTCCCCTCTCCGAAGCGCGTGGAAAACCGCGAAAGTTAGTTCTTCGCGATCGGTTAGCTCGCGCGCTCACATCTACCTTAGCTGCGTTAAACGAAACGAAAAAACTAACCGAAACTATTCAAATATAGAACGAGCGAGTGACAAACGACACATCAGTGGTCGAACACTGAACTAAGGCGGTCTAAATTTAAACGCGCCGTACGGAAATTTAGAACGCCCAACGGATTGCACGTTCTATATTTAACACCGAGTGCAGCTGCAAGTCAGTGCGTGAACTTTGTCCGTAGGGATTCCGCTTTCTTTTTTTTAAAGCGTTCCGTTTTACGGACGAGTTAGTATCTACTTTCGTCAGTAAAAGTACGCATACGATATATCGGTCGTGATCTCGGGGCGTGTCGGGACGATTTTGTAATTGGTAATGACAGTGAAAGCACGATTTACTTGTAGAATTGAAAGTGTTTGACAGCTGTCATCATGGCGTAGGTAAATATTTCTGGCGACTAAGTATTGGCCGAGTATTATACCCTTTATTTTGTCATTACTTTCACTATTTTGAATATATTACGTGGAACCGGTTGGAGGTTCTTACGACGCGTTATCGAAGATATATTGAATAACTAGGCATTTGTTTGTACGTGTTCAATGTCAGGGAACATCGTGTTGATGATGTTTGTACGTGTTCAATGTCAGGGAACATCGTGTTGATGATGTTTGTACGTGTTCAATGTCAGGGAACATCGTGTTGATGATGTTTGTACGTGTTCAATGTCAGGGAACATCGTGTTGATGATGTTTGTACGTGTTCAATGTCAGGGAACATCGTGTTGATGATGTTGTACGTGTTCAATGTCAGGGAACATCGTGTTGATGATGTTTGTACGTGTTCAATGTCAGGGAACATCGTGTTGATGATGTTTGTACGTGTTCAATGTCAGGGAACATCGTGTTGATGATGTTTGTACGTGTTCAATGTCAGGGAACATCGTGTTGATGATGTTTGTACGTGTTCAATGTCAGGGAACATCGTGTTGATGATGTTTGTTGAGTGAATGATGTATGTCTTAGGTGATGACACAAGTGAACTATGTTATTGTCAAACAACTTTCTATCATAAGATATTTTAAGATTAACTTAATACAAATAGAAAAGGCATAAACTAATATGTCATGAGACAAAATCTGAAGGGTCTCATAAAATGTTATCCATGCTGAACATCAATATTACACATAAACATAAAAACATAAACATATCTTTATTTTGCATCATATACAGTATTATCATATACACTTTGTAACAAAATCGGTAAGGAAGATTGTTATTATTACGGAATCATAAGGTAAATTCTTATTCTCCACACAATGCTATAGCCACAACAATACTCCTGTTATTCATTCTGTGTCTCCAAATGTGTGATTACGCGAGCGAGTGACGCTTGCGCAAGATCGAGCGGTTTTGTGAGACGAATACAAACAGGGGAACTACTATTATACTTTAGAGTGAGCATAATGATAACTTACACAGATTAAAATGTATATGTACATATAATAGTTAGTGTTGTTTCTACGCCTGTTCAATGTAATTTTCGTTTTAATTATTTTTCACTACAATAAATATACATCCATTGAAATCTACAAGTATTTAACTGATGTCCTTATATTACCCTCTTTTTTGCCTCTATTTTATGACTTTTGAAAATTCTTAACGGTTAACTGTACTAGTTGTGTATACGATTCATTATAAGAAGTCAATACATTAATCAACTCTGTCATACTATGCAACACACCAATATTAAAGCCAACATAGAACCCATAGTAACCTCAGTACACTATGGGATTATTTGATTATGTCGGTGGTAGCCACAGAATAAACAATACTACCACGATATTGCTTCCTAGTCAGGTGTAAGGAATTTCACTTGCGTTGAACCTTGCATAACTTTAGCTATTCTGTGGTCTATTAGATTTGATAGGTAACTATGTGAGAACCTGGAAACACAACTTATGCTATGTAGTATTTTATTGTTTAATGTGTATTATGCCTAATCTGTCTCAGAGCAACAAAAGCTTTTTTTTTACTGAAATCTTAAAACATTGTTCTCAATTTGTAGCCATTGTAAAATTAAATAAAAGGTTGAATGACATCACTAGAGACAAGAACGCTGGCTGGTTCCTTGCGCAAAGGATTTCTATAGCAATCCAGCGTGGGAATGCAGCCAGCGTTCTTGGCTCCATACCACATGTAGATGTTTTAAATTTAGGTTAAATGTACATACTCTTATTTAGTTTTATTAGTGTATATAATATGTGTATATATTGTTTATTATTATATTATATCATCATATCTTCATTTGTAGCCTGAACAAATATGTGCAAAATTAATCCACACACGGCCTAACTGGTTACAAAAAAAGACGTCAAAATCATAAACCTAAATCTGCCTTACACTTATAACGGCATAGAAACTTTCTTGTAGACTTAACCAGCGTTTTTAATTCGATAATATCTCGGAATTAATATTCATATTTGTGTATTAAAGTGCGGAATGAAGCCCAATGTCAGTAGAGCTTGAAATAACGGATGTATGCTAAATAGAGAACGGAGGCACGCCCTTCTTTCACTTACGTTTCGTACTTTACTCTTTTAACGGTAGTTACAGTTAAGGTGCTATTGTAGATAACGAAGACACTGTAAATAAGTAAGCTGTGTGATAAATCTAATGTCTTCATTTTCTTCTTATCCAATGAAGTGGCCAGCTCGGGTTTGAGAGTGTATGAAGCCGACATAGGGGCGTCTTACATGGCTAAACGACTGTCGCACTATGACAAACAACCGGGACCTACAATTTAACGTGCCATTCGAACCACGGAAGCGCCCAAAATAGATTACCACTTTTTGGTCTTCCACCATTTGCTTAACATTGGCTGGTGTCAGTAAAACAGCAGTAATCTTTTCAGGAATGATCTAACCCACGAAAGCGCTGAAAGAAAACGTCTATATTTGCCCACCCATCCTTAGACTGACCGCATCTTCATTTGTTGGTAGAATAACCTTACTAGCTGTACATTCCTATAAAATTCGTAAATCTAGCAATAGCAGTATCTTTATTGTATATTTGTTAGATTGTCTTGTTTGTATGCATAACTTATTTCCTTATTTCCCATTTTGTGTCCACGCAACGAGGTGATCAAGTTGCGTAAAAACAAATCGCTGTTCACTTAATGCTATAAGTTGCGTACAACCTCCGGCTTTGGAGGAAGACCGTCATTTTCTAACGCCACCACAACTAACCATAGACAGCTAATGATAACAAATTCTTATTTAAGTAAATATTTGATTAGCCAGACACAAATATTGCGGGAAATGTCTGGTTGCTGATTGGAATGATTCCCAATTATATAATCCATGGTACATAATGAATTGCTGAAGTTTTTATGAATAAATCATTAATTGAAATATGTTTTAAGAAAGTACTTTGATAATGACTTGTATGGCAAAAATAAAAAGAAAAATTCTTTAGATTTTTTTTTATTCTTAACACTAGAAAGACCAAATTGTTGTTTTGTAAGATCTTACCTTATCTAAATAGCAGCTTCTGCGATCGACAAAATGCAATCGTTAGCAATTAGTATAGAATATTATGAAAATAGAAGTCTCTAACTTATTTTATCACTGTTATATTACCATTGTGCTGTATCGTAATATTCGTAATAGAAATATGACATAACTGGGGTGCGGCGAGTACTACATTCATTTGAATGTCGATTAATAAACGTTGTTGTCTTGTAAACTAGTTTCAAGTTGTCGGAAATAAATTTAAGCAATATTTTTATAACTTTTAAATAGTAAATGAACGTGTATTCACTCTCTTTGTAATTGGAAATAACTGTAATTTTTTACCTAATTTGCTTGCCAGATAACCAGGAGCGAAGCCCATACGTAATGAAAAATGAATTAACAAATTCAATAATGGCAACACTTGATGAAAACTTGCGCTTAGCTAAGATTTACATGTCGTTAAGTAATATTGTGTACGATATAGCGGACTTCCTCCTCGCCCTCAAGCTGTATTCCTCATTAAAGAGGGTCGTACCGTGACTCCTCTGAGAACTCATTCATAGAAAAGGTTCTCTTGACATACATATAAGTACTTATATACTTACATGTATAGCGCATTTATCTTCCTCGCAAAACCAATTCACTGTAACTTTCGTAGAAATTGCCTGTAGTTATAATATAAATAAATAATTTCAAAGGCGGATTTCCCTCTTTAAATAACGATTGTGCCGACTAGAGAAGTTCCCAATTTGTAAGTAAATTGAGCATATACATAGGTAATTATGTAAGTATATGATTAAAATAGTTTTCCTAGCTTTTCATTGTACATAGAAAGGCTTACATAAGATAGTGTTACTTATATAAATAATTTGCCTGTTTACACTTTCCTTGCGTTCAAAAGGATAAATAGATTTATACATAATATAAGTAATTTACTGATTTGTGTTTACTTTAAAAAAAAACTTGCACAGTGTTGGAATTAAAGCAGAGAAGAATGACTTCTGACTGACTTACTTAGTTTATAAAAGAGAACGTAACAATTACAGTAACTTAACAACAAAAACTTGATTTCATAACACAAACAAGTACAGCGTCGAGCCAAATGCTAAGATTTCTCTACATCTTGTTAACTGAAATGTCAATAACCCCTTTTGTAATAAATCAATCGATTAACAATCCACAAACATCACGCGATCTGTTCACTTGTTCGACTCAATTATTAGGCTTATTTGTTTGGGAAGCAACGAATAGTTGTCTAATAATTCTGTGTCTGTAAAAGCCGAGTAACTATTGGAATACTATCACCGCAGTTCTTGAATTTTAACGGAAATCAGAAAAGGTCTGGTAAGCCGCTAAGTGTCTATGAAGACTAACAAACGTTAAAGCCAAATACATTTACTTAAGTACTAACTAACGCTCACCATAACATTATAAAAAGAGACCAAAATACATTAGATTAAAAACTTGACCTTGACCTATTTTTTTCAAACTAATACTTAGTCTGTAAGGCTTGTTCTTATGTAATGAATAAATAAAATTCGGGTCATTCCATAGCGCATCTAAGTTATAATAGATTTACAAATTAATACTATACAATCTTTGCCAATTTAGCTGACCAAATACACATAATATCTTTAATCAAAATTAAATAACATTGCCTACCGATTAACAAATAAACTTACGTTACATCAAATCGTGTTTGTTCTCCACTTTCGGTTTCTACAAACTTGTATACTAAGTATACATAGTATAGTATGTCTAACATCTATGTAGTTGAACACTAGCAGAGCCATGCAACTTGGCGTGTTTAGGAAGTGTTCGTTATGTACCTAGTTCTTAGACCTGTGGTACTGACAAATATTTGTGTTGTGTGAGAAGTATTTTTCTTTTTATCGTAGTATTCTTAAACGTAATGTTTATAGGCATACTTACTTATATTATGCTTAATATTCGTGTATAGGTATATAAGTATGTACTTACTTATCGCAACATTACGTCCGTGAATGCAATTCTACTGGTATCTTATATCAGAGAATACACAATGCGGATGTATATGTATAAATGTATATATGTCATAAGTATTATGATTACATAAAAAAAATACTGTTTGTATGGTGTTTTTTACAATGTTCTTTACAATCTACAAATTACAAAATCATAACATTTTTGTGACATAGGTCATACCTACTTACTAATATTTTGTCCAAAGTTCTAGAAATCTAGTCCGTATTAACTGTTTTACTTTATCTTTAATCTAGATATAATTTGCGACTTAGACATTGACTTGAAAAGTCTATTCAACTAAGGCATAATACTTTTATAAAGAAATCAAATAAAATTTACAACTAATCCATCCAAACCCGACAGTTAATCTAGGATTTGACCATTCATAATTAATTAATTCTGAAGATGGCTTTTTAATTTTTGCTAACGGTTACCTAACTGTAACGTCCAATTTTAAAGCAAAGTCTTTTTAGGGTTTCGTGATAATAGTAATATAATGAAACCATAATCCTACTATAAGAATGAAACTAGTGGGAGCTCGCTGCTTCGCTCGCAATAAAAAGTAAAACTTGCATTCCCTATTTCACCCAGGGGTGATTTTTGAAATGCCACTTTTAAAGGGCTTTAAAAGTGGCATTTCCAAAAATCCTTACTTTAGCGGATGCCTACGTTATAACATTTATCTGCATGCCAAATTTCAGCCCGATCCATCTAGTGGTTTGGGCTGTGGGTTGATAGATCACTATGTCAGTCAATCACCTTTGAGTTTTATATTAAGTTTATTTGAGTGAATACCTATATATCACTTAAGTTTTAATGGCAAAATGTAAAGTAAATTTGCCATTAAAACTTAAGTGATATATTAGGTAATTGATTAAATTAATATATAGTTGAATTGACTGTTGATACTCTTAAAGCAAACCTTGAAAACCTACGATCTTTCTATACTGTTAAGTATATAAGGTTCGTTGACCTTTGATGTGTGAAATTTACCATGACTATAAAATAAGCAATGTCTTGCAAATCATTTTAAGTAAATGAATAAGCTTTTTAAAGAACCTCTAAAATTTCAAAGGTTTATTTAAATCCTTAATCTTGCATAAAATCTGCTCATTGTGGGTTTTGTTAACTTTCTATCTAATTTATTGGCTGTTAGCATTAATGAGTGGAAGCATAAAATAACAGTTAATTAACAAAATAAAAGCAAATATTCACTGGAACTCGAAACGCTAATTGGGTTTTGAATTTCAACAATCGTCACCAATGGATTCGACACAATTCGGAGTAATTAGAATTTAATTGTTGTAAAACAAACTGTTGCATCATAAATATTAAACACAAATGCATGGCAATTGTTCTTCTAATGTTAATTTTAAAAATATTACTTAAATCTAGCTGATGAAAGTAATCAAGAAAGTAGCTTTGCATCACAAAAACATACAAATGATAGTGAAAGATGCTGATTCGAATTCTGCCTGATTTCTATCAGAATATTTACTAACAATTTTATGACTAGTTACAATAATTTGTACTTATTAATTTTTTTTTTCTTCAAACCCATGACTGATAACCTCCTTTCTTCCGTTCCAGACAACAGACAGCGCAGACTTCCTGGCCACCAGACCGCACACGGCCGCCGTGATCCCCGGCAAGCCTGCTGCCAACCCCCTGCAGTTCATCAAAGTCGGTCCAGCCGACCTGGGCAGTCGCGCCCGGGAGCAGCTGCGGCGAGCTGAGTTGGCCAAACGGACAGAACCGGCGAAACGGGAGCGCGCGGAAGATTGGCAATCAGTGAGTATCTGTACTGTACATATTATAAAAAAAAATAGTGTACATTCATTCCAAATTTCAGCCCAATCCGTCCAGTGGTTTGGGCTGTGCGTTGATAGATCACTATATCAGTCAGTCAGTCACCTTTGAGTTTTATATATTTAGATTAATTACCAGCGCGTTCCCTCCTCACCTCAGCCATGACCATTCAGCACCTTAGGTATGAGAAACACGTCCTCATAACTGAGGGTCTTAACTGACTTGCAGATTTCACTCATTGGAGAAGTTTTCTTAGGAAAGTTCATCGAAAGTATGTATATCTACATTGTTTTATTGGCAAAAAAGAGAAGTAGATACTACAAGTAGCGTCGCTTTTATTTACATGCATACCGTTAGTAACTATTATCAAATTTAACTCTTTTTTAGTGAGACTCCGAGACAAATCTGACAATCCAGGTAAAGAAGAAAGAATCACTCCAACGTCGTTAATCGTTAACATGTTAAGTTCCATCCATAGACTCCACTGGCTCGTAAACAGATGACCTGATTATGACCTAACTTATTTTTATTAAAGCTAACAAGCAAGTTGAATTGCAAATGTTTCCAATACATTCCAATAGACGACAATGCCAACTTTAGTATAAGGACTAAAAAGTAAAAGTTTAGTCATTATACTGTGACCACAGAATACATCTGTGACTGTGATATTAACACTAAAATTTACCTCTTTGTTGCCCGATGCATACAAATATAACGCATGTCGACAAACTAACGCATCTCAATAAAAATTCCATCCCGTTGCTGCAGACATTTATTTTAGTCCTCTATGCGGAAACGTTCAGAAAAAAAGAAGTTTTCTTCTCCTATTAATTAATATCCAGTCCAAAGCGCCCGTAGCTCAGCTGTTTGAGACATTCGTACGTGATCATCAAGTTAAACAACTTTTTATGTTAGTTCTTGAATGAAACACCAATAAATGACATTTCTGTACGGCATGTAAAATTGTAGGTTATTATATTTATTATTGATTAAAATTACAGCATCCGTTAAGCCATGACATAGGCCCTTAGGGTGATTAGAAAACTCGACACCACTTTTAAGACTTTTCAAGAAATGTCGATCCATTGATTTAGTATAGGTTTCGTAATACGTGCTAGTGGAATTGGTCGCGTGTGGGCATAGATTTATGTATCGTAAACTTCAAGACAACAAATGCCAATTTCAATAATTTGTTTTGTAATACATATATGGGGCTAAGGCCCTACATTGCATATTGAATTATTGCTTGATCTATGTTTACTTTTGTGTACAAGTCAATTTAATTTTCTCTCATTACAATTGATGTGTCATCGATAGAAAGGCTGTGTATTCAGTCAAGAAAGAATGACGCACTTAAAAAGAAGTATTAAAAATTCGACGTATCAAAAATACACTCGCTAACTAGACATCGTATTGTCAATACTGTATTTTTTGTAGATATAGTTACATCAAAACTTATTCAGTAAGTAACTATGCCAAAAAACTTACCCCTCATTTCGGTGACGAGTTTAAAAATGGCTACACAAAAAGCCTGTTAGTACTGCCGGCGGAAATAGTCGGCGCTTGCGCACGAAGCCAGGGGAATGTGACACGCTTCCGCTCCTGGGATTGTTTGTTGGTTTTGGACGTTTTTTTGTTTGTTTGTGTGGTTGACTTTTGCATTGTCCCTTTGGGATGCTTAAATTTGTCCATTTTGGTAATTTTTAAACAGAACTCTTCTCATAGGATCTCATGTTCTTTTACTGATATTAACAATTCTATCAGTCTTCAAATAAAAAAGTACTTAAATAGATTTCTTCTAGGCAAGCGCGTGCTCATTAAACTATAGCGGTGCTTAACATTAAGCATGCTGTTATTAAACATAAGGCTATTACGCGTTAAAAAATCCGAATACCAGGCCTATATAGCAGAAGAATAGAAAATACTTTGGACTATAGATGATGATGATGATGATAAAGCGATTATTTTCATCTAAGTTGTTACTGTTTTGTTAGTTGCCTTGACTTCACAATTGCTCAGATTTTATTGATTAGTAAATTGTCTTCAATGAGAAATAATTAAAATTGTCGCTGCTCAATTAACTGGCAACAATTTCATGTAATTAAAACCGAGACAAAAATAGTAATTTGCACGTATCTTGTTCTATAGTGGAATTGATCGACAATTCAAACATATTTTAACTATAATTATTCGTTTTGATATAAAACGCTACAAGTTTTTGTGAGGTTTATAAACTACAAGTTATCGAACCATTAAGAGTTTTTTACAAATGAATTTAAAAAAGAAGATACGAAATTTAGGTGTGCGCTTTAATACTTCACAAATATATTCTGGATCATAACAATAGACTGTATAACCTCATGATAAAGACAAATATATTCTGGATCATAACAATAGACTGTATAACCTCATGATAAAGTATATATTTGTTGCTCTATATTATCAGTACAAAATTCTGCAATGGTATTCCTTGATTGGTCCAATCAGACCTGTTACTGAAGACAATTGCTTCCTCTATACGAGATCGTAAAAATACTTAGCAAATGGCATTGAAAAAGTAAACGGTGGAAATCCTTACCATGTTTAAAATAGTCCTTAAACATTATTTGGGTTCCTTCCTCTATCGCTGAAACAAATTAAAAACATTTTATTCTGACTATTAAATACATCTACATACTTAATAATATATTGGCTTCGCTATATAGATACATTTTTTCAAGTCTGTTTATATTGCTATGATGTTGTATTTATATTTTACTAGTGGATGCTCGCGGCTTCGCTCGCATTAAGAAGTAAAACTTGCATCCCCTATTTCACCCCTTTAAAAGCGGCTTTTCCAAAAATCCTTTCTTAGCGGATGCCTACGTCATAACATCTACCTGCACGCCAAATTTCAGCCCGATCCGTCCAGTGGTTTGGGCTGTGCGTTGATAGATCACTATATCAGTCAGTCAGTCAATCAGTCACCTTTGAGTTTTATATATTTAATTTAGAAGATATCGGAGATTAAACTCCGGTACTAAAATTACATATAGAAAATGAGTAACAATCTCTTTGATCCGTAATGCATCTTGCATTTTTTTCCATCGAATAAGATAATTGTCATTTTCCAGACTGAAATCGCATGTGACGCCTTTGCGTGTTTTAAGTCCGTACAGCGTCATCTAGCGAATGTTATGTTTCTCGAAGCCTTATTATTATGTTGTTGCCTTACTCTTGTGTAATAATTCTTTGATAATAATATTTGTATAGGTACGTGGTATTTAAATCGATCAGATTTCAGCATTTTTAGCTCCTTTTCCAATACTTTTTTTTTTCAAATATAAATTACAAACCCAGCTCATATAAAGAAACAAAAGCCAAACTCCTTTTCCAGCCATACAAAAGACATCTTATTATACCGGACCCTCTTAACTAGCTTGACACGCACTTGGCCATTTTTACACCATTTTTTTTATCGAGAGCATTATGATCGGTCTCTACTTTTACTACCACGATTAACCACAGTTAACTATACCTACTATGCCTGTATTCTGGGGCGTCGTTAGCCTGCCAACATGCATTGCTTTACATCTATAAATAAACTAGTGTTTGTTGTTCCGATACCTATTACTCAATACCTATTAAAGACCTGATTGAAATAAAGCTGTTAGAATATTTTTAACTCGTGACATAAAAAGAGGTGTTACCAAATTTTCTATTTCTGTATTTTTTTCTAGCTGTTTGTGACATGGCATGTTAAGTCCCCAATAATTAAACTATTTAAATCTCCTTTTATAAATAAACTCTAAAGGTTTTATAATTACCAATTTATTTATATCTAATGAGTTTCTTGGTTGATACTAGTCTATTTTTTATTATTGATAGTATTAAATTATAAATAATACAATCTTGATTATTTTACAGTTACAGTTTGCTTCTTTCTAAGCAACAAAAAAATAAGTACTCGTAAGTTTATTATATTTAATTCACATTTATAAAATCCTGTAACCTTTTCGATGGGTAAACCTTCATACATTCCATCTCCCCAAGGTCACAATAAAGTACATAAGTATGATTGTACAAGCATTATTATCAGATAACGACCTCATGGTAACTCCATTATAAACAAAGGGTGATGTTATCTATGGGTTTTGTATACATACATCTGGTGGATGGGGTACGGCCTCTGTAAGTCATATAAACTGTGATAAAACATATGGTATAAAGTATGAACTTGCCTTGTTAGTTTATTTCGTGTTTTTTTTTTCAATTTCCGCATTTCATGTCACAAATATGTATTTATGGACCTATTACCTATATATTTTAAGTAAGTATATGTAATTGTAATTTAATTATGTAGTTTTGTAAACGATAGTATAGTGTATACAGCAATATTAGTTGATTAATAATTAAAACACGCTCTCGCTATGAAGATTGCTCTATTTGCTCATTATTCTATTTAGAAAATAGAGCAAAAAAAGATATGTATATACAAAAAAGAGAAAAATATGGAACTTGGAAAATGTTCCCCAAATTTGCGGTGCACAACAGCTGGTCACTGGTCTTCAAATCTGCCTCTATTAAAAAAACACAAAATACACAATTTCTTCGCAGTAAACCAAGAGACTCAAAAAACAATTCGCTCGCTCGTCAGTCTTTTAAACATAGGTACTTCTTTTTATGTCACGGCAACTAAAAAAACCCAGAAGACTCAATTTGCTGCACTGACCTCCCACAAAGTAGCAAACGTATTGCCAACCATGACCTATCCAACAATTGGAGTAAATTCAGCAGAATTGGCAACGACACTTTGCTGATACATTGGTATTTGGAACATTTATCTTCTGGGTTTGGGACGTGAACTGATTTCAGATGGTTTTTCCCAAGGTCCCTGAGTCACAATAATGTACTTGAAAAGACGTATTCTAAAGAACTACATATTTTTAAAGTGGCTAATATTTTCATGATTAAATTGAATTTTATATTTTGCCTCAATACTAATTAAACATTGGGAAACTTGGACAACAAAAAGTAGTATATATTGTCATGATTACATATAATTATATATTTTGCCTCAATATGAATTAATCATTGTAGGAAGGCTAGGTTAGCTATTATCTGCCTTTGATTTGATAAAAGTGATTACCGTCCGAAGTGGTTTTAAAAAAGGTAAAGCCGCTCATTCCCCTTTAGTATTACGACTAAGTAAATTAACATGCAACTGAAGTGACTAGAATTCTTGAAACTGTCTCAGCAGATTTGTTACCGTCATTCTGGCAACATTGTCGCAGATTTACTTGTATTTCTTAGGCGCGATCTCCGCATTCCATTGAAGTAACAACTACCTATACAATACCTATTCATCTCGTATAATACGGCCGCAATAACATTGGGAGCTAAATGTGTATCGCTCCTGGGAAACAATGTTGGTTGGTTTGGAGGCTTAGCATATACGTTTTAGGCAATTCAGAACTATATCAATAAATAGAAAATATAAGACTAAGTTATCAACAAACACACACGACACAAACCAATGAGAGTACGCTATTCGCTATGCAACATTTGGAAATTTCCAGAATAATATGCTTGTACCCAGACATTCCTTAGCAGGCCTATATATACATTTTCTATTGAACAGCTTGGATTAATTATCAGTGGGCAAGATAGATATATAGATATTTATCCTGTATAAACATATCGCAGTACACTTATTACTTATAGGCCCCGTCTCTTTGATATTCAACAGCAGTCGTTAAGCCAAATCAGAGGCCAGGGCTATTTGATAACTCTCGACACCAGAGTTAACCACTCTCATGCGAAGTTTCAATTGTAAGCATGAAATGAATCACTCTCTGTACCCGTGCTAAAGCCACAGTCCTCAATAAAGCAGCATCCGTTCCCGATGCCAATCTGAGTGCAATTGTTGTGTAGGTCAGGGAACCTACGCACCAGGTGTTTGGAGCGACCATTGGAATCATTGAATGTTTATTGATGATACAATCGGGTAGAGCTGTTCTAGGTAAATAAACAAAAAAAAAAACATTAGAGTATATTTAGAAAGAGTGAAATAAATCACCTGAACTGGTGCGATTACAGTTTGGTTAACTTACTTACTTATATTATGGTGCTGCGACCCAAAGCGGATCCTGGCCTCCGGCACAAAGAGACGACACTCCTCTCGGTTCTGCGCCATCTCCTGCCACTCGGTAGCATGGAGTTGTTGCAGATTGATTTTTAGGATTGTAAATGTGTTTGATATTCGAGCTCGATCGACGAATATAATCGTATCGTATTCGCTTATTTGTATTTAAATTAAGACGTTAAGCTATTTTCATTTGTTATAAATTAGTTGACAGGAATTTGATTATTTAACGGCCTACACTATAACTGTAGGTACTATGAAAGCATTAATTTACCATGATCTTTAGTCATGATAACATATCATATTCCATGTGATGATTTAGTTAATCTAGTTGTGTACATGGACCAATTACAGTTTTTTTAAACTATAACGGTTGCACTTGACAATTGTTTGCCTGATGGTAAGCAAAGGCTATGGTCTAAGATGGAGTGTGCTTACCCGATAAGAACCGATTCACTCTCGCGTAGTTACAGTGCAGTTTTGACGGATTTTTTAACTAGTCTTAGTTCTAGAATCTGTATTTGTTTAGATTGTATTATAGTATGTTTCGAATAGTAAACATCTCTTCATAGTATGTTAATAAATGTCTGACTCTACCCTCTCTTGTCTCCAGAACCTAGACAACTGGAAGTCGTCCCGGCGGAAGCGCGTGGAGCACATCATCGAGCGCTGCGTGGAGGTGAGGCAAATGGAGAGCATCCCCAGCCAGCCGCGAGCCAAGTCCAAAACCTTCAACGAGATGCTGGAGGAACGGTGAGTCTTAATGTTAGAGGAATAGAGGTGGGAGTCGCTTGGCTTGTGAGTCTTAATGATAGAAGAACAGGGTTGCAAGTTGCTTGGCTGATGTTTGAGAAGCCACCTCAGCAAAATACCATGACTTTGTCTCTACTAAGTGGAATAAGGTTTGAAGTTGGGTAACGATTGTCCTCGCGTGGATTCCAGAAATTAGGAAAATTACGGGGACAAGTCTTGATGTTAGAAGAATAGGGTTGGAAGTTGATTGGCTTTTGTTTGAGATGTTTTTTTTTTGTTTCAAGATTCGATAGCGACATGATCTAATGTTTTTCCCATGCCATGACACAATGAAGGTATATTCTTTCCTATATTGATATCATTTACCATAATTATCTCTTGCCATCATGCTAATTCTGGTCAAGTCAAAAAAATATTATGCACACTTTTTTCAAAACTCATTTGCTCAAAACTCACTTGCGATTTGCGTAATTTTCAGTGCAGGAATTGTAAATTATGTAATACGCATATTAATTCCGTATTAGAACGAAAAATTTATTATGACAAAATTACTTATAACCCCATAAGACCTATATCATATTCAATATTCAACCAATTTTCAAATCCGCTACTGCAAAATGACGACAAATCACTAAATTACTACAAGATTACAAAATCAAATCAGTTCCTAATCAAATTACTGCCGGCCATTATTTTTGACTTAGAAATAATTACGATGACGCAAACATAAAATAAATCGAATAGATTTAATAACGTCAAGCAATCAATGTTGCGCAACTTTTTCTCTTACAATTGCTCGTCTAATGTTGAGTAATAGTAGATTTGCCCTTTGTGTGTTAATTACTTAATTCTGTTTCGTAATTAATGCTTTTATATTATTTGTATTAATTCTGGGCAGTTCATACTTAGAAGTGTTATTATGATGTACCTTAGTAGTTGAGATTAGGCACGAGTTTGATATTTAATAGAATAGAAGTAAAACAGTGTATTCTCACAATTTATATATTCAAGGTCATGTAGAATAAAGTTAATTGCCTATCGGGGTTAAGTGTGATCGTGATATTGGAAGTTGGTAATTAATTAGACTATGTTAAAAAAAACTGCAAAGACTTCTGCTCCAGTATCAGGCATTCCAGATCTGTTGATTGGTCTATTGGATCCTCTTTCATGCGATATCATCACGATCCTTGGCATGATGGTAGCATAGGGATCCAAAAGCTACTTTGATTAGTAATATCTGATTAAACACAATTAGATATTGCTTTAAAGTAGGGGTAGACTTAGTGCCCTATTTCTACCCCTAATTTGAAGCAATGATGCTATTCGAGAGAAATATGCTATTGTGGATAATACAATTGGATATTTTTAAAAGGACCTTAAGATAAAACATCTAGTCGCGGCAAATCAAGTCAACTTTCAAAGAACTATTACCACCTGTAATAGCTTACAAGTAGCAACATTGCAGTACGTACTCACATACCTACGTATACGTATATATACGTGGCCACAAGTAATTCTAGATTGATGTCATTGACATCGAGGTGCACGCAACTGCAGATTGTATGACCTATTATAGGGAGCTGGGATAGTGTAGACTAGGTAGTTATAGGTATTATTGCTGATAAATGTGTTCCAATCTTTTGTACATCATCGAAGCGAAGCGCCTGCGCAAATTCAGTTCGACAACCAGCTTTGGAGATTTTTGCTAAGCTAAAATTTAATCGATACATCCCTGTTACAAAAAACTTTTCGTAATGTCGGTACAACGCACGCCGCCAAGAGGAGTCGAATCGCCGGTTGCGGCGATCTTTCGCACACCGATGCAAGAGCACTCAGACTCTTGTAATTCAGAAAACACTGAGTATGAGTCTGGAGCAAGCGCGTCTGTCCTTATTCCAAAACCTAAGGAGAAAAAGTCCCGTAAGGCTACCGCTTTGAAGAGATCCTTTGCGGAATCCCAAGACGTTACGAAATCTGAAGTATTAGAGATGTTCAATAAAATAAATGAAAGACAAGAATCTAAATTTAATGAGTTGTTGCAGTCTAATAGAGACATTAAGGCTAGTCTAGACTATGTGACACAGAAATATGATGAAATCCTCACCAAAGTTTCTAGCGTGGAAGAAGAAAATAAGAAATTAGTAAAACGGGTTTCTTTTTTGGAGGAGCAACTGGAAATTCAAAATAGGAATGCTCGGTGCACTAGCATCGAGATAAGAAATGTACCGCAAGCAGAAAAAGAGACAAAAAATGAGTTAAAAGAAGTAATTCAAAAGACTGCTGATTTCCTAAGTATCTCTAGTTCAAATATAGAAATTAAGGACGTTTACCGGATTAATACAAAGGCTGCTGTGAAGCCCATCGTTGCTGACTTCACTACAGTATCGGCGAGAGACTCCTTCATCGCCTCGTTCAAGAAATACAACAAGGAGCATCGTGGAGCCCAGATGAATACCGGGAATATAAAAATAGCCGGACCAACAAAGCCTATATACATCTCCGAAAACTTGACACAGAGAGACCGGCGGCTTAATTATATGGCTCGAGAATTTGCGACCGCACATGGCTACAAATTCTGCTGGATATCGTACGGTAAAATATATTTAAGGAAGACCGAGGGTGCGCCCGCTATAAGAGTCACAACCGAGGCAGACCTTGAAAAGTTACGTAGAGATTGACTACTATTGCTCATTAACGTACTCATTAGCTTGTCCTTAAGACTATCCATCAAATTTACTAGAATTTTGTCATTTAAGTATATTCACATATATTGTTCTTATTGCTTTTCTACAGTAACAAATACTTACTTTTATCTACAACATACAATTAATATTTACATGTCTTTTCTTACAAACAATTTGAAATTATTTAATGTTGTTTTCGAAGTTAATCGAATGATGTCCGCCGTTTTATCATGCCTAAAAATCGCAATACATACAATACATACAATACATACAATACATACAATACATACAATACATACAATACATACAATACATACAATACATACAATACATACAATACATACAATACATACAATACATACAATACATACAATACATACAATACATACAATACATACAATACATACAATACATACAATACATACAATACATACAATACATACAATACATACAATACATACAATACATACAATACATACAATACATACAATACATACAATACATACAATACATACAATACATACAATACATACAATACATACAATACATACAATACATACAATACATACAATACATACAATACATACAATACATACAATACATACAATACATACAATACATACAATACATACAATACATACAATACATACAATACATACAATACATACAATACATACAATTCATACAATACATACAATACATACAATACATACAATACATACAATACATACAATACATACAATACATACAATACATACAATACATACAATACATGCAATACATACAATACATACAACCCATACAATACACACTACACAATCTACAATATACTTTCTCCGCACTTTTACAATACACAACTATTACTCGTACATACTCATAACAGTGAGTTTCCCCTATCACTACGAATACATAGATCTAAATAATTGTATTTGTTCCAAACTTCATAGTGTACATATTAAACGTAAACTATCCTGCACTAATTCTGTTCTGAACCGTCTTGCCATTATCAATTTCTATTATGAATAAAGTCCCTAATAATATTATTAACGATATCGACGAAACAGGTAACATCTTATGTAGACACTGTGATGATCCCTCTAAATGCACTGATATACTAAAATTTGACACAAATTACCAACATAACAAGTTGACAATAATATCTTTGAACATACGTAGCTTACAGAAAAACCTAGACGAGTTTATTGTGTTTCTAAGCAATTGTGATGTTCATGTTGACATCATAGTACTTAGTGAGTGCTGGACTATAAATTATACTCCACCGCCGTTACAAAATTACAACTTATTCTATACCAAAAAACATTTTAACCAAAACGACGGTGTTGTAGTATACGTTAGAGATCATCTTGCTGTCAACACATATGAACCAGAAATGATTGAAGGTAACTGTTTGATTTTAGAACTTAACAATACCCATTCCGTTGTGTGTTCCTATCGCCCACCTTGCTTCACCAATCCAAACAAATACTTAGATTCCTTAGATCACATATTATCAAATCTAAAGCTAAAGTCAAATATTATTTTAACTGGCGACATTAATATTAATATTTTACCGGGTATTGAATGTAATAAATACGCTTCTAATTATTTAAACTTATTAGCAACGCATTGCCTTGTACAAGCCGTTAACTTACCAACTAGACACAAAACTTGCCTTGACCATTTTATGGTGAAGTCTATTCACAGTTTTCAGACCCTAACCTTTAACCGCATTACAGATCATCAACCCATTTTGTTATCTATTGACATCAAAGGGCTTAAGAGGAATATACGAACTAATTATAAAACTGTCACAAACACGGATGCGGTCAGAGAGTCACTTGCAGTAGAAAATTGGGATGAATACTATAGTTTAGAGAATGTTAATGATGCTGCAAATTTTTTGACATCCACTATTAAAAGAGCTATTGATAATAACAGTCTCACCAAAAAAATACCTAATAAATTCAAAGCTTTAAAACCTTGGATAACTTATGGTCTAATTAAAAGTATACGCAGAAGAAACCAGATGCAGAAACGGTGTAAAGTTTTTCCAAATGATACTGAATTGTTAGTAAAATATAAAAAATATAGAAATTTATGTAACCACCTTATTAAAACTGAAAAACAAAATTATTATAAAACCCAACTAAATAACTCTAAAGGTAATATTAAAAGCACTTGGAACATTATAAAAGAAATCTCTAACTACTCTGCAAATAAAGTACCCTCTAACGCATTACTTGATATAAAAAAAGATCCAATCGAATCGTTAAATGAGGTAAATAGCTTCTTTACTTGTATTGGTAACGACTTAGCTAACTTAACTCTCCGTAAGCTTAACAAAACCGATGAACAATTGGCAAATAATGTATCAAGATGTTCTAATGTACCTATAAGCTCGTTATCATTATTCCTGACAGATGCCAAGGAAATTGCTAGTGTCATTAGTTGCCTCAAAACACATAGTGCCCCGGGTCATGACCGAATATCCACTTCTATTTTTAAGACTTGCTTAAAAGAACTGTCTGAACCAATAGCCCATCTGTGCAATCTGAGTTTCTCTACGGGATCTTTTCCAGCTATATTCAAACAGGCTATTGTGTCTCCAATATTTAAAGCTGGTAGCAAGATACAGCCGTCAAATTATAGACCAATTTCCTTGCTACCAGTTTTATCAAAAATTTTGGAAAAAATTGCAAACAAGAGGTTAATGTCGTATCTGGAAAAGAATGCCCTATTAGCGATTAACCAGTATGGCTTCAGAAGTAGGAGATCCACTGATGACGCCGTACTTGAGCTAACTACCCTCATTTCATCTTATTTAGATAGTGGGAAAAAAAAATTGTGGGTATCTTTCTGGACCTCCAGAAAGCTTTTGACACGGTATCAATTCCAATACTGTTAGAGCGGCTTAATAACATAGGAGTTCGGGGAATTGCCCACAGTTGGTTTTCTGACTATCTAACTAATCGGACCCAGAAAGTAAAAGTAGAGAATAACCTTAGTGATAGCGCTCCGTGTAAATATGGTGTTCCACAAGGTTCCACTCTAGGGCCTACCCTCTTTTTAATTTATATTAATGAGCTATGTACCCTCAAGTCTATAGAGGCCGATACACTAATGTTCGCTGATGACACAGTTCTCCTGTTCAATGATAACCGAAGCTGGGAAAAGGTTTTCAACAAGGCAGAGTTTGGTCTTTCAAAGGTTATAGCCTGGCTAGAAAACAACTTACTTTCACTCAATATCTCGAAAACTAAATATCTGTCCTTTAGTAAAACTAAGGCATCCAGACCGCCACATACTCTTAACATTAAAGCCCATTCCTACCCTTGTAATGTCACATCTCTTCCACGCACCTGTGCCTGTAGCACACTAGCTAGTGTGGACACAGTAAGATACTTAGGTGTTATGATAGATCATCATCTAAAATGGGGAGCACATATACACACAGTTTCTCAGCGTACGAGGAAGTTAATTCATGTTTTTAAAACACTTAGACATGTTGCCGACAAGAAACTACTCATACAAACTTACAAAGCACTGGCTGAGTGTGCAATTAGCTATTGCATATGTTCGTGGGGAGGTGCTGGTAAAACTAACATGAAAACCATAGAAAGAGCACAAAGGGCACTACTCAAAGTTACATTTTTGTTGCCCTTCCGGTACCCTACTTATCAGTTATACAAACTATGTAATGTACTTACCGTACGTAAACTTTTTATCCTTCAATGTTTGCGTAAATACCACCGAGAAGTAGTACCTCACCTGTCTACGACTGATAAACGCATAGTTAAATGTCCAGTTCCAAAGTATCACTGTGATGTATCCTGGAATCACTATTTGCATCTTGCACCAATGTTCTACAATGAATTAAACACTATTCAGGTAACTAGACAATTGACACAACATAAACTAAAAATTGTAATTTACAAATGGCTAGACACACTAAAGTATGATGATACAGAACAACTGCTTGAAAAACCTCCTGATTAATATAATTAACTTTTTTTTTTTTTATTGTTATTATTTTTGTTTCTTATTAATGGGTTCTACTGTACAGCATTAATTATTTCGACGGTATTGACTATTCAGTAATACTCAATATATACCAACTCACTCACATACACACACGCACACTTACACACATTCACACACACACATATATACACACACACATACACATACACACACACACACATACACACACAACGGCGTAATTTTAATTTTAATTTAAATTATTATCTAAACTTAGTTGATACACTGTATATTTAGGCTAAGTTAGTTTAAGAATAGCCACATGTTTTTGTAAAGTATATTATTATCTAGTATAACATAATTTAATTGTAAACAAATTGTTCCCCTGGAAGATCCTGCCTTCTACAACACAGTCAACACTACAGTAGAAGGCAGAGCAACACTAAATTGTACCACATGTACCTGTTTACAAATAAAAATCTTTTAATCTTTAATCTTTAATCTTAATGTAATGGTATTTATATTATTAAAACTGTCGTGAGACATTCTTATAGTTTCGTGAGAAATTATGTGTGAGTAGAAACCGTAATAGCTATAATATAACTAGATAGTAATGGTAGTTTTTGACAAGAACTTTTGTTTGTTCATAACAAAAATAAATCGCGGGTTGCAACAATGGTGTTTTGATCTATGTACTCGTATGTTCGAAATTTTAGGGTCGGCTGCCCTGTTGATCTTGTCTGGCAGAATATGAGTAAAACCACTAACAGTAAAAAAAAATATTTTAGCCTTTCTACTGATTACTGCTGATGGTATAAGATTATTTTCTTTATGCAGTACTTATTATGCACGGTCAGCTCAATCCAGTATTAAATCTAATCAAATTTACCATACGTCTCATAGTATTTACATACATAAATGCCTTTATCAACCCACTGCAGGTCAAAAGTCAAATTATACTTGTCTATGCAAATACCTTTACAATGTACCAAAACAAACATCACCAAATCTGTTCGCATGACTAATCCAACCACCATGGCCGATCCCTAAATGAAAAACCATTGAAACCCACACGCATGAGGTCATCGTCCTCTCTCACTCTCTCATTGTAGCTGAGAAATCTCAGAGCGGTGTTAGTTACGTCCGTCGCGCTCCGTGGTCAGACAGCGACTGATCAGATTTCGTACAGACGTACAGACAGCTACAGTTACTTTACCTAACCTAACCTATAAGCCTTTTTGACTAGTGGATTGCCCTGATCTGGACTTAAGTTTTTTTAATAATTAATTATTAATTGATTAAGTACGTCTATAGAATCTTGTTCTTTCTCGATGTTGTAGTGATAAGCTGGATAATGAAAATCTAAAACGTATCGCTTCTTTATAATTTTGCTTCGGTCACCCATCTTTAGAATGATCGCAATAATAGTTGCTTAGCTTGGAATACTTTGATTTCCTGATCTGCAGGATTATCGTACACTATACATACATATTTTTATCCTAATGTTTAAGAAGTCAAAACCGCTTTAAGATAAAAAGATAAATGATAACATCCTAAAGTTTGGAAGCCTGTCAAAATTCACAAACACTTCCGGCTAATCTTCCAATTTAGGATTCACACTAAGGAAGCAATTATTCTAAGACCTAATTCTATCAATCGAGGTCTTATTACGTGCCTAAATCTAGACTTGAGTTAGAAACCAGTTCAAAGGTCAATCTGGCTGGACGGATTTCCGTTAGCAACTGTTCTAGGTTATTTGTAAGTAACACAGCGAATGGATCTGAAAGAAATACTTTTAATTTTATTTATTTTTCAAATTTTAAAGTCACTCTGATAAAGTTTAGTATAACTTCTTATAAAAAAAACGTTTTCGAATCGATATGTACGCTGTTGTATTGTATTATACAATAATATGAAATATACTAACACGTACGTACATAAAAAATTGGACCTAAAAGGTATTGCTTTAGTCAACTGTAACTCTGTATTTAATTGGACACCTCGATTGAGAGGTTGGTTAAACTAAATCGATTCAATTCCGATTATGCAATCGATTAAGAACAATCGATTGTTTATTTTAAACTTAATCGATGTCGGAATTTTAATTGGCTGAGTAACATGTTAATTGATTTTTGAGTTATAGATCGATATCTATATTTAGAACAATATTTAGATTATTATCTACAATAGAGATTATCGAGAAGTTTAGATATGTACATATGAAATTGTTCAAAATATTATTAAGTTTGAAATTAATTAAAATCAATTTAAATTATGCTAAATTGTATTTAGGGAGAATTATGGTCAGACTAAATTTTGGTTTTTTTATTTGTCAAATTGTCTCTGTCAGATTTTCTAAACTAGACAAATATTTCGTTAGTCCATTAATAAAAAAAAAAAAAAATATTTCGTTGACACCAAGTCATGAACAACAGTTTAGTTTCACTAATCATTTCATTTGTATAGAGTCCCAAATTGAGCCTGAATTCACTGAGTGTCAAATTGTAGCGTCGGAAGTAAGACCCCTGAAATTAGAATTGAGAAGCTCGCGAATGTTGTATGAAACTAACGGATCGCTGAAACGGGCGTATCAATGTAGTCAAATGCGATTATTTGTATATCTTACTGCCTTACAAAATCTTATTAGAACAACCTATAAAAATCACTGTATTATTCCCCTTGCTTAAAGAGGATGTGGTCACAAACCACACAATGTGGTGTGATACACACATGTATACATTACACAATTTGTTTGTTTGTATGTATGTACTTGAGAGAAAGTGTAGTTTACAAATAGTGGGCTTGATTGTGATAGCTTTTCCGTTTTACACACGAAACAATATTGTTACCACAATGTATATTATATACGTTATGTAAGTATTATTATCTAAGTAGAGAAACAATACTTGTACATATATTTATTTTAGCATTTGCCCGCGGCTTCGTACGCGTTATTATACACATAAACCTTCCTCTGGATCACTCTATCTATTAAAATAATGCATCAAAATCTAGTTCTAAAGATCTAAGTACATACAGACATAGGGACAGACGCGAGAAGCGACTGTGCTTCATATGATATAGTGATACATAACTTATAAATAAATATCATTCTCTATTCCGTATACAGCTAAAATAACTATAAGTTTAATTTTATTTTAATGAAATTTTAATTAGTAATTTTTTTGACGAGCCATGTCTGATGCCAACACTTATTATCATTGTAATAAGTTAGTTGTAATTCTGTATGTCAATAAAATCTATCTATCTATCTATTTCATTCAACTTACTGTCAATTCGACCAGTTTTTACGATACAAGTTCAAAAATAATTATAAAAAGATTCCGATTAAGAAAATTCCGAATTTATACCTCTTCAATCTAAATTCGAAATTAACAAACTTACTATACGTACAAATTTATTATTTCCTAGTAAATTACAGAATTACTTCTTACTGGATACGGTAATCAAATCTTGCAGCAGAGTGTACTCATAGTTGAAATTGAGTGCATTTGAAGTAATGATAAAGATATACAATTTGCTAAACATGGCCATTTGACTCTGATGAAAATGTCAGTTCTAGTTTGTCGTAACATTTTGTAATTCTTGGCTGCGACTTGCATAAGCATGAAATTAAATTGATGAGGTTTGAGATGAAGTCATTTGAATATTTTTTAATTAAACTATGTTTTAATTGGTATTTTGCTGCACGAACAAGGTCTGAATAAAATTGTAATATAGTTACGATTATTGAGTACTTGTGATATATTTTTTTAAAATTTCGTAGTAGATAGAGACTTTTGCCTAGTAGTATATGTTATATATTTTTTTAAGATATATGACTTTTTTGAGTAAATAAATATCACCTTACTTATTCCTACTGAATAGGTTAAAACTTACCCAATAGATACTGACTTTGTCTCGAATTACTCCTTGAACAGAAGTAAGGTTTTGTTCTGCCCATAAAAATCATCACAATAACACTTTTAATACCATTGTAAAAATCACCAAGTTATTCCTATTTCTCAGGGAAGTACTAACATTTCAATCATCTGGAAAAGAGGTTTAAAACCTCTAAACCTTTTTAATAAACCTGCCGTTATTCTAAATCAAAGACTTCATACACTATAGACTCATTATTATTTATTTTAGTGGATATATTCGCGTCACATATGCCAAATAAATCTATGGTATTCCTACTCTAGCATAGCTGTGCTCTGATAGTTAGGTTGATTTGATTAAAATCGTTATTACTGTTGCAAAAAGTTGTCACTCCATGACGAATCCGCCGATCAATTATACATAAGCGAACATAATTTTCATAATAAATTATGATGGTTTGGGCTTCTTTGCAGGATTATTTTAGTTTGTTTTTCACAGTGTTATAATTCAGTAATAGATATCACGCACTAGATCTGTTTGCTAAATTGATCCGTCGATATTGCCATGAAGTTTGATAGGTCTTGACGTAGATTGGCCTTCGCAAGACATTTTTTTTACTTTTCAGCTTACATGGAGAATAGATAGACAGTTTAGGTTGTCTCTGGGTTTCATAGTCATTGCTCTAAACGCTAGTTTCATTCAACGACACTCATTTCGCTAAAGATCTGACGCTTTCATGTACCACGCTTAATTGCGTCAGATAAATCTTAAAGTAGTATTTAGTTAAAGGAAATTATGTTTATATATTTCCTGCTTCAAGGTTTTCATCGAGATTAGTTTAATGTTGCAGTTAAGGTACTGTTACAGCTATCTTAGATAAATACTTGACTTGCTTTACCTAGTTGTTAAGCATAGTACCTACTAAGATATTTATCAAACGAATATTATCAAAAGTGAAAGTCTTTAAAAAAAACTGAATTGTTTTAGATGCAGTTTGGAATAAATGTAGACGAGAGACTCTGAAAACGTATATGCTATTATATTCCAAATAACGTATAGGTACTGCAAGTCTTCATTTTCACTCATTTTGTTTATTTTATCCCAAGTCATTTCACACAGCGCCATCTATTGCTGCTCCGTTAGCTTAGTTGGTAGTGGCTCTGCCTTCTAATCTAGGGGTGCGGGTTCGATTCCCGCATAACACAAGTAATTATGAATTTTAAAAAATTTGTAATTACTTGTGTTGAGTCTGGTCGTTTCTATGTATAATAAGTATGTATTTACAAAAGAAAAGTATATATGTATTATATCCGTTATCTAGTACCCATGATACAAGCGTAAGCTTAGTATGGGGCTAGATGGCGCTGTGTGATATGTCCTGAAATATTTATTTATTTTATTTTATTTATTAGCATATTAAGCAAAACCTGGCGTATCTATAGCAATTTTACGATTCTTGTAAAAATTCGCACCAATCAGGTAAAGCCAGTCACCCGTCAGTCAGTCAGTCAGTGAATCAGTCAGTCAGTCAGTGAATGAGACAGGCAGATGGGCTCAGATTAGAGCGTCAATCGAACTTTCTAGCGCCCGGGGTCGGGACTTTGACACTTCCTTCAATCTTAATCGAAATAGGTATTTATTTATTCTGGATATCTAACATCACTGACCCTAGCGCCTGGAGCTCAGCTAGCACAGGGACTGGCATGTGATTGTCACAATGCAAAAAAAAACTTTTTTGAACATCAACTTAGACTTCATTACACCTTTAATTCTGTATAAAAATATCTAAGCAACAGTCATTGGATGAGTAACCAAAAGTAACATTACATATACGCTCGTCTACGAATAAGATGACATGTTTAATGCTGTTTATCTTAGTATGGAAGTATTAACGTCAAAGACTCCTGGTACGGTTTTATAAGCTTACGATACCAGAATTGGTTAAATTATTTCATTACGCCCCTGGGGTACCATATTAAAAATCGACATCAGAGTACTCTTATACAAACGTACTTAGTAAATAGTATAGGTACCTATATCAAGTAAAGCCCGTAGCCACTGGTAGTGCTTTCTCCAAAACACTATGATTACACAGCTGTGGGCGCGCGGTAATCTAGCACTAATACAGGGTTATATAGCATGATAGGTAGGTATACAATATATGTGGAGTGAATAACAGAAAGTATCAGTTATTAGTAGGTAAACGCTTGCGGCCTTATAACTGATAGGTTTTGTTTTATAAATACGTTTGTAATTGGCGAGTATGATGCTTTTTACAAATCAAACTTAAAATTAAATAAGTTTATAAAAAGATTACCTTTTGTTCCACTTTATTTGAATATTGTTTTTAAACATAAGAACCGCTATCAGACCTCCTCAACCTAAATTTGTAAACAATAACGTATACGTATTTTTTTTTATTTATCTATATCATACCAGCTTTGGTCAAGTTTCTTGCGCGAGCCCGTCATACTTTATGTGTACTAGTTGTTTGGAAAATATATTGAATCATTATAGTTAGTGTTCTCTTCACCACTATCTCTGTACCCATACAAGCAGGCACCGATATCAACCATAGGATACACTTTCACAACTTCCTCACTATATCTCTATACCGACCATTTAGCGCGTTTCCTTCCAGGCAAATGTCAACGGTAGCTTTAATATAAACACTACTAAATGCCACCTGTCAGTGTCAGTTGTCACTGTCAGATATATCACAACTATCTCGAGGTGGAAGGTGGAGAGATAACATCGTACAAGCTTTATGGAAGTGTTCGGTAGTTAATTAAGACTAGTTTAGCAGAAATTTAAGCAGAACTGAAGCGTTGTGTTATTTCTGATACAATTTTTCTAGTAATACTACGTCCAAATGTAAACTGTAATTTTGATACTATTGTCCTACGGCAGGCGTTAAGCAATGTCCGAAGCCCTTAGGTTTTAAAATTCTTGACACCAGAGTTGGCGTCTCTCATACGCACATACTCTAAGTATTCTGATATTAAAAAAAAAGTTACCAATAACCATTTCATGCTCAAATCTTTGCTTAGCTAGTCCAAGTTCTAATTCCACCAATACCCTTTGTTCTAAACCCTAGACTATGCTAATGCAGGTCAGGACTAACTTTCTACGCTTCAAAGCGTGGGTCGTACCACGATTAGCGCTCAAACTAATTGCACCCAAATGAGCTCTGTTACTCTAAAGAACATATAATAACATATATACTACGTATAATGAGGGCTGATTGTTCGTGGTACTGGCCCTGTTCTCGTGATATTCGTGATGTGTTATTGTTAGAAAACTGTTTGCTTTCCATAAATTTAAAACTAAATCTGAAGATCCTGGGCTGGTTAAAAACTTTACACTAAATGTCATAAGGTTTCAACGAAATTCCTTATTAAGTTTTCTTTAGTAAGCGTAGTTAGTAGGAGCGTGTGACTGAATTTTTTTTTTTACCGAGCTGTTTTTATCATGAATGGCCACAAGACAACAGCAAAACAAGAACTTTTCGTATCAGAAAGAAGGTTTACTCCTTGCAATGGCAACTACTTTTTCCTACTTTTACTTTTTTTTTTCCTACTTTTTGATCCAATTGGATCAAAAAGTGGGTTATAATAACAATATTTTCCTGAGATAAAGCCACAATAAATTTCATCATTTTAGAAATAGTTGCCAAAAAACGCAGTTATGAAACGTACCCACTTGAGTCGTGTCTGATAAACAGATAAATACGATCTCATAAGTTTATGTTTCGTCATACTAAATGTGCGCTCCGCCTTCATATGTGCCTACTTACCTACCTTATTTATAGGTAGGTAGTACGTGATATAGCCTTTGTGAAAGAAAGAAAAAAGAAGAGAAGGCAAAACACCGGTATCATTACAGAACGTCAATTGATAAAAATGTATTAAAACATGGAGTAAGTAAAGAAATAGAAATAAATTTTGTTTTATCTAGGTGTTTCACAAAACACACGAGTAATAAAAAAAACTAAAAAATAAAACCTTGCTAAAAAGCGCTTGGTCCACTCTATCAAGCAATTTACAACTACTAAAGTATATTAAGTATACAATGTACACTGTTATACATTATATTCTGCATATACTCGTTTGTTGCGACGTTGGTTCCCACGTGGATTTACTTCAATTACATCATTGGCCTCTGTGCTCATAGTTTATGGATTACGGCTTCGTTGCTACAGATTATATAGTTCATCAGAAGAATGGCTTGACACATACATACATAATCTCTAATGTTTTTGTGTAATACTCATAAAACCTCTTAAACCAAGAGGTATTCGTATAGTTTCCTCACTTTTATCATACATAGGTAGGTATCTATATCAAATATTTAAAACCTTTTTTTTTAAAGCATTAGCAGCAGTGATTGGTTTGTTACACTTTGTTTAAAACCAGTAATTTTTAAACTGATTTATGTGAACACAAAATAGCTGTGTCTTTTTTTCCATAAATAAATAAATATAAATAAATATTCCGGGACATTGCACACAGCGCCATCTAGCCCCACACTAAGCAAACGCTTGTGTCGTGGGTACTAAATAACGGATATAATACTTATATACTTTTCTTTTGTAAATACATACTTATTATACATACAAACGACCAGACTCAACACAAGTAATTATAAATTTTTAAAGTACATAAATACTTGTGTCATGCGGGAATCGAACCCGCGACCTCTAGATTAGAAGGCAGAGCCACTACCAACTAAGCTATCAGGCCAGTACTGTAACATTCATTCATAACATAACATTCATTCCATGGTACTGTAACATTTATCTACTCACATTACTGTCATGTCATTCCACTGCAATATTACATTCCGTGCTATCATGGCATTATGATTGCTGACCATATAAAGCGGACCATACCATTTAAAGATTTCTTGACCTAAGAATTGGGTACAAATTCTACAAGAGTGCATTAAAAATTTACGACGTATTCTAGTACTTTTGTAATACTAAAAATTGCAATTTATGTCATTATTCTTTAAAATTACGGTAGAGTAAGTTGCAATGGTTCTCATGTTTGAATTCAATGGCTTATGTGTGAATTAGTTTCAAAACGTTTTCGATCTTACAAAATACATAGTACACATTACTTATATTTAGCACGCGTGTATTTTAACCACAGTTTTTCCAAGGTTTTAATACATACATAAATGCAGACATGAAAGGCAGATGATCACAGCTACAATAGGAAAACGTATGGACATGTCATATTGTAGCTTTTATCATCAATTTTGAGTAAGAAAACCTACCTTGTTTGGTAATTAAAAACCTTACTACCACTATCACAAGTCCATTCTAATAATAGTAACAGTACTGTTTCATACAACCCCATACAAATCATACAAAGATGCGCGCGCATACGAGTCACATGTTAGAAAGTGTCGGTAATAGTTTTTGTAAATGTTTGTGGAGACGACAAATGTACGGGTCGTGATGCTCGTCATTTGTTTATGTATGTATGTATGTAGTGTATGTACTGATGTTACATTTACTTTTGCTGTATGAGTTTTGCTAGGAAAGTGCTGGCAGAAGTTTATATTCACGATAGGTACTGGTTGATGACGGTTGACACTGCAATTATTACTTATAATTATTTTTTTTATTTTACTCTGTACAGTTAAGTCCGATTGTGATCTATTAGTGCGAATCACTTAAATTTTGGTAAGCGCTTGAACTAGCAGGCCTTAGCTCAAAAAAAATTATTTACTTACTTATTTCGATTAATACAACAAGTGAAATATAAAAAAAAACTTACTGAAAAGGTTACTGCCCTTATTGCGAAATAGATTACTTAAAGTGAAAGAAAGCATTTTTACTCGTTTCTATGGATCATAATAATTAACTACCACGACCATAAATAAAATATTCCTCCCATCAGAACATCGCAGTCTTACACCAACACTACTACTGCATTCCTAGTCGACAAGTTGCTGCTAATACTTATTACAAAACCAATGAAGAACTACCTTGTTGACTGTGAATAATCACAGTGTTGTGCTAAACTTAACGCTGACTTATCTAATGAGTGGTTGAGAATCAACTTATCTGACTATATTTAATTGTTGACTAGATGATTTAGACTAATAGTGTAATTTTTCTACGATAAAGTGATGTCGGTACCATTTATCAGGTTTTTTTAAGAAATGGTGTAGAAAGAAAACGAATTACAAAAAAATAGTCATTATTTCTTTTAGTTCGTTTCAACTTGTATTTTCATATGTGAGTAAGAAAACTTTTCCTCATAGAAATAGGTTCTCCTCAATCAATCAATATGTTATGAGTAAATTAAAAAAATACTGGAATAGAATAGATAGCACAATTCTTCACCAGACTATGTCCTGTCTTGTGTTATCAACAAACTACTTGCTCTATGGCATGTCGCAAACACGCAAGTGAATTTACTTGGAATGTCGCTTCTGACTACGAAATAACTTGCAAAATTGAATGATAATAAACCTTGTAGTTATGGAGTTTAGGTTTAAAATAGATTAAATAGCTTTCGCTCTTTAATATTTGTGATGAAATGGTCGTGTGAAGTATTTCAAAGAGAAAAAAAACATAGGAGCTGTCACAGAAGAACAATCTTCGTATTCGAAGACAGACTACACTTAGATATAGACAATAGGCATATTCATATATGTAGACACAAAATATATAAACATACTATATAAATATACAAACACAAAAAAATAATAATTAAGTAATGGAAGATTTTAATCACACTCAGGAGTATAATTCCTTCCTCTTATTGAGTATTCCTTATGAGCAAGGGTTCTTACTTTAACAACTAAAATTATTTGAATATCAACATGGTGTCAACATAACAACCGCTCGGTTCAGTTTCCTCACTTAATAACTGGCAGTTACTTTACTATTAAAGTAATGATAGATCTAAGTGAGGAAAACACTTCCTTCTCCTGGACGATATTTTGATGAAAAGGTAGATGCTAAAATTATAACGACAACAATTTTAAAATGATTGCTTAGAAATATACAAGTAAGTACTTATCTTCCTTATCGCCATTTTACTGCTCAACAAATGAATTCAAAATCACAGTATATTAGTCGCAGAACGATATATATTTTCTATTTAGATTCGTTAGTATTTAGCCTAATTACTTATAAGTACTTCTTTTGTTATATTTAACGTCTTACTAACAAAACGGTGCTTAACACCAAACAAGCTGTAATCAGTTGAGGTTCCAAAGACTCGCACCAAGCGGTTTGCTTCGACTTTCATCGTGCGAACAGCCAAACTGTGGAACTCCTTGCCCGAATCTCTATTCACCGTGAACTATAATTTGTCGGTCTTCAAGTCGAGAGTAAACCGGTTTCTTCTAGACAAGCACGCTAGATCGTAGATTATAACGTTGCTTAACATCAGGCAAGTTGTAGTCAAGCGTGAGCCTATCTCATGTAAAAAAAATCAAACATAAACCTGTTTTTGCTAAAATTATATTTTATTCAAGGTGGAGACAGCTTACCATCAAGCAACTCTCTTTCTCATCACAATATTATCAAATTAGACAAAAAAATAACTTCAATAGTAACCTCTAGTAGTAGTCTGCAAAGAGCAAACCTCCGACAGTTTTCTCACTCATATGTCGCAAGAAAACAATTACTCGACAAAATACAAGTGTTTTTCAACACAATATTCCACATTAGCACCTCTATAAGTCCACTCTAAGCTAATAAACATGACCTTAACCTTTCCTAAGTAATATATAAGTAATAAGTGCACGTAGGCGGTGCAGTGTTGCTTCAAATAGTTCTTGCATCATCATAAAGTCATATATGTTGGTGCAAATTTTGATGTCTTTTTTTTTTTTTTTTTAAAGTATTGTATTCAAAGTTGTATTCAAATATTGTTTTATTTCAGAATAGTTAAAGCGACTGTGAAAATAACTATGTAGTTGATCTACAATGTTTCGGCAATGCGTATTCCAAAACGTATGTTTCGACAAATTGTGTACACATACTCCCGAAAAGCGTCAACATGTAGACCGGTTTCTTTTAGGCAAGCGCCTAGAGCGTTGCTTAACATCAGGAGCGTTGTAGTTAAGCTTAAGCATATAAAGGCTAAAAAGCCACTCATAAAAGTTTTTTTTTAACCCGAAATAGGCTTACGTTTGACTATAGCCTGCCTGATGTTAAGCACCACTATAGTCTAAGATGTAGCACGCTTGCCTAGAAGAAACCTATTTATTCTAGATTTGAAGACCCCTTAAAGAGTTAAACCTTGTTTCAGACCAATGATTGATTTACTATACACTACATGTTTTTATTTGCCACATTATATTTTCCGCCGGCATCATCTGCGTCTATCACCGCAGTTACATTTTCTTTAACTGCGCACTCAATTTTATTACTCTCTTCCACATAAATCTATTTCCCGACACGTTTGTTGCTTCTATCTTCATTACATAGACAATAAAAGGTAGATACACCTATCTTATTTAGTAAAATAAAAATCTAAACTATCAAAAGGGCTCCGTAACGCAAAGTACAAAAAAATATCTATCGTAGTTATAATCAATGACTAATGTTATAAGGTATAGTTTAAACTTATCGGGTATATTTTATGAATTTGCTACAATAAACGTTTTTTGGCTCTTGCTTTCAAAATGCACTATTTTTCACAAATCTAAGTGGACCAATAAGAATGAACACTTAACACTTGATCATAGCAAAGCAAAGCAAACACCAATTATATGCTTGCACACATACATAATCATTTACTTACCTATAGCATAGACATATAGTAACATATATAGCATCATTTCTTTTTCATCAAGAGACATCTACCAAAACTGTAACTCAAACAAAATACGCCAAACTTCTGACACCGAAATTGGCCACTCTCGTTTGATAAGTAGAAGAAGATTTATCAAAAGTAAAGTCGTTGCTTTACCGTTATCTGTTTTTACGATTCCATGTATTTATCTGTCTTGTATTGTCAATCAAATGTTGACATTTGTGTCTATTGCAATTTACAATACATCCTATCTTCTAGACCTATTGTAGTTTTATCAGTATATCAGTATAGACATTTAAGTATTTGTTCAAGTACTTTCATTCTGTTTTGTTGACTCTTTGTCATCACTGAATTGTTTGTGTAAAAAGTACTTTCTAGATTAAATGTTTTGAACATATCGTGAATTGCAGCTATTAGTTATTTAGATAAATTATAGTGTGTAGGGTAGGCTCATCATAATCATAAATTTAAGGGCAGGGCCCTTGTCTGTGGAGCATGCGCAGTAGTAGGGTAGCCTATGATCCTAAAATCATAATGATCTTTCGTTTCGCTGCGGCTCTAAAGGCGCTAAACTACTTATAACATAAAGAAATCAACAAACGTTTTAAATAATGGATTAAAATGTGTCTTACATAAAAATCGAACAGATTTCGCATGTTACGATAATAGTTTTATAAAGTACCTATTTTTATTATATCTGTAATTAAATCAAAGCTCAATCTGTATCCTTTAAATAAATTGCCATCCGCATTCTTGACTGCACATTTTATGCAACGTTTTTATCACAACGTATCACATATGTATTATATTTATATCATGTCGAGGAATGCAATTGTGAAACCTTTATCATTATTTGATTAGTATCTTAAGTTGTCTGGTTTTTGACATACATAAACATACCACTCATGTTTTTGCGTTAGCTAGATAGATAAACACTTTATTAAAACACTAACTTCAGAGGAGACATACATCAAGACATACAGAAACATAAATGTAAACTTAGGCTTATAGAGACCTAACTGGCGACCTTATCGCTAAAAGGTTACTTTCTTGGCAGGGACTAGACGAAAGTTTTTTTTTACTTTTATTCATATAATAAATAGTACTTTAATGTCACCGTAAGATTAATTTATCCCACTTTGACACGCGCATCCCTGATGCAACGGCATCGTAGGAGTTCTTTTATTACCTTTCTGTACGGCACATTCATTGTTTTACTACGATCTGAAGTACCGAAGTATTGTGAAATTCTTTCAAAGCTAAACCCACGTAGGTAGTAAATCAAATAAGATTTATTTCGAACAAGGTTATTGACATTTGTTTAAACGTACGGAGGTGTATAAAAGAGATTTAAGGCGTACCGCTAAGCTCCCAATTTCATTCCAACTGACGAATAGTGTTACAGTTCGTTTCAGAGCTAGTTTCATTTCAGTACAGGATCATAACGCCGCTCATACACATTATTACATGTCGTTTCAGGCAATTTGTTGCACAAATATAAATAAATGTAGAACCGCCCATAGCTCAGCTATAGTTAAGCAAATTTCGACGCGGTCATTCCTTGGACGGGTGACCAAAAAGTGGCATTCCATTTTGGGCGATTCCGTGGGTCGGATGACACGTTAAATTGTAGGTCCCGGCTGTTTGTCTAGTACGGCAGTCGTTTAGCCATGGCAGATGCCCTTAGGGCGGCTCGATAAACTCTCGACACCAGAGTTGGCCACTCTCATTTGATAAGAAGTGTAGAATGCAACCTTTTTTGTGCATCCATAATCTTTGTCAATTTAGTAAAAAAAACTGTTTTGGAGATACCTTTACCTTGCTTTTGTAACCCAGAATTGAACAAGACATTTCTATGATGAAAAGTATCACGATTGATCATATAATTTGCGTCATACCTTATTCAAGAATAGCTTTAGGAAAAAATTAAATCAAAGCAAATTGATTAAATTTTTTCCTAAAGCTATACTCACATAAATCACACCGGTCGAAGGTCATACTTGCATACATTCATCCTCTCTCCTTACTTCGTGAAACATAATCCCTCTCTGAACTATCCCGTGTCCTGTCTAGTAAACCACTGGGTGTTGTGTTACACCCGGTGTCGACAGCTGGGTTGGCTGACTTGTTGGTCGACTGGTTGGTGCACTGATATGGAGTTTTTTTTTAACACGGAATAGGTTTATGACTACAGCCCGCTCGATGTTAAGCACCGCTGTAATCTTAGATGTAGCATGCTTGTCCAGAGATATGTATTAGGTGGAGTGTGTATCCACCAACCAATGTTTAATATTAATAAATCATTTATTTCAGACCAGATTATATGTATCTTCTACCTATCTAATTGACTACTATGGTGCGTAACATCAAGCAGGCTGTAGTCAAACGTAACGCTATTTATTAAGTGTAAAAAGCACCTTATCTAGTTTTTTCTCTAGAATTAACTAATGATATATTATAATTAAAATAACAATTCAAACTAGAACTAATACTATTTCCAAACTAAGAGCTTAAATCTAAGCTACATGTGCTAAAGAAGACTAGACTGCACACACTCCCGTATAAACATCATCCTATTTGGTCAAGCAAAGTTCAACGTCACCAAGTGAAATAGCAGCTTTCCAGTGGACATAATAGGCAAGTTACTGGACAGGAAGCGAGCGAAGACGCGACACTTTTTGTGCGAGTTCCATTGGCGTTCCAGTAAAGCACTGGCCTGCTAGTTCGAGGAACTGGATGTCGATATTTTGTATTTTTATCGATAGTTTTGTACCGTTATTTTTACTGGTATGAGGAGTGTTGTTTGTGATGGATATAGAATGTTGTATTGAAGCCTTGATACGTGTACTCTGCCAGTGATAGCTAGACAACGATATTTTAATGATAATGTAATGCAACAATACCTAATAAATTTGACTCTTTTGTGCCTTTAAATAGGTATGTAATTTTCCAATTAATTTTATTCAAAGAAAGACATACTCGTTTTGTTGTGTGGTTGGAACGTTATAAAAATAGAAATACTTAGAAAGGGCCACTAAAGCTGTAGAAAACTGATATCAAAACCAGTTACTTTTAACAAAGTGATATTTTACGCGAACACATAATATTAACCCGTTTATGATATAAAATAATATGAGGACATTTTTACGACAAAACTATCAAAAAATAACATCTTTTATATCTTAAGGAAAATCTCCTAACGTTTCCCTCAAGCATCGCTCCAAATACATAAAAACTAAACGTTTCGGCAAATCTACATCCGTGTCATTAGTCGATAGATTTAGTTTATCGATATATTCAAATAGAGTCCGGCATCACTATGCAAACTAGTGGAAAGCCTTCCTTCGTTGAACTATCTTTGTTTCTTGTCTGTTCTTTAATTTATTCAATGGGAACGGTACTTGGGTGCTTAGTTTTAGCGATCGGTGGAAAAAGGGTGATAAAGTCTTTCTTTGCTACTGTTCAAGATTTGCGCTTGGTGTAGGTAATATTGTTTCCCATAGCTTTAATAACATATCTGCCTTCAATAACAAATCTGTTCTACATTAAGCTTAAATATATCTTAGCTTGTAAGTTTTTTTTTAATTCACGTTCGTTGTTTAGTATAAAGTAATGCTGCCCTTATTATCACTTAGTATGACGAGCATGGGTACTTGATAATTTTATGTTAAATAAATTGAATGAAAATAAGATAGATAGACGATTCTTCTATGCGATTTTAAACATTGTTTTACGCAAATCGGCATTCGTTTTGACTGCAAGTCGCCTGACATGATTGACATTTAATATTTAATTTATAACTAAGCCTCAAGGAAAAAACCCTAGATTCCGTACCACAAAAGACTTTCCAAATACAAAGTTTCAAGCCAAATTCGCTCTCCTATCTATCCATGTTTAAATTAACATGCAATTAGTGATATCGACACCATTTACTTTCCTAACAAATTACCAATTGAAATACAACTTTATCCCGCTATCTTGTTCGCCACTTAGAGAGCTAGATTGTACGGAGGAAATATAGTCTAAGTTAACACTCTGATATGGTCATGTTGGAAATGATGTTAAACAAAGTTTTCCAACTGCCCAGAGGTGTCTAACATAGTTCAAAAACTACTGTACTATGATAGTTTGTACTAGGTAATTAACCGAATAGCTAAAAGGATAAAATATGCATCTTATAAAAACTTTAAGAGTATAACATTATATTGTAAAGAAAGTTGTACACAACAGTTAGACTTTAAATTTTTAAAAAAATCATATATAAGGTCAAGTTTGTATTTTATTATAAGTTCTAGTTTGTAAGTTGTTTGTGTCTGTAAATAAAAAAAATAATTAAATATATACCTCCGATAAGAATCTTATTTTATTAACCCTGTTAAAAATTATACATGTCAGCGAAATATATATTTAGTATTAAATAAATTTAGTTAAAACATGCATTTAAGGTCTACATGGCAGATATATGTACATTTATTATAATATATATTTCGACGTCCAGAATAACAACTAACTTATAATAAAAGAATAAGATGTTGGCCATCTAATCAAGCCTCGACATAATAATTTCGCAATAATTTAAAAAAACTAGATTTAACCCTAAAGATAAATATCTCACCTGACATTCAGTTATTCAGTCACTACCCGTGACCTACCAGTAAATACCGGACACCTACAATACCACCATCAATATAACTGTGAGGTCGACATTTCCATGGGATTCAGTAACCATTGCGTCTAATGTATGGTTTGTAACGGTTATTTAACTTACTTTAGGGGCAATGGAACGTGAAGTAAAGATGTCTATTTATTTACATTATTGCTGCTTATTTGTGGATCTCCTTGCGTTTGTGTCATGGCTTCTTGTAAACTATGATCCAGGTATTTTTAAAGCTATGTATGTTTAAATGTATCAATTAATATTGTATAAGAACAGGCATGTTCAGGCTCTATCTTGGCCCACAAATCATCGCTTACTATCAACAAAGTTGTGGGCAAGCGCTAACTTTCATAATTTTGAGTATAACTTAAGAGTTCTAATGTAAGTAAAGTAATGGGTTGATTTTGCTTAAGGGTTAACTTTTTTCACTTTACCTACATGGGTAATAATTATACAATAAGAATATAAATATTTAATAAGCTATTAGTTTAAACATTATTATTAACAACACATAACGTTAACATAATAAATCATACAAAAACTCAACTGAACAAAATAAAAAATCAACTTTATCTCCTATTATTATTCATACTCAAATTAATATCAAAAAAGACGAAAAAAATAATTAATAGCATATTAATTAATAGACCGTGTCGTCTCCAAAACAGTCGTTCAGTATATCACATTAGAAATATCACTTTCTATTCAAATTCAGCGAAAGTGGTTAATGTGTGGTTACATCACATTATGCCCGATTATACAAATATACATCTGATATCACCATACGTAACATACCTACAAGAATGTATAATTACATATGTATTTATTTATAGATAGGACTTTATTTGTGACAGGTAGTATATCAAAATTATAAGACTTATTTATAATGTGTGAATTTAACGGTGAAGGAAAACATCGTTTGTAGACCACAAAATCCGTGGAGTACTTTCTCCAATGAGAGAAGAGTGTCTCCTCAAACTAATTAATTCTGCGGGAGAATTACGTCCCTCCTCCCTCAGTCATGAGGAAATAAGAGTTATTGATAGAATATATAAACGTAATATTGTAAAAACAGCCAAAGACAACATAAAATTACTTATTAGTTGAGTTAGTGATTCGTTTTATAACCGATTTTTTTTGTGTATTTCACTACAAGTGTCTCTAAGCTAATTTAATTACGTCAATATTGGTTATTAATGTTTACTAATTACGTTTGAGAAGCAAATACTCACATTAGGCACTTGATGAATAATTTAGTGGATTCACTGAAGTGCAAAGAAAGTTTTTTATCTAGGAATTGCCAAGGTTGCGTCACCTCTTGATAAACAATTTATTTTCAAAGTATCTATTTATTCAGTACTTTTAAACGATTTCTCGTTTAAAAATACATGGAGTCGAGCTTTCATATAGTTTTTGTTGCAATATCGAATCTAACACCAAATGAGTAAACAGTCTTATCATTTTACATTCATTTTTAATATCAAATTAACAGTTCTCAAATTTTATTATTTTCTCTCCTTGTAAATCACAAATCTCGTTCTATAAATCTTTTTATGATTCGTCACTTTCCTAACTAGTTAATTTATGTTTCTGTCATTGATTTGATCTATGAATGGCTGTCGAATCGAATTAGAAATTATTTATATATCTACAAGTAAATAATTTAAATAATTGATATAGGACACGTATGTAAATATATAATTACTCGTATAATTAAAAAGATAATCGTTATAATTAAGAAAAGAGATATGAATGTTATGAAGTTTGTCAACTGATTACAAAACTCGTAGGTATAATGTTCAAATTGAAAATGCTTTATACATCAAGTCAGCTTTGTTTTGTAATAAAATAACCTTGTATTTTAGAATCTTCATCAAATTTAAAGTAATTTAAAGGAGATTTCTTCTATTCGCTGTAACAAAGAATTACGAACATTCTGAGATTCAGATTACAACATAATGATTCGTAAACTTAAAGTCTAGTTTATTCTTAAGATCTTTCAACTCTTGTCACTTCTAGAGACGTTTCATATAAACTTTTTAATAATAAATTTAAACACATTCACTTTCATATAGTTACGTAAGTATTAATAATTCGATTAGCATGATGTGGTAACGCGACATTCACCTTGAAATGTTGACTCTGTCGCCGACTGCAGGTGGGCGTGGAAATAATAACAGTGACTCGACTCCACTCAAACTTACTCAAACTTGTTGGAATTGTTAGTCATATGTGTATTTGTGTGCTTCCTGCAGTCTTATTCTCGTAGAATGCAACATTTTAATATTGTATTACGTTATTGATAAGGTGTCGCCATTTGTCTGATATAAAGTTTGATTAGATATTCTGAGCTGATTTTATTTTGTTTTTATCCCAATTCCTATGGTAAGGGATGATAAATTTACTCGCTTGTATAAAACTCTTCATTAATCCGAGAACAATTCTAAAACCATGGTATTTCATACAAAAAATACAAATTACTATTGAATCAATGTTTTGCATATTTTTTTCGAAATAACAATTCAGGTATACACAGGAAACAGTGATCACTTATTCACTTGTTAATTCAAGTATTTAATTTATAAAAGGAAAGCTTTGGAACACTTTGCCAGAAGCTGTGTTTCCTGCGAATCTAGAGTTTATAGGTATCTTCTAGGTAAGCGTGTTACACCCTAGGCGCAGCAATGCTTATAATCAGGCAGGCTGTAGTCAATCGTAAACCTATCCCACGTTAAAAAAAAGAATATAATATCATAGATTTCCACGCTTCTATCAATATGCAGGCAAATAACAAAAAACCTTACCTACTGCTCACATGTCATCCACAAACATATGTTTATACATATGTAAAGGTATATAGACATACCTACTCTAACCACTCATGACCACTCCCAAACTCGTCTCAGCGGAGTATCACGGTGCTTTCCCAAACTAATAAAGCGTGGCGTGATGCTTGGATTTATTACGTGTAATGTCGTTTTAAAAATTAAATATTCATGTTAATATACTATGCTTATATAGGTTTTAACAACCAACCTAGATATGATCGACATCTTTATCGAATGAGTGGCCAACTCTGGTGTCTAGAGTTAATCAAGCCGCCCTAAGGACCTCTGACATGGCATAACGAATGCCGTATTAGATATCCATCAATCATCATCGTCCACTATCGATAGACCATTTTTAGTTCATCACTGATGATCACCTGATAGTCTATTTTTTAGGAAACTTTGCTATCAAATCGCTTCTATCAAGTGTAAATCCCTAATTAAGAAAATAATTAATCAACCTATTCTCAACCTCGTAGGTCTTTAGGCTAGTACGCGTAATGTGGCACTCGACTTTCACATATTTTTCGTCAAAATAACCCTGTTTAATGTAATATCATTCAGTTTTAATACTACTAAATCTATTTATATGAGAAAAGGAAGATATTTCATATTTCTGCGGTAGGTACTCGTTTCTTCATTTCCGTGCATCACTCATGTTTCATAGCATATACTACCTACGAGTATATCACAAAATTACACACATCTCCAGATTGTTCCGCGAATTCCTCACAAATTCCCTTTCGGCGTAGCGCTCGTGAGGGCCGGCACGCTGCCTCGTGATCCCGGGTTCGATTCCCGTAAAGGTGCTCTTCCATAGTGCTACACGTTGCTAGAAAGTTGTTTGTTATCCGCCAACCATATTTTATTGGTTTAGGCAGGTTAGTACAAGACGAAATAGTTTCTGTGATGATAAAAATGTTTTTCAGACTCGATACAGCAATGCAAAAAAGTAGATGTTTTTTTTTTAATTTCGCACGATGCGCACGCACAGTAGTATCTAAGCACAAGCGACACTGTTGCCAAACAAGCTGTAACGGAAAAAAACTGACGTACAAAATTCCAACATTTGATAAGAGAAGTTGTCGGAACACCATAAGATTTAGATAGAGATAGATGTGTTCTAATTGGCGACCTTATCGCCCAAAGCGATCTCTTCCAGGTTACCAATGGGGCAGGAATCAGGGTGCATATAAACGATAGACGAGGTGGTGCAAGGTGATAGTTTGACTTATCTCAATATATCCGTAGCATATCATATCATACTCTAGTGGAATGCTATCCTATGGATGGTGCGTTCCCATGCAACCATCCATGGTGGTTCCGGGATAAACTTCATTAGTTGATTAGATTGCCTCGGCATTGTGTCGATGAAATTATAAGTATATTACTAGGAATGTTTTATTGACCTATTGTTTGCCAGGAAACTTTGATTTAACATCGAACGAGCGAAGTGAGAGAAGGTCACAGACATGATATTTGGCATAATTCACTAAAGTAGCGTATTGAGTGGCGGTCATAGTCGAGATGTTCGGTATAAATCATTAAAGTATTTCATAGTCCTCCTCGAGTCGTATTTCCTCATTATTGAGTGTCGTGACTCCCCCATAGAGTTTATTCTTCGGGGAAGTTCTCTTGGGTAAGAACATCATGGTAGGCGTCTATATGTTTATAGCCTTCCGAAGTTTTTAACTATTCCATGTACTTCGATGCTCTTGCAATATCTGTTTTTTTTATAAATCTTGAAATAGACCAACTCCGTTTGCTAGCAGGTCATTAAACTACCTAGATTTATTCATACAATTCCATTCTAATACACAAAACAGTTTAACCTTTAAAATTGTATACCTCTTGAATTCAATTGTTCTAGCCTCAAAGGCACTGACAGAGCTTCATAAATACTGCACAATAACACTAACTTTCAACGTGTGAAGGGCACCACTGTTTGTAGCATAGACTAAATAATCTAGAAACTCCTAACCACAGATACTATAATATATCCCTCTGCTTGTAAAATCAGTTCAGTCAATCATCAGATGTGCGTGACGGTATTACTAACTGCTGATTAGTCCGTTCTTAGTATATTTATAGTCATAGCAACAACCAAACAAAAAATCGCTCCACCGTTCATTTCGTTATAGCGATTATTTTTTATATGGAAACGCCAAGTTTGTGAAAAACAATCTTTGCTATTATCCTATAGTTCATTAAGATTAAACCAATCCTTAACAGATTATCCATTATTGGCCAGTAACATTTACATATGTATTTATCTATCATATGACATCACCATAAAACACATTCGTGAGTGTTTTCATTATGTACATGAAGATGTCTTTTGCGTGTAACGTCTGCGCTCTGAAGTGTAGTCATATAATAAACCAAACCACGTTGGGTAGGGCCAGATAACCAGCAAGATCCGCAGATAGCTCGATAGAAACAACCTCAAAAATAACAACTCCCTTTTACGGACATTTTAATTGGAAGAAACATAGAAAACATAGTGGAAAGTATGCCAATTGTCCATTACAAACAATTTGAATTTATTGCTCAGTTAAAATTACAATTATTTGCCCTCTGATTGGTTTATCCGAAGCGGTTTTTGATCAAATCGTTCGTGAATCGAATTGAAAGTGTTTGATGGATCGATTATACTTACCAAGAAAACTGGCTACATATTCAATGTGTTATCTTCTTCTCTCGTATTCGAAACCAGTAATGTAAGAAAACAATAAACAGCTGATATCTTATCTTGTTCAATATATTTTTTCGGTCAGGCATTTAATATGAAGGGCATTATTTTTAAGACCTTTAAAAGTCGGAAAGGTTACAATTAGAAGGTGTATGAATTATGGGAGTTGCAGGCAAATTTGTATGGGAAAGTATAGTGCTGATGGTTTTCGTAGTTCAATAGATCAAGTATGGTTATTGTTGCATTAAATTTTAATTGTCTCGTTGAAGGTGAAACTGTGTGTTAAAAACTATTGTTTTATATTAAGATCTTTTAGAAGATATAAAGAATATTGTACTTCTAGATTTACTTACTAAATCTAACACACATATTCTTATCTAGAAACCTGCTTATCTATAAAATATTACGAAATAACAACAGATTTACATAGGTACCTACGTATAAACTTAATTTATCACTTTCATCTTCATTATGTGCTAACATTTTCTCAATGACAAGTATATAATAATCATATAATACCACTAATCAAATAATCTCTCAAATCACAGGTCAGTGGTTAATATCAAGCTTGCAAAATGCCAAATGCCATGTATTATATTACGGGTATAAGTTATACAAATTAGTTACAATATAAATCTCGTGTTCATTATTTATTGTATGTTAATAAGACGTAACCTCGGACGGAGTGGCCTGCGCCAGCGCACGATCGATGGAGTAATATATAACCTGGGGTATATTTAATACAGGGTTATAAACAAATAAAAAAAAACACAAAAATAATCGGATTCACAATAATGTTACGATTTCATTTACAATGTAGGTTATTTGAGCAAGAAAACCTTTTATTGCTTATACTATCAATTGATATCTATTTAAGATGGTACATACATGTGAAGTCCCTCGGTGCCATGAGCTTAGCAACGCTTAAGTACCTACGCAAAATTATACTTTTAACAAGTATTTTAAATAAAATATAAAGCTAGGGTAAAACAAATTAAAACAGCTTTTATTCAATTTTAAAAGCTGTTTGTTACATGAAAAGTACACAACTTTAGATTCACAGAACCTGCCCATCAAAAAATCCACCATAATAAATAACTCTGTATAAAATTCTTTACGTACATAGAATGAACAATAGCACCTATTTCGAAGGGCACACCATAAAGAAGCAATTTGTTAAATAAAGTAAGCAAGGTGCTATAAAAGCGATTTATCAGTAAAATAAAGTTAAGGTCAGTTTTGAGATTAACACACAGTTTTGCAAGTTTTGTAGCTACTTGTATTATATTGGTGTATGTGATGAAATGGAATTTAAACGAAAGGTTAGCCAAAATATGAGTCGAATATTAAGGATTAAAATAAATTTGACACAGATCGGTTGCATTTCTATAAAAAGAAACCTTCATACAAAGACACGATGTTTCTTTTCAAATACTTAAATATACATTTGTAATATTTATCAGGCACAGTTTATTACCAAACTATTTCGTTCAATCATTATATTACTTTGATGAAAGACAGAATGTTAAACTACTCATTTTTAACGTAACATTTTGATTTTCTTTTAAATGTATACTGTTCATTTCCTTCATAACTAAATACACGTTTAGATTCATATGTTTGTTCTCTTATAAATATTATGAAATAAATAATTTTAACCGAAACTCACTTAAATGTTCACACATCTCTGATCCATTCAACGGTACCTCAGCCCGTGTTACAATAGCTATAATAATATATACATGTAACACTAACAAACACCTCAACCGTCCATTCCTGTGCATGACGAACTCTGACTAACCGCCGCAAACATATCCGATAATAATAGATACTGATTCACACATAATACCTAGATACAGGTACAGGTACAGGTACAGGTACAGGTACAGGTACAGGTACAGATACAGATACATGGTATACTATCTAGATACAGATATACATAGTATCTATAGATGGATATCTGGAAATAAAGGCTTAAGATTGAGGGATAGATAAATATGGTGCAATCAATAATATCGTATAACGTTCTTTGCAAAAGCTCAATGGTAAAAGAACTAAAAACGTTCTAAATTACCTAAATTATTAAGTTTCGAAAGACAATGATGATTAAACCTTTTAAATAATTACTTAAGTTGTGAAGTCATATCTTAGAAGATTTTTTCACCACTCTGGTAGAAAAAATCTTGTTATAATGATATCATAATAACTGCGATCTTTGTATAACCTGACCTGAATGACAAAAGAAATAAAAAGCCAAAAAATAAAGTTATTGCAAAAAAAATATTAAAGTGTAGATAGATATTAATTAAAATCTTGAAATCATAGATAGATAACGGCGTGGTATTTAAAACTACATGTAAGATGAATATCTCATACAAACAAGATGAGAGATAAATGGATAAGTGTCGTGATAGGTTTCTAGATCAATTGCTTGATAAACTAAATAAATAAGCGGGCGTTTAAGATACAGAATCAGTAAAGAACAAAAAAAAATAGATTTATTAGAAAAATGTTTGTGTTAATATGTGTACATTTGTACATTTTTTACTTTAATTGGCTTTTATTTGCCACATTTGATACCTAATTTATAACATGATTGACTACATTACGTTATACGTATAATGATTATTTGTCTATTTGACTCATTACATGCTTGCTTGACAAAAGTAATAACGAACATCAAAAGTCAAACTTTGTAATCGGAGTCATATTCTTCAAATCAAACGAGCTCAAGACTTCACCAATCCATTACTGTCTTTTTATTAATATCTTTCAATACATATTCTCATTCAAGGGTGAAACGCCCCATCTAGCACACCACACCCCATTGCCTCCCAATTAAAATACGTGCACAATATATGTCACTGTTGCGTTATCGAGCTAAGGCCAGATGGCAGCACGATCGCTCTCAATCATAGTTCTATAATTACTAGCCACTGATTACGGGTTGGTAGATTCTGTATTATGTCATGTGTATGTCATAAAATGCACTAGCCCAGTTCGCTCTCACTTATTATATTTGGACATTTTGTTACTATATAAAATAACATATCATAAATCAAAAGACTCGTGGTGCTAGAACCTAAGAGCTAATGCTACCTTATCAACTACTTTTCTAAGGATGTAAGACAACCGACTTTGAAACTAAAGATCCAAGGGCTAAAGCCACCCGTATAATACCATATCTCGTCTCGTGTTAATGGAGTACGCATGCAAAGGATGAAAGGCTAATAGTTACTTAACAATGCCGTATCTTGAGAGTATTCTTGCAGAGAGCTAAGGGATAAATGCAATGGCAATGCGGTATCTACACGGTCTGCACTAACACCGCCAGCGAAGCCCAAATAGCCACGAGGCGTGACGCCGGAGGTCGGCCGACGCCCGCTGTCGCCAGACTGAATACCAGGCTATGCATAGAACTGCCCCGGACACAATTAGCTGGGCCGAAATAGATGGACGGAACCATTGCCGTAATTGGAGCTTAAAAAGTTCGCTTGGTTATATTTTGATTTATAAAAAGAAGACAGGAAACTAGTAATCAAGTAGGTCACGTCTAAATAGGCATATTTGATCTTGACTCCTTGATTCATTAGTGTCCAGTTGTTCACATCTATTGATTGGTAAGCAGCCAGTTACAGATAGGTACAGATCCGCAAACACAGTTATATCAACCTTTGATCACCTTTAGTTAGTTTTTTAGATTTTGAGTTAGTGTTATTAAAAATACTATTCCGCTTACGACTACCATGATTTGCCTGATAGTAAGCGATCTTTATTTTATAGTCTTGCTTTACCGAGTAAGAACCGATTCACTCTCGCGTAATTAGCGTAAACTTTTGTTTCTTTGTAACAATATCTATTCTGTTCTTGGACCCTTCATGTATACTAAACCTCCTGTCTCTATTGTTCCAGTGCCGGCAGAAGACGGCTGACGCCCCTGGCTCTGTACGCGGAGGACGATGGCCACGACCTCAGCGACCTCGGCATCGGCACCTCCAGCACCAAGTCCAGTCTCAGCGAGGACTGCGACACGCACAGTCTGGCTGTAAGTACGCTTTCATATAACCCTGGTCCATCTACTTTTACAGCGCACATCAAAGTCAAAGTCAAGTTATCTCCTGTAAAGTCCATGGCTGACTTAACATTAAATTAAAATGTTGTTTTACTCTTGGCTGGCTTCATATAGTATATTGTACGTTTCAGAGCGATGGCATGGATCTAGACAAGAACCATTCAGACGTGGACAACATGTCCAACTGCGAGCCAGCGCGCAAGCTCGGCTCCAGCGCCAACGAGTACGACACCTGCACCACCACCACCATCAGCTCGCCAGAACCAGAGGAGTACACCTACGAGGGAGCCATCGAGGGATACAAGTCCAGGATCATTTCACAGACAAACAGCAATATCGTCAAAACACTCGTCAACAACAACAAAGAAAAATCCCCCGAAAAATCAGACGTAAACAGAATCAGAACCACAGTCAGCAACAAAATAGAAGAGAAACTCTCCTCCTTCCAACAAGAGAGGAACAACGACGCCAAAAATAATAACCAGAAAAAGGACCTCCCCAAAGTTGACATTCACAAAAGAAGAGAACAGTTCGAAAGAGAAAACTCACAAGAATCGCAGACCAAACCAAAACTGCCAGACATTGCAAACAAAAGGTCTATTAAAGATAGACTGTCTAGCTTAGAAAAGTTCACCGAAGAGAACAACGTGCAAAAATCTACTAGCGACCTGACGAAGTTACCTACCGAAGTAAAACCTTTGAAAGAACGTTTATCGTCTCTTGAAAAAGTTAAATCTGCGTCCGCAGAACCTGATAAAACCAAAAGGTTGTCAAACGGCGATCTTAGCAATACGAGGTCTCTGAAGGACCGCCTCTCTAGCCTTAAGTCACAAAAATCTGAAGAGGAAGAGAGAAAGATCACAAAAACTGAGGTCAAGGAAGTATCGATGAGCCTCAAAGAAAGGCTAAGCTGTCTCGATGCTGCTAAAAACAAAGAGATTCCTAAAATATCTGTTGAAGAAGAGATCTCACGAAATGATAAGATCGAGACAACCATCGAAGACAGCAAAGATGCTATCTTGAATGATAACTCTCTAAAGTCCAGTTTGTCGGGTATTGAGAACCAAATGCAGAGCTTTTGTCGCTCTCTTGATAGTCTGGATATTAATGGCCAATCTTCGCCGAATTCATTCGATAGAGTTCAAAGTCTGGAAGACTTCGATTGTGCTGAGATGCAAAATAACACCGTTCCAAGTGATATTGAAACTGAAGACAGTGGAATACACACAGCCAGAGATTCGGCGCCTGCTGACGATATCGCAGACCTGACTCAAGTAGCATCACCAATCGGAGAACCTCTCGCTTCAGAATACGAGTCTTCTAACGAGGATGGAGTAGCAATGGAGCATAAAATGGAAGACGCCATGGATATTGAGAAAATTCCAGAAACTCAACAGACCATTGTTCAGGACATTATAGTAGAAGAAGCCGAGGAACAAGACAGCAAAGCTGAAGATGACAGCATGAGCCATTACGCACAAGCTATCTCTCAGCCTGAAGAATTCAGCGTCACTGACGAGATCACAGAAATACAGCTTGACAAAGAAGACGAAGATACTCTAAAAAGTTTGGAAAATCAAGATACTAGTGTAAGTCTAAATGAACCTGTATCTACTGCTTCGGAGGGCGAAACTGTAGTTTTCGAGGGCAAAATGACTATACACTTAAACTTGAATGAAATCTGCAACCAAATGAACGCGGGTGCTGGGAATACTAACCAAATAACTACCGTCTCTACCACTAACAGCAAGAGCATGCCAATGGTAACTGTCTCTAATATAACCACTATTACTAACATCTCACCCAAAAATTCCATCAAATCGCCTAAAACCGATAACACGCTTAATAAATTTGCTGATGTGACGTGTACATCTCAGTGTTCGCTTGTTAAATGTGTAGAAAATTCGACTAACGATGCTAATAATGTTAAGCTTAATGACGTCACTGAAAAACGTGGTATTGCAGCTCCATCTGGTGACGTGGCGGTAAGTAATACTACAAACACTTCGCAGGATTCGAACCCTTTCTGGCAGCGGAGAACCAAACGTTGTATAGAACCGAACCGGAGAAAGACCATCCTGTTCATTAACAACAAAGTAACAACGAAAACTAATTCCAATAGTGTTACAAACGACAAAGCCTGATTAATAAGCGTAAATGTGAACAAGCCTATACATTTCTCATACATTGCCGCCAACAGCAAGACAGATGAGAGATCCGTATAGGATTTTCTAGAATTTTTATGATCTATTGATCTCGCCCCTTTCAACCCATCACTAATTGAATAAAACTTCACAATCGATATACCATAGACATAGATTTAGTGGATATTACTAATTTTGTGCGTAACATTGGTGTCCCGTGTAGAGTCGCAGCTAAAATTTAATTCCTAGCACTTAGCTCACGAACATTCAATATTAAATACATACAGGGTTTCGTGTATCTCCCTTTAAATGTCATTTCATATTATAAACCATTTCATATAACATTTAGATCAGTTCATTTAGAATGCGCGTAGCATATTAATGGAACGTGATATGTAAATTCATTATATCGAAAAATATATGTTACACTATTTGTGTGGGTTTTATTTTGTCATTTATTTGATGTCCTGTAGATTCATGTTGTCATGTCCATTTGTTCTTCAATATATTATCAAAAAATAAAGATTTTATCATTATGATTATGAACTTTTGTGTTTGACGTAATTATTGTTGTAATGAGTAGCTTAAATTGGAATGTTATTAGGGTACTTTTAAATAGTAGTCATGGAAATGAAATCACTTGTTGTTATCTAAATCGGCCGTATCTTAGACAAACAGAATCTTATCTATTGTGAACTCTGTTAGTTAGATAAAGTCTTTGGTAAGGGTGGGCCTCTGTGTTACAATATTCAAATTTATAAATATATCTTTATTATAATTTCAAGTAGAACACGCTATGGTGACGGCTAAAAGGTAAGACATCTATATGGTAGTGGCGCTTCATTTAACCTTCATTTGCTGCATGGTTTACATTGTGCTTGTCTGCATGCTACTTTTAATTTCTTCTGTTATTTTTAGTCTTATGATTTGTCTTAATTTTATCCGTGATGTTATATTGTTTTTATCATCTTACCTATAAATCTGATTTAAAGAGTTATTAGTTGATATGTGTTTTGTGTTTTTAACACTCAATATTTTTTGTGAAAAAGACGTAAAATACTGACTAACTGAGTCAGGTTTTTAGGTAAGATGCTTGTTTTAATACATTTTCTTTTCTAGGCGAATTTAATTTGTTTTTGTGAACTAGGACTTACTTTGGAGTGCTATTGTGTTACCTATCTTGTTTGCTTCGTCTAGTTTTATCTTAACAACAGTTGTTACCCTACCCTCTTCAAAGCCTATTGAAATGATAATAGCAATCCAAGCGTACACTTGTTCAGATGTTTGTCTTTCTGTTTTTAATATGGTTAGCTTTATTATTCTAATTTGTATAGCCTTAGCAATGTGACATTAAATTAATTAACACATTTAAAATCCACATTTCTTAAAAATCAATATAATATTCCAGGTGTTAGATGCCCTAGAACTGGCATTCCAAGAGCTGGACTCTGAAGACAACATCAACAGTTCAAAAATAGACCTTAATAGCAAAGAGATAGAGTCTAAAATCGCCCCGATGGACGACCCAGAATTCGACAAGAAGATATCAGTGACTCCTCTGTATGAGAACATAGATATATTGATGCAGAACACGGTGGAAGTGGCAGACGCCTTTCCGCTGGATATGCCGGCGAATGTTCTGGAACCACCGAAGGAGAAACCTCCTCCGCCACCCATGGAGGATGGACAGGATGATGAGCTCCTTGGGAATGTAAGTTTACCTTTAATTATTATTCGGGTCAAGTAATAATTTAGTTTAGTTCTTTTTAATACTAGATGGTGGGCATTTGAATACACTTAAGTGTAGATTTCTTTTGTCATGTAATAATATTTACAATTGGTATAATTAGACTTTGTTTAGCTATATCCATTATTCTAAAAAGAAAGAAAAGTATTTGATAATTTACTTAGCTACTTAAATGGTAACAATTCTTTCAAATTAAGTATTACAATTTTTAAATTTCAATGCCCTAGTAATGGTAGCAAAAAAGTATAGAAAGTGTAAACCTTGATATAATATTATGCCTTTCTTTTGCAATCTCATCTCAAAAAGATAAGATTATTTTCTTGTGTTTATACCTATATCTCTTGTTTTGTAGAGATTTTATAAACGAGTCCGCAAATCTAGAAATTTGGTAAAGTATTCTAATGTTATGGTTTTACTCTTCCTCCAATATGAGTTCAGTATGTACATATACATATACATATGTGTTATCTCGCAAAAATTAACAAAATCATGGTCATAGATATTTATTTCCATATTTCACACTGTTACAAAAACCATTTTGTCTTACTAAAAACTTAAACGATTTCTTTTTTTTGCAAATTGTTGGTAAAAAATTCTATTTATTATCGCCCGATATATTACTTATAAAAGTTGTACATGTGTTACCGTTTCATACATTATTTATTAATCAAGACAAATAACTGTGTTTTTCCATCTTCTAAAAATTATTTTCACCCTATTTGGAAACCAACACCAACAAAGTTTTTTCTTATAAAATTAAACAACAATACTTAACCTCCTTGCAGGGTAACTTCAAGCACACGAGCTCAGCGCGGCGCATCAAGAAGGAGATCCGGAACAAGCGCACCTCCTTCCTGGGGATAGAGGGGCAGGACGACAGCTACCTGGATGTAGACCTCAACCTGGCTCCCAGACCTGACATCACGTCCTTCCTACAGGTTAGTACCCCTTGAGTCTTCCTCAGTACTGAGGGTTATAAGGCCTCCGCAAAATCAAGACATCACGCCCTTGTTTCAGGTTAGTCCTCTTTGAGTCGTTTTCCTTAAGTTAGATCTCTTCATGACTGAATGTTGTGATTCATCCGCAGAAGCGAATTTTACTTTGTATTTGAATTTGCGCTTCACTGTTCTTTGTATGATGAAAAGCGACGTTAAAGTTGAAGCTAAAGAACGCTTATTCTATCATATTTTTAGGTGATTGTTACATTTTGTACCCTCTGGGGTACCCTACCCTAGATTTACTAAATGCTCTGTTAGTGTAACATCAAACACATACATAAACAGAAACACGCACTAAACTTCGTCACCTCTGAGGTGCCAAAGCTGCAATGCCCTCGGTGAGGTAAGTGTCCATAGGCGACCAACGGTGACTCACCAACATACACCCGTTTGTTTAATTGCGACTCATTTTATACGAAAAAAATACTTTCAATATCAGGAAGAAACAAAGATCGAGAAGCTTCTCTACAAGAAGACTCTGTCGCACGACATGGACGCACGACTGCGCGACAGCCGCGACTCCGGCGTGGACGTCGAGCGAGGGCCTTCCGCCGAGGCCTGGTACAAGGGACAGTCGTCTCCTGAGGCCTCCAACAACCACAGCAGACAGAATAGCGAGGTAAATAACAATACAGAAAAGTTTTCTTCGGATAGTTCCTTTTACAAATCATAGATGGCGCTGGAAGACAATCTTTATACATGTCGTATCGGTAATTTAAATTCATCTTTATACAAGTCTGAATAAATGAATTATGAATTGAATTTGAATCGGTGTATGTCGTAGACGTAAGTTGTGAAGGGAACTTCAGTTGCTCAAAATAGCGAGATATCGACATCGAATTACATAAAAATATATCATTCATTAGGTATATAGTTTGGTTCAAAATTTGCTGATGGCTTATCGTAAAGATAACCTTATATTCTTATTCTCTTACAGTAATACCTTACCACCAAACAATCATAAATAATAAGTTAGAGCAATTTTAGTTCATCATTGAGAGACATAATTCACATATTGTAATGGTGGTTTAAAATCACAGATAACTTCTAATTTGAAACCTTTTTCATAGTAGGTATTCCTGATCTGTCAGAAACAAAACAGATTTATTATCATAAAATAATGTCTTAAAGTATGTTTTATCAATTTCCAGCCCTACAGCCACGTGACATTAACATCAGACGAGGAAGAAAGCAAGCAGAAAGAGCAGTTCTCAACCAATCTGAGCGCTAAACTAAGCGAACTGAGCGACGCGAGCGACGACAAGATAGACCATCTCGACAAGAAACTACAGCATCAACAGGTAAAATAGAGGCTAAAGCTAAGTAAATGTAGTTTATTAAATTATTTACAAGGTTACTGATTGAAACCGCTTTATTAAAGATAGATTTTAAAGATGGCGGCCAACTTCATTACGTTATTTGAGCGGAAAGGGTGCAATGATATTGGCCGCCATTTTGAAAACTTTTTGAATCGGGTTTTAAGTAGTTTGAGTTACTTACCAGTAACTTTGTATGCATAGCAGATACTTTATCTTCAGGTAAAATAAGCTAGGAGCTACGAAAATGTAGAGAATAGCAACAAATAATTTATGTTTGGTTAAAATAGGCTAGGGGCTATGAAACATGTAGAGAATGGTTTATGTTTCTACAAGAGATAATTAGGTTTGGTGTCGATAGATGTCGCTTTTGCTAAACTTGATACATGTGCCTAGTAGGTTTATAAATTGGCTAAAGTTGTAATAGAGTGATAGATTAGAGGCTAAATATTTAAATTGTAGGTTTATGAGGAAAATATTGCCAGAAAATACGTTAAAAAAGAAGTTAATATCTAACAATACTAGTTTAGATTTGTTCTATAATTTGATTAAAGCTATGCTAGTGTTACCCTATCTCTATTGTCTTACCTTATAATTGTACTTAGTCTATTTATTATTTGAATTGCTTGAAAGTCTGTGATTGATATGCATAATAAAAATCGCACTTAAACTCTTCAATGTTTGATACAATATAGTTTAGTTAGTAGATAGAATATCAGCACTATTTGCTAGTTATTTGCTTTCATAGTATAAAAGCAGTTAATATTTACCGTTCTATTAGCAGATAGTTTTATATTCTAATAAAACGTATAATATTACAATAATGTATTCCTTTCTATTCTTTGTTCATTTCTTGATTGAAATAATATTGAGAATAATTTAAATATATATTGGTTGCAATTTTTATGTCAAAAATATTTTATTTAAGTACGTACTTATATTTAAAAATTCTTAATTAAATTTGACATAGTAATTGTTTACCAAAATTAGTAGATCTCGTAGAAATTATTTTATGGAAAGTTATTTCTCGAAATGCGTAGTTAAATTATTTAGTCATATTATTTTTCCGAACAAAACACTATCTTAGAAGCTAATTTAGGGTTGTGGTTACTTCCTATATGATTTATAGATATTGTACAAATATATAGTTTATAAGCATTTATTTTAAGGCTTCGGGAGATGGCTAAATACACAAATTGCACTGTATACAGCTTCAAAGCACCACTCCATACAATTTATGAAAGCTCGGATATTTGCGCAAAACCCTACGTAATTTTTTATACTTTGTCAATAATTTCTACCTGTCATTCATTTTACGTCAAATTTAAGACAAAAAGAGTTGACAGCTGTCAAGATTGTCTTCCTATAAACAATTAACAAAGTATACCAAGCACTTTTTTTACTAAACCTGCGCAGTTTAATCTCGTGGCAAACTTCCGAGGAGTCATAATTATTTGTAACTATTTACATGGCTCTGGTGTAAAGTAATTTAGTGCACCAGCGATTTTAGTGCAATTTGGAAGAAGTTACTAAATAAATAGCATTTATTAAACTCGTACTCAAACTGCGCTCAAATCGTCGGTTATCTATTAGGTATGTGATTAATAAACCTTTGTTTTAATACCAAATAAAAAACAAAGTATGTAGGCAATTCTATGTAGTATTCGTAGCATTGGTATTTAAAATATTCCATTCTTAGCTGCTATATTAACAAAATGCTTGCAAATGCTTTTCAAAATATTATCGCACAAAAATACCAAATATTTACGTAACAATAAGAATATTATGTAGTGTTAAAGTGCAAATTAATTACTTAGTTGTATGGTAAGTACGTTTATTTATAATTTCTAGCAAATAAATTATGTATATTGTCAGTATCAATCTTTTATTTTTATTTTAGCACCTCTTTGTCGATTCTTCCTCAGACCTGCTATTGCATGATATCATTTCTTTGGTACAATATTTATTTATTCTTAGTTATCAGTACTCAAGCACGATTTTAGTATTATATCATTATATCTGTTTTGCAATTAAAAAAAGACTTTCAGATTGCTTGTGTAACGATTAGTAAGCCTTTTTTTAAATACAACTAAAAACTTATTAGGTACATTTAGAGTAGGTAGTCAAATTGTAAGTCATTACCAATCAAGCTAAATGATGTACATATACTGAGATAGAATTCAGAATCAACATTACTAATTTAGGTGTACTTTGAACATACATACCTATTTCATATTCAATCAATCTTGTTGTCATTATTAGGTTGCATTATTGCATCATTATACATTTCAATTCCACATTTACCATGTCTCTATGAATAATCCATTCATTAACATAAATCTAACAAAGTTCGCTAACACAGCTCGAACTAATCGGTTGGCGTCATCCGCCATTTTGTGTCGTGTAAATAACATTAACAAGATGGCGGCGGTACTTTCAGACGTGTGCTAACGAGGATTGGCCGGATGGGCACTGCGATGACTCGCATACTAAGGTGATACATGTTTAATAATCATTATGCCTACATTTTATTCTAAATATGGACATAGTCATTATTTATTATGTCTATTCTTCTTATTGTTTAAGTTGAAACAAAATCTTCGAATATGTATCGCTTATTGTGATATGTCCTGAAATATTTATTTATTTTTATTTTATTTTATTATAAAAATATTCTGCTTCTGAATCTTTTGATTTTTATGGCATATCCATATCTATTTGCAAAAAAGCTTTTTCATTACTCATACTCTGAAAGTAGGTCTGAAGTTGCCTGAGGAGCGGGTTGAAAGTTATACTTTTCATCCCTAGGGAGAATCGCTTTCAACTGACAGCTGTCAAATTAACATGTAAAACTCTGCGCGCGACTGGCGGCAGCATTTATGCCAAGAATTGGCCTGTGATGCAAATTGCAATCAGAACATTTTAGTTCCAATTTTATCCGCGCGCAGAGTTATCTTGAACTCTACTAACTTCTTTACAAAAACAAAAGAGTTCCTATACCTACATTCAACAAAAGAGTTCTTATACCTACATTTAACCAAATAGTTCTTACACCTACATTCAAAGAGGTTCTACGTCACAATACGTATAGCAGAGATTTTGTACCTACAAAATGAGTTCATCTGATTTTAATATAAATTTAACGCCTGATTTTATAAAAGAAGAGGCTAAAGCGGTAGTGGAAAATCATCATACGATTTGAGGTATCTTTGTTTTGACTTGGGTGGTAAAATAAAATTTACTCATATTTTCTTTAGCTAATTCATGTTTTTATTTTTACTTTCCTCGTATTTGTAATGAAAAGCACAGTGTTTACCTCGGGTTAAAGACTTATTTAGTCCCTCGAACTATATAAATATAACTATAAATATAACTATATAAATAAGTTACTTTCACCCCTAGGGTAACAATGTACTATTTGTAATTTTTCGAATTGTTTCAACTTGATGCGATAAAAGCGGTTTTTAGAATAGATTTCTATGATTTTATATTAGTTCTTTGAAAAACAGATTTTTCATTGGTATCGTAATTAAATTCCATTTAGTATTTGTTGTAATTTGTTAATCGACACACATACAATAATCTAAAAACCGCATACATACCTACTTAATAATTTTGTCATAATCCACGCTACCTAAAAATATAAGCTTGCACTTGCTATAATGTAAAATTGTCTAAATAATATATATTCGCACAGTTAGCCTTTAATTACGCAGGTACTAAGAATTTTAATAAGTAATGTATGGATTTAATAATTATTTGCTGAGTTTATAATTTTGTGCAAACTAACCGTCCTACTTATAAAGCTGAAACAACCAGTGAATACGTGATCATAATTTTGTTTCTTTCTCATTATGATAAGTGTCACTGAAAACTAGTAAAAGAGACAAAATATTAATCAATTAATCACTGGTTGAATGTAACAAAACTGTATTCTATTCTTCATAAAACAACCAATGAATAGCCCAATTTACCAACAAATATATGAAACTAACAACAACCAACTAACTCTGCTTCCAACAAACAGGAGGTCCTTCGCTTCGAGAGAGAACTGTTACAACTCGAGCAAGAGGAACTTCGTCGTCAGAGAGAAAACCTGCTTCGAGACCAGAACAGAATCATTCAGAAATCTGTCCAGGACATATCAGTCAGTCCAGAAAAACCACCTTTAAATCGACCCAAAAACAATAACTACAGACACTCAATGCCTAACTTACTAATCAATGAGAGCATGGTCATTCCACCCAGAGTACCTGAAAGACCTATTTACGAAGAAAACTTGAAACGTAAGCCTTTTGTTTCTGAAGAGGAACTGCAGAGACATTTCGGAGTTGAAGAGAGTCGTAGAGTTTTGTATGAGGAGAGGAAACAGAATGAGTGTAGGAGAGTTTTGTATGAGAATGGGGATAGGTTTGAGGAGAAGGAGGAGAGGAGGGTCTATGAGGAGAGGAAGGAGGGTAGAGCCAGGTTGCCAGTGCAGCCTGTGTTGCCACCTAAACCGAAGAGCAGGGAGTCGATCGAAAGGGAAATTACTATGAGGTGAGTTTATTTAAGTATTTATTATTTAATTAATTTTAATTTTGAAGCTACGACGTTAGCGACACATAAATCTCTTCATGTAGCTGATTTATTTTGTATCTCTTTCGATTCTTTGGCATTCTAACACCCAAACCGAAAAATCAATTTTGGAAAGCTATCATAATATGTAGTGAAGCCGGTATATACCGTGCCTAGCAAGTCGTCTCAAACAAATAGGAATTATTAACAAATAGGAACTATTAATTTAAGAACATTTAAAAACAGTTTTGCTTTTGAGGTCTTGTCTACTGCTTTAGGATTCCCTGTGTTGCAGTATCCAGGGTTTCCAGTGTTTTACATTGACTATTCATTCAATTGTGAATTAACGTTTATTCGCTACTATGAAGGTCAATTATTTTAATTAAAATATAAGTAAGTAAAAGACATGTTGTTATGTTTCCAGAAGCAGCCGCGTGCCCTCAGCTGGTGACTACGTGAACATAGACCGTGCTGCCGCCGTACAGATGCGGCAGAAAGTGGCGAACAATGCTAACTATCATCCCATGACACGACACACGCTGCAGGTAACGCTTAATTCATGTAGTATGTTATAGTGCATTATGACAATATCCGAGGACATGTGTCTCTCGTGGAAGGACCTGGGCGCCCACCACGATGTATCTGCCCAAGAGAACTCTTACGAATTAATTCTGCGGGGGAGTCATGACCCTCAGTCATGAGGAAATACGACTCAAACAGAGAGAATGCATTATGAATGTAAAAAGTAATAGTACTGTCTACACGGTAAAAAAAGAATTGTCCCGTCAATAAAAAAAATATTGTTAGCAATTCCAAGACAATATTTACTTAATTTAACAATATATTGTCACTCTGAAAATTTCCATTTCCTTCAAAGTACAAAAAAATATTGTTGATTTATTGTCTCAAATCAAGTAAATATTGTCAGGTAAACATTTTGAAACTTTTAGTACAATATAACGATTAATCTTGTATTAACAATGCTAGATTTGTTAACTGGGCACTATTATATTGTTAAATCGACGATTTACATTGTCCTATTAAGAATATAGTACACTTTGTAACATTAAGATAAAATAATTGTCAAACTAACAATGTCGTTGTTCTTTTAAAACATGTCAAATAATTCGATCAAGATTTCACAATTACTCATTTTAAAACATGTACTTTTTCATGAAAAGTCTGACAACTTCTCAGACGAAGATTAAACATTTTCAATGCAAGAATATGTTATATGGTAACTTGGATTAACAAGTAGTTTTGATAGAAGATCAAATATTTCTTAGATCAACAATATCAATTGTTCAGCCAAAACGTTTTTAAATTTTGTAATAAGTTCCACATACACTTGTTTCAAAACAAGAATATTATATAAATAACGCAGCATATTATTAAATGAAGATTAAACATTTTCATTGCGAGAATCTGATATGGTTAATAGGAATTACAAGCGGTTTTGATAGAAGATCGATTATTTCTTAGAATAACAATATCAATTTGTTCAGCCAAAATGTTTTTGATTTTGTAATAAGTTCCACATATACTTGTTTCAAAACAAGAATATTATATAAATAACGCAGCATATTATTAAATGAAGATTAAACATTTTCAATGTCAGAATCTGTTATATGGTTATTAGGAATTACAAGTGATTTTGATAGAAGATCGATTATTTCTTAGATCAACAATATCAATTGTTCAGCCAAAATGTTTTTGATTTTGTAATAAGTTCCACATACACTTGTTTCAAAATAAGAATGTTACTTATATACGCAGCATATTATTAAATGAAGATTAAACATTTTTAATGTCTAGAATCTGTTATATGGTTAGGTATTAGGAATTACAGGTGATTTTGATAGAAGTTCGATTATTTCTTAGATCAACAATATCAATTGTTCAGCCAAAACGTTTTTAAATTTTGTAATAAGTTCCACATACACTTGTTTCAAAACAAGAATATTATATATATAACGCAGCATATTATTAAATGAAGATTAAACATTTTCATTGCGAGAATCTGTTATATGGTTAATATGAATTACAAGCGGTTTTGGTAGAAGATCGATTATTTCTTATCAACAATATCAATTGTTCAGCCAAAATGTTTTTAAAATTTGTAATAAGTTCCACCCTATTTGTTTCAAAACAAGAATATTATCTATTTAGATAACGCAGCAAATTATTAGTTCAAAATTTAACATTTTAAATGCAAGAATCTGACAGAACAACTTGAGCCAAAGTCGATGTAGTGGGGGTAAGTACGCGCATGTACACTTCCGGACATATTTTATTGGTCATTATTGGCGTTTGTAAAATAATAGCTGCGCCCTGCGTTTTTGCAGCCAGACATGCGATTTGTTTGCGGATGCATGGCCCGCTATTATGTTAGTATGTTTGAGTTTTTGCGAGAAATAGGTTAGTAAATTTATATAGATATGTATACAATGATTTGACTGATTATGTTTTTACTTAATTTTGTAAGTATCTGACTGACATGTATAATAATTTTATATTGTCACATTAATTATTATGTAATTGTATTTTTTTTTAAACTCGATAATTTTATAATTAATGTAATTGGTGTAATGCCGTTATGATTAAATAAATAATAATAAATAAATAATAATAAATACCCGCGTTTATCCGGGGTAAAAAGTAGTCTATGTCCTATTCCAGAGTATACGCTATCTTCATACCAAATTTCATCAAATTCGGTCAAGCCGTTAGAGCATGAAGGAGTAGCCTTTAGAGCAAACATACATTCATACAGTTACATACTCGCAAACTTTCGGATTTATAATTTATTGCGATTCTGTAAAGTTGTAATTATTTTTATTTAAGTAAACGAGACAAGTTTTAGCCACTAGCTGCGCAACCAATAAAAACGTAAAAACTTAAATATAAAGTTTACAAACTTTAACAACAAAACTTCTAAACTCGAAATAGCCTATTGACACTGCACGCAAGTGTAGTCGGATGCTAGCGGAACGTGCGCGCAGCGCGGGGAACAGCGGCCAACCGATCAGAACAGACCGATTATTTTACATCACAATATGTGCTCAAACAGGCACTTAAGAAAGTTAATAACTTCAATTCAAGCACTATTTTAACCTTTTTATATGTTCAGTATTGATTTAAAGATAATATACCCATATTAGACAGTTAATTTGTGATTCGATTTTGGGAAATTTGTGGTCCGAGGAATCGATTCTTCGATTAATCGATTTGAGATCGCCATCCTTAATTGATACCGGACAGCGAGCAGCGGGAGGTGGGCCAAGTTGCCCTTCCACATCCTGGACAGCAGGATGCAGAACTCGTGCAGTGTGACAAATTCTCTTACCTATCCCGTTCAGTGTAAACTGTGTGTGACATACACACAAAATTATGAAACATGTAATAACAGTGTGACCTGAAGTGCTTTTTTTTTCAGGAAACAAAATAAGTTCAGAACACCTTCCTAAACTAACACAATCCGAATTGAAAGAACTTTGCCCAATATTAGGTGTTCGTCTGGAATTAAAAGAGCATATTGACACATTTCTAGAAAGTGTTGCAGACGCTCTAACAATAGCATCTAGCAGCACTGAACAATCCACATCGACATTAGTAGCTGCTGAAGTTCAAAATGGGAATGTTTCACTGGATAGTATCAACTATATTTTAAATTCAGACTTTGAAATCCTACACTCAGGAAGAGTGATTGATTTTGACCTAAAGACTCTTCTCTTAACTTCACCTCTTGGCAAGTCAGTTCTAAATTATTATGGTACTTATGGGAAGTTAGACGCCACCCGAAGAAATAGACTCACTGATGTAATTGCACGTCATATGTACACACATGCTGTGAATCAGTAAGTGAACTGCAATTTATTTCAACTATTGTTGTATTAATTTACTTATTACTTATATCAATAATTTAAATTATATCATTTTCTAATTCAAATTTTAGAAAGCTGACCTATGATGAGTACAATTCTTTGGCTGGAAAAATAATTACTCTTTTTCCAACTGAAAATATTGGGACATATTTTGTGCGGCCTATACCTAAATCACAATCAAAAACTGGCAAGTCAGTATTTGCTAAAGGAAAGCTGTTAGATAAGATTCGGAATCTGCTCTACAAGTCTGGCGAAAAAAGAAGAACTTCCACATCAAGTGAGGCTGGATGCTCTAAAATATCTAAAACCAGTCACATTGATAAGTGTAAGTATACCTACCTAAATGTAGTCTGTTATTTTTATCCCGCTTAATCATCATCATCAATTGGCTTGGTCAATCCCCTAGGCAACAGCTGATTGATATGTATGCAAATAAGTTAAGTTAATTGATTTTATTTATTCATTATTAATTTGTTGAATTGATTATTAATTTATTTAATTAATTATTATTTTTATTGATTGTGGAATTGAAATGCATAAGATTATACCTTGCTCATGGAGTGTGCCCGGAATGCATGCAAGATTGTAATACCTAGATATAATTTATGTAATGATGTGTAACAATACCATTGCTAATAAATGAATTATGAATTATTATGTATGTGTATATAATTGTGTAAATTCCAGGTGTTAATGAAGACATTGTTTGGCTAAAGAATAATAATGAACCATGGGATGTTGTTATGCAGAAATGGATGAACACATATAACGAAAGAATACTTTGCGAGCAAGACAACCTGAGAGAGTTTCTAGCAAAATGGCCAGTACTAAATGACTTAAGGAGTGAAGTATTGGTAAGTTTCTGTTGATTATACCTGTCTACCACAGAATCATAAAAAATATGAATGTTGCCCTTCACTTTGTCCAACATGTATGCTAGTGCTGTAAAGATTAAATGAGTAAGTCAGTAAATAAATAAATAACCATGGACTAACCTGGACTGCAATAAATAGTAGCAATTTAAAAAAAGTAGACATAAAATATGTCCATTGTTTAACTAAACACGCTGTTCCCCATAACAAATTGAGTTAACATAAAGTGAGTTACATGTTATTCATTCCCTCTCACTTGCATAATCCACATTTTTAATTTAGTATTACTGAGTGAGATATAAATTGTACACATAACTTCATTGATTTAATACTAGCTGGTTTTGTTACAGATTAATCTCGATTTTGACCGCATGTGGGTACATGCGGTCAAAATCGAGAGATCGATTGAAAGAGGCACAGCATTCAATCCAGTATCAAAAATCATCTATTTTGGTGGTTTAGGCGGAAATTTTAATGAGTAAGTTCAGATGGTGTGTGCATAGTCATAATCATAATCATGTGTGTGTGTATAATAAGAATTATAATGGGTGGGGCGGTGTATGATCCTATTTTATTGCATGATTCATTTACTAGACAATAATACAGTTTTAAAGTAATAATTTGATTTTTTTAAAGGAATAAATATATTTTTAAAATAAAACAACAGGAGTTTTAATTGAAGTAAAATATATTGTAAGAATAACACAACCATGAGTTTCAAAACGAAATATATATATTATAGGTCTAATTGCACTATATTGTTCAAACAACATGTCGTGTATTCTTATACAGACAATAAACATTACTGTAACAAGTCAATCAAAAGTATTGAAAGGAAATATCTGTTTTGTTGGTTCAATTATATCATAGTTTTAAAACAAGCTAGGTGTATTCTCCTAAAGAGAATAAATATTCTTGAAACAAGTAAACCATGCGTATAATAACAAAAATCTGTTTAGTAGAACCGAGTACATCTTAGTGTTGAAACAATGATCAGGTATTCTCAAACTAGCCGTCGCAACAAAATATGTATATTGTTGAAGCAATAAAACGTCTACTGTTAAACGAATAATATGTTTACTTTCAAACTAACTGAAGCATACATTTTAAACTAATACAATTCGTATTGTTATAACGACAATATCGATATCGTTAAAATAAGTGAACCACTGGTATCAAGTCGAAACAATATTTTGTTGGTGTAAAAAAGCTATGTTGTCGAATTAATCTACTGTATATTATCATAAAGACAATGTACATATTGTTGAAACAAGATAATATAATAGTTGAAACAAACATTTTTATTTGTTTATCCAAATAAACTAAAGTATTACATCAAATCAATAAGATTACGTGGTGCAAGAAAATTATTATTGTTATAATAACAAAACATTTTTTTTTGAACTAGCGATACGGTTTATTGGGTGAATACTATATTCTTATCAATATTATATTGCATATTTAAGTAAATATTGTCTTCCTCTTATGGAAGACACGATTTGCGTTGAGTTAAAGCAATTTGCTTTAATTTAACAATTCCTTTTTTACCGTGTATCTCTATGTCCTATGTATGATCATAATTCATTCTGCCAAATGAGCTAGATTAGGTATAAATACTTATAACGTTTTTTTCCCAAGTGAATGTACTCGCATATGGGTTGTTCTTTATCCCATGTCAGTTTCTGTAAGATCTATTTTCACTATTAACAGGCTCTAAGCGCTGCGCCGGCGCAGAAAGTGATCTCAAACGCGGAGTGGCTGCAGACCAGGAACGTGGCGCGGAAACCTACCAACTACAACCAACACTGGCTTATACAGGTTCGTAGATATTATAACCACTTTTCAAAAAAGGAGTACCATTTTCTCAAATCAGAAATTTCATGTAAACCTGTGTAGCCATTGGCAAAAATATATTTTCATTTATGTTTACACTCACAAAATACAACAAAGTAGAAATTAAATAATTTATCTCTTTTATCTATATTAAATGTTGCGTAGTTACATTCACAATCCTTGTTACTTTTTTCCATGACGCAAGGGTTTGCTTAGTATGCTGCTAGATGAATCTGTTAAATGTCTCTAAATATTTAGTTATTAAAATCTCCTGAATTTCATTCCTTGAAGCAGAACCTTGGGATATCTATTTATTCATGTTATTTATTAAAATATCACCAATCTATTTCCAGGAAGCAGAACAGCGCCGGATAGAGGAGCAGAGAAGCAAGATGCGTTCCACACAGAGACACTCCTACCACCAGGACGTGACACACACACACACTCTGCACAACATGCTACCACTGAGCGGCAGGTGACTTTCTGAACATATTCTTTTCTGTGAATATACTATGTTAAGCAAAGATTGACGCGGTCAGTCCTTGGATGGGTGACCGAAAAGTGGCATTCCATTTTGGGCGCTTCCATGGGCCGAATGACACGTTAAATTGTAGGTCCCGGCTGTTTGTCAAGTACGGCAGTCGTTAAACCATGTCAAAGGCCCTCAGGGCGGCTTGATAAACTCTCGACTCCCGTGTTAGCCACTCTCATTCGAAGAAGATGAATATACTCAAGACTAATATATACAAAAATATTATTTATGGCCATTTTGCCTAGTACATACCTTTTTTTATCAATCGGCGACAAACATTTTATATTGAAAATTACAAGATCTTAATGTGGCAGGTACATACCTATAGCTTTGTCATGTTTATTACTTGCCTTATTACATACTGCGATAACTTTGAATCTTTTGATAAAAAAATAGAGTTAGATTTAAAGATTCATTCATATTTATCTCACTCCTGCCTTCGGATCAGAGCGGTCCGCGTCTCAGCGTGGCGCCACCAGAAAGCAAATCAAGTAACCCCCCGCGCGGGGTGGATACCGACACCCTTCGCCAGCTTAGACTCGTTTGGACAAAACTTATAGGTGACACATGTACCTATGATATTCATGACCCTGTTATATCATTGCCTTTGCCATACCTAGAGTAAAATCCTATCATCTAATATCAGTAGTCTTTTGCCATAGGTGAGAAACGTAGGTACGAATAATGTCTCCTTATAGATATTGATTCCTTGTGCTGTCTGTGCCGTCATTTAGAATTACAACAGTAGATATGCTAGGTAGACAATGAAATTCTATTAACAAAGGTAGCTCAGATATACTATATTGTCCGTTTTACCACATTCAGTGTGTACACTATCACAATTTAGAGTTCTGTTTATGAAATATCTGAAATGCTTTGTTTGTTGGAATCTAATATACTTGTACACTACCTACTTACTACATACACGTAACCGTCTCGTAATATCGTTACTGTAGATAATACCAATTCCGAATACCATTTATTCACCAGAGCATTCCAGTCTTTGACAGTTTTACGTTTGCCAAATTTAATAGCAGTAAAACTCTGATATTTGGCTTTCAAAATGTGCCATCTTTACATGCCCCTTTTTACCACCGGACGAGCAGAGATACAGCAGGTCGTCGCCGCTTCCTGGTCCAAGTTCCCAAGACTCGCACTAAGCGTTTTGCTTCCACTTTTATAGTGCGAATTGCAAAATTGTGGAACTCCCTGCCTGACTCCCTGTTCCCCGCGGAATATAACCTTGCGTTCTTCAAAGCGAGAGTGAATCGGTTCTTACTGGGTAAGCACGTTCCATCCTAGACCGTAATGTCTGCTTACCATCAGGCGAATTACAGTCAAGTGCAAACCCATTCCTTGTAAAAAAAAACATATGTCCAGTGAAATAAGTGAGTGAGTTTTTATCTTGTGTACCCCGTTAGCTAAGCTACTATTTGTTAAATGCTACACTCTTATTTCTCGGTTTAAAAAGGTTTTGTATAACATTCCAGCCAACAGCACCTGGCGCAAGAAGTGAAGATGCCTCTCACGTCGCCGCGAGAAGACAAGCTGCTTACTGTCAGTGGGAAAAAAAAGTGCTCACACTGTGGGGAGGAGTTAGGTATGTGCTTGTTAAATCTTTCTAATATATAAAAATGAATCGCAAAATGTGTTGGTAAGCGCATAACTCAACAACGCCTGGAATGATTTGGCCAATTCTTTTTTTTAAATATTCGTTGAAGTTCAAGGATGGTTTTTAGCGAGATTTGGCGAGATAAATTGGAATAAATGCCGGAAAACCAGTAAAAACAGCCCTTTTCTTTTTCCCATACAAACGTTTTCTAACTAACTAAAGAGTTAAAGAGAACAGACAGGACGAAGTCTGTCGGGTCCGCTAGTAAATAAATAAAAACGTTTATTTGATCTATCACAAGGTAAGGTTAGGTATAGTAAAGCGTACATTGTAATTTATGCTAAGAACTAGGGCTTATAGGTTAATATACAATAGCAGATGAACTCTGGACGACAAACTAAGTCAGCACCTACATATGTGATGCCGTCCGTCCGAGTTAATAATAGACTAATAAGTTGGTATGGATATGATTTTGTATATCAGATTAGGTAGTTATCTTTTTATTGAAACCGTACTTTGTGTTTTGATGATTGATGATTTTGTGTTGAGATGTAGTTTATAGGTTACAATGACAAGACAACATCTATTATATGGACCACAAATCTGTGAAACACTACCGGAAGCTGTGTTTCCTGGGAACCATAATCCAGGTGTTTTCAAATCTAGTAAATACGCACCTAGATAAAACGTGTGACATCATAACCTGCAGCGTTGCTTAACATCAGGCGGACTGTAGTCTAATCCGTAACTCGTAAAAAATATTGTTGTCTTATTTCTTTCAAAATGTGACCAAATTTTTTTTACGTCGGATAGGTTTACTTTTTTCTACAGCTTGTCTGATGTTAAGCATTGCTGCAGCCTAGGGTGTCACGCTTACTTAGAAGATACCTATTAACTCTAGATTTGAAAATCTCTGGATTGTAGTTCGCAGGAAACACAGCTTCTGGTAAAGTGTTCCAAATCTTTTCCGTCCGTACAATAAACGTAGAGGCAAAGCGCTGTGTTCGACACTTCACATATACCCTAAATCAACAAAATTTCCTTCTTTCGCAGGTCGCGGCGCCGCCATGATAATCGAGTCACTCTCTCTGTGCTACCACGTGTGGTGCTTCACTTGCTGCGTGTGCGGCGCGCGGCTCGGGGACGGGCGCGGGGGGGCCGACGTGCGTGTGCGGGGGGGGCGCCTACACTGCCGCTCCTGCAAGCAGGGAGATGATGGGAGGAAGTACTCCGCTGTTTAAAGGACATAAGCTAGAGCCTATAATGTATGTAGGTCGTTATTGGGGGCCCATGTTTATACTGTTCTTAGTGTGTTGATGAGGGGCCCAATACACTGCTGGCGGGTCTTTTAAGCAGGGGGATGATGGCAGGAAGTATTCTGCTGCTTCTAAGCAGCTTCTTGTATTTAGGATGTTGATTGGCAAAGAACATTGGCTAGAATGGGAGGCTCCGTCATTTAATGTGTTTATGGGAGGCCCAATATGTTGATTAGAGATCTGATTGATGGGATGATATTTGTTGGTTTTCTGGATAAACTTAGTTGATTTGTAGATTGAAATATCTGATTGTAGGATCGATGTGTTTTGATAACTTTCAGTTAGAAATGAAACGATAGCCTACCTAACAAAAACGATGAAAACCATGGAAAAAGTAAATGAATATCTTTTCGTATGTTTTGATTTGATTTTATACATCATTTGTTTACTTTTTCACCAGTTTTCTTATGGAATTTACTTATAAAATATCAATGTTGAAGCATAATCACGTGTCTTATAAGATTTGAATAGAATTCATCAATATAACCTGAAATATCATTGTTAATAAGTAACCGCCAAAAACATAACGTGTGTAGATATAATATATTTTGTGTACTGCCTAATATTAGTAAGAAAAACTGTTATAACAAAATAATCTAAAGAATTTAAGTCTAGTTTTGCACGTTTTCAAACTAATTACACAAAAATTACTGGAAACTTATAACATTAGTTGGTTATCTCTTTCTTTTCAATGTGAATAAAAATAATAACAACAGTTATAAATATGACAAGTTTTTAGAGCTAGATTTACATGCAGCAAAAGGTTTCTGAAATGTCAAATATTCACAAATTCAGTTAACTTGCTCTAATTACTCTGAAATATCTAAAAATATATTCTGGGTCAAATTTTGATATGATTTATTCTCAATTTTACCCTTGAAACAAAAAAGGAGGGTAATGTTTCCAAGATGTAGTTTCCCAATTTTGTCGCCTGCAAAGTTGTGAATCTATACAAACGTCTGTGCGACTCAGTGGCGTGCTGAGTGGCTCTTGCACGCTTTGTTTCTTATTTAAATTAAAGTGCACTTATCCATTGTTTTGTTGTTGGCTGTTTGTCTAGTACGACAGTCGCCATGTCAGAGGCCCTTAGGGTGGCTTGATAAACTCTCTTCAACAGAGTTGGCCACTCTCATTCGATAAGAAAAGAAGACTTATTCATTACAAGGTTCAACCTCATCATTTTCTTAAATGGCTTTTGGCATTGCCGCAAGTTTGCCAGTGTCACGTAGTTAACGAAAATACTAAAAAACAAACGCTGAAAGGATCGGCGTAAACATAATTATTGATAAATAAAACATACATAGTTACTGATAAGTTATCAGTTACCATGTATGTCTTTTTTTGCTATAGCTATAGTATTTTTAAGGACAACTTTATTACGTCAAAAGCAACTTTTTCTACGTCTTCTGGAAGTTTGAGTGGAAATATCAGCGGGTCCAGACTTAAAGTTAATGTGTTACCTCTAGTCTAAACTAAATGCATGGAGAACTAAAAAGTTTGATGATGACTCGCAAGTATTATGACAAAAATAACTAGCTTTCAGTGGATAAGTGCGCTTTTATCTAGATTTTTTGTCAAGTGCTACAAAGTTAATATAATGAGGATATTCTGATAAGAAAAATAATTTTAATTATTTCACTATCAAACTATCTGTAATAACTTTGTAAGTACAGTTAATTCACTTTTACCTTGGAATATATTTTGGTTCGTGTTGTGCCATCACGTTTTTCTTATAATAACACCAAGTACAGATTTCTATAAGGTTTATACATATACCTAAAAATACTATATAGATTTATGAAAGGGGATATGTTTGTAATATTTTGTAAATAAATAATTTATATTCGAGTTAAACTTAGCTTTAATAGTTATTATATTAGTACTGTAATGAAACATTTAATCCAAAAATGTGTACGAATATTTGTTAAATGTAGTTATATTTTTCAGATTTACTGTCTTGTGTATAAACTTGAATCAACGACGAATTAGTAATTTTATTTTGTCTCTTTCACTCATGTTCAAAACTATCAATGTGAGAAAGAGATAAACACAGATAAACTAAGCACTAGATTCAAGTTTTTAAATGAGACAGTTATTAGTGTTTTCTCATCACTCTAACATTATATTAAAGGGAGTTTTTTTTTTCTAACAACAATGAAAGGATGAATATATTAACTAAACGGTTTTCACTCACGTGTAAATCGCGTAAGTTGTTTACGCGTTTCGGATGTTGTGACATCCATCTTTAGAATCGGTCGATGTTGCTGCCCTGATGAAGCAGTGGAGCGACCCGAGGACGAAGCGGCCGGGAGTAGTAACATCGCCTCGCCTCCACCCCCACCACCCCAGGCCCCCGCGCCCGTGTCCCGGCGGGCCGCTCGCGCGGCGGCGCGCAGTCTGCGTGCTGCCGCGGTCCCAGTACATACGTTCTGAAGATAGATGTCATAACATCCGAAACGCGTAAACAACTTACGCGATTTACACGTGAGTGAAAACCGTTTAGTTAATATATTGATAAAATGTCTCACGAAAGTTTTAATATTAAAATGAAAAGATGGTTTATATACGTTCCTTTCAAACATAAGTTATAAAATGTTTGTATATTTCTCTATAAATACAAATTTACATTATTATTTCATACATAAACTGTCGTCAAAACAGTTTATAAAATCTCAAAATGTGTTACAGATTCGCTTACATATTATTTTTGTTGGAATTGAATGGAGAAAAACGCGTCAAAATATTTTTTTATTATAAAACCAAATTCTTTTACTTAAATCATTTTGTGACTAACATTTGAGAGGATTTTAGAGTAAAGTTCGTGATGTAATATCTCTAGTTGTTTGTAATTATGTTAATTATTTGAACAATGTACATTATTCTGTGTTTATAAGCCCACAAACTGTAACAATAAATATTTTCAACTACTCTATTGCTTTTATTTACTCAATATAATACATTCTTATAGGTTTTTGTAAGGAACAACAATCAATTCCATTTAATTTCCTTTATTTTCAAAAGTTTTACGATATCCGTTTTTCTTTTACTAACTACACAACTTAAGGTTGATTACTAAAAAATCTAACAGAATAAAAACATCCCAGACGTTACACTTAACATCCGGCAGGCTATAGTTAAATCCTTGTGATAAACAATATAATAAAATATTAGATAAGATATTTTAAGTACTTAGTTCTTTTTTTCACCACTGGAGGCGCTGCTCATCATACATTTTCAGTCTTAATAGGCAGTGTAGGTACCTATAATTCGCGAAAGAAATATAATTGCAAGACCGGAAGCTTAGATTAAGAGGGTCAAGTGCATTTAACGATAGAGAATTGATAACACATTAACATCATTAAGGTAAAGTATCAGTTATTATTGATATGTGTGTATTATAGTAACTTTTAGCTTGAGAGTGGTTTACGATATTTTAAAATGCATTTAAAGTAAAATAAGGCTGATGTATTCTAAGAATTGCAATCACTCCCAACGTATAAGGATTATACCTAATTATATAAACAACGAAACATCATTACACTTTAGAATCACTACATTTAGGCGCTTCCGTGGGTTGATACGTCAAATTGTAGGTTCTATCTAGCTTTTAGTTATAGTACGGTCCAGACGCTCTTAGGATAATTTGATACTCTGACACCAGAATTGGCCAGTTTCATACATCTTGCTTAGTGTGGGGCTAGATGGCGCTGTGTGCAATGTCCCGGAATATTTATTGTTCGTCTACTAAAAACACTTAAATTATAGGTACTAACTAAGTACGTATTTAACCTATTTTTTTATAAATAGTAAATTATATCACATCTACTGCAAACTTATCTCATATTAAAAATAAATAACCTAATTAGTGAACAGCTGTAACATATACATATAAATGTTGTAGGTACCTTGAGGAGAATGCACTCTCCTACAGCACGAGATCTCTCTCAGTGTACGAGATGCGTGCCACATAAATGAAATGTATTATAATTGTGTCCTTAAATATACATGGCTTCAACTATTAAGTAAATTAAGTTAGAATTAAGTTATATTAGTCAAAGCACTTTGTTACGTTTCTTGTGATAAAATAAAAAAAAAACATGAAAAAAAAAATACTTGTCAGTATCAGTTCACATTGGACTTGACTAGTTGTGGTCGGTCAATCATGTACTTACTTACGTAGGTAACCTACCTCTAAATACAAAACCTAGGTACTTACCTATGTACTATGCCCTACTTATAACCTACATGGTTGATCTGCCTCTGAGCCCGTTTCCCAGAACTCGGTCATTCAGCCTCGCCTATATATATATATATATGTATAATATAGCACACCATATTGTACAGCAGCCATTGTGTCCATGAGAACCCGGCCATACAATCAATTAGTCATACGAGATCAATTTTATTCATCGCGAATTCGATTTGTTACGGGAACCGCATTTAGCTGCGCCCAAGCGAACTTCCGGTGAGATGTCAAATAAATGACGGTTGAATTTTTAAAATTTTGGAATTAGTGATGTGCTAATTTTTTATTTGCATAATAAGTAGCTGTTATGTAAATACTTAAGTTACAACGATTATATCCTTGTTTTTTATTTTATTTAATATACGATAATTATAATAATATACTTTTCCTCATTAAAAAGAAAAGATTTTTTTTTAATACACAACTTAAAACTAGTTTAAGAACAATATTTAAAAATAAAAACAGAATTCTGTACGAAATATGCTTACCTATATTATTATGCTAGTGTACGGCCGTGGCTTCGCTCATATTTTTTCTTGGATAAATGTAAGCTTGGGACGAAGGCTTGGGAGCTTACGTGAGCCTTATTATATACATAGATAGATAGAGGACATAGACAAGTTCAAGAGTGGAAATGATCCGGGCTTGATACATACATACTTTAAAAGTATATTCAGTTAATTTAAGAACACATTCTGTTTTGTGTGCCATTATAAAATAATGGCACCGCGAGTCTTCGCAGAGTTACAATATGTAAATAAGACGATGATCTATACGGTTTGTGCTAAAAAAAGTACTTATGCTACTCATTTCTTTGTATTTATTTCTTACTCAATAGATGAGATAAGTTTTCATAATATCGTGACTTCTAGTCACGTCTATTGCCTACTACAACACAATAGCTATAACAACTTTTAATCTAGAAGGTAAAGACATCTCACTAAAACATCAAACAATAACGTAAGCTTCATTTGAGAGTGGTCGACTGTGATGTTGGTGTCGACAATTTCCAATCAGACTAGCGGCCTTTTATTTACAAAATATAGAGGTATCAGGTAATATAGACCTATTTTTAAATGTATCCTCTGATCAACAGAAGCGCTTTGATGTCAAATCTCTTTTTACCGTACCTTATGTAAAATTATTTTAGTTTTAGTTTTAATTTTAGCTACGCCCTAATTCCCCTCTTAACAGGGTAAATGTAATACATTTAAGCTAATAAAGGAATTGAATTGAATTGAATCATTTTGAAACTAGAAATTTCAAATTTTTTTTTTTAACAAATTATGATATTTTAATAATTTGAAACATTGCTCGTGCATGTTCATAATTGTCTCATTTTTTCCCTCGAATACAATGCAAGGTCCCATGAAGGATTTTGATGATGAACAAGATAAAGTTCAGTGTTCGTAAATTAATTTATGCACAAAGACGTCATATGAAGTAGGTATGTAAATTGTAACGTTCAGTTAGGTTTCTACAACACAATGGGCAAAAACAATGTGTGATTAATAAAATCTAAAATGACTAGGTAGTTAAGAATTGACATCACTCTATAACGTTGGTCGGTAGATGTAGTGAAAAGTAAAATGATCAGTCAAGTGTACGGTCAACTTTACGGCAAAAAGGTGCGCGCGATTCATCTGTACGTCACAATTGGTGCACAATAGCGAGTGTCGTAGCGCGCTCAGTGCCGCGCCGCCGCCCGCATGCCTGCCACGCGCCGCATACTCGCCCCGCGGTGGTTCCGCTCGCGCCGCTCCCCACACCCCGAGGAGCTCGATGACGTCCGCCCGCGGACCATCCCGCGAGACATGGACCGCAGGCCGCGCATCTCCCGCGTGCTCAGCTCTCCCGCCCGTGCCCAGCAGCCGCATCCACCCTTAGATGAGGAGTCCCTCGAGAGGGCCTCCCCTTCCATGGGGCACCTAGAGTACGTCCTCGCCGGCTCCTCACCTCCGGCGGAGAGCGCTCCGAATATGTACGACAGCTTCGAAGAACCACCCCTGGACTTAACTGCGCATATCTGTGGAGACTCGTTACGTCAGAGCGCTCACGAGCAGATGCGAGCCGTCGGTGGCCGTCTGAGACTTCTGGATGAACTGGAATCTGGCGCCATCACTCCCGAATTCATCACCGATACCTTGGCTACAGCGTCCGAAGCCGAGAAAAATGTTTGTCTCTTCTGGGCAGCGTTCCTCAAATTATCCAGTTTGTTAGCGCCATTGATAGAAGCCGGCGCCGACCCTCTGTATTATGACGCCCTGGGCCTGTCCCCTCTCCATGTCGCAGCATTCAGCGGATCGACAGATTGTGCCATCTACCTACTTTCATGCGGGATTGATCCTAGTTATATGCCTAGATACTTCGCTCCACTTCATTGTGCCGCGTTCGGGAATTCTGTGCAAGTGGCTAATTTACTAATCAGCAAAGGTGCATCTGTGCATACGGCAGTGAAGTACGTAAACTGTGAAGGAGGTTTGCTTCATTGCTCGGTCAGGGCTAATTCAGTGGAGTGTTTGAAATTGTTCATATCTCACGGAGTTGACGTTAACTTGATCGAGCCGGGCGGCACTAACGCCATCCATCTTGCGGCTGATTTGGGAATGATTCAATGCCTCGTGATACTTCTGGAGACACCGGGCGCTGACCCCAATGTAAGAACAAGAGTCGGCGACAGGGAATCGACAGCTCTTCATCTCGCTGCAGACGGTGGATTCGTTGAATGTATCGACCTACTACTCACAAAGGGAGCAGATGCAAGCTTGAAAAATCATCGTGGATTTACAGCACTCCACCTAGCCGCACGATCGTCTAGCTTAGAATGCGTTGAATCTCTCCTCAGAAAAGGAAACGCTCAACCGAACTCTTTGGACTACGACTTGAGGACGCCATTGCACGCCGCTATCGGAAAATCAGATTCTGCCTGCGATATCATTGAAACACTAATTAGCTGGGGCGCTAATGTGAATCAAAAGGACGAGTACGGTTTCACTCCGCTGCACCTAGCCGCTCTCGATGGTCTATCTGCATGTGTCGAAACGTTAATATATCACGGTGCTGACGTCACTACAAGATCTAAAAAAGGAAACTCGGCTCTTAATGTAATCGCAAGAAAAACGCCCGCCTCGCTTGCGATGATAACGAGAAAATTGGACTGCGCCATTACGCTGCATCACTCTCAGACGAGCAATAGAGAAGTCGAACTCGAACTTGACTTTCGTAGTATTCTGCAACATTGTTACCCGAGAGAGATCAGCTACTTGAACACGTTTGTGGATGAAGGGCAAAAAGAAGTTCTACTTCATCCCCTTTGTTCGGCTTTTCTTTACATAAAATGGGAGAAAATTCGTAAATACTATGTGGCTAGATTATTTTTAAGTTTTATTTTTATAATGTGCCTTACTTTGTATGTATTAACCGCCTTGGCTCATAATTGTTACAACGGAAGCAAAGACATGGAAGAAACAATCCAAGAACAGGAGCTTTGCCAAAAACAGTCGATTCTCGGGGATCTATTACGGAAAAATCCCTTCGTTATACAAATGCAGTGGTGGGTTTTGGCTGGAATCACTATATTTGAAATTTTTCGGAAAGTTTATGGTATCGCTGGCTATTCAACTGTAAAACAATATCTGATGCAATCTGAAAACATTATTGAATGGTTTGTTATTGTTAGCGTTTTTCTCATATCTTACATCTACACCAATATAACGTACACTTGGCAAAATCATGTCGGCGCGTTTGCGGTACTAGCTGGATGGACTAATTTGATGATGATGATTGGTCAACTTCCAGTTTTCGGGACTTATGTGGCAATGTATCAAAAAGTGCAAAAAGAATTTGCAAAATTGCTAATGGCCTACTCGTGTATTCTGATCGGCTTCACTATAAGTTTTTGTGTCATATTTCCTGACTCATCTTCCTTTGCGAATCCATTTATGGGTTTTATTACCGTGTTGACAATGATGATAGGCGAGCTGAATCTGGATTTATTGTTGAACGAGCCAGACGGTAATGACCCGCCAGTACTGTTAGAATTTTCGGCTCAAGTCACCTACGTACTATTTCTGATGTTTGTGACAGTAGTTCTGATGAATCTGCTCGTTGGTATAGCTGTCCATGACATTCAGGGCTTAAGAAAAACAGCGGGGCTTTCTAAATTAGTTCGACAAACCAAATTGATTTCTTACATGGAGCTCGCTCTATTCAACGGCTATTTACCAAAATGTCTGTTAAAAATACTTCACTCATCTGCTTTGGTTTCACCTCAAGCTTACAGAGTAGTTTTAAGCGTGAAACCTTTAAATCCAAGTGAAAAGAGGCTACCACGTGACATAATGATGGCCGCATACGATATCGCTAAAATGAGGAAACAATACGGACACACGATATCGTCAAGCGGTTCAACAACAGGCGCATATTCATGTTTTAAGAAATACGAGAACAACAACGACTCCAGTTACCGAGAGTACGGGTACACATCGGGCCTGGGAGGCATACAGGCGCGGTTAGATGAGACTTCGGAGAACGTGAAACAGCTGACGCAGGAAGTGAAAGAACTGAAGAAGCTAATAAGCGCTCAGCAGCTCGTTATCCAACAAGCCCTGGCCGGCGCGATGGACGGTTGATGATATAATGGCCGACCGAGTCAGTTAGTTTCAATGCCAACGGTACATAAGTCAACAAACTATAGCACGCGTGAATTGTTATACATGAGCTCGCTCGGACCCCTCTGTGGACGCTACGTATGGACTTAAATATAGATCGGGAATATTTCGTTAGATAAAAAATAAATTATAGTAACTAGGTAGGTTTAAATACTGAGATGATCTAGGTATACGTATTCTAGTTGGAGGAGTTGCGGAATGGACTAGACACTGTGATTGTAGATAAATAAAAGGATTATTGTTATAGGATGTTTTGTGATAATTATTACTCATGACAATAAAATTATTCGTAAAGCTACATTGGATGTGTTATTTCTTCTCATATAGGTATACATTTCAGGAGTACTATCAGTAAGAAGGTATATGTGAATGTCATAGTTTAGATAATATAACCTAGGGTAGTAGATAATAAGCGTGTATTATGGTTTCCTATTATTTTTAATCCTCTATTCAATGCAATTTCAAAATATCTTAATATCATAATAAATATAACAATGTAGCTTAGCTATGTAGTGTACATGAAATAATATTCCTAGTAAACTTTAGTAAAGTACAACTTTAGATAGGCTATTTTGCCCGTATCAGACAACTCTTAATAAATTCAGAAAAAATATATCTCTATATTTAAGTGTAAGTACTTAATTTATCAACTGTTTTAAAAATTTGAATATTTAAAATTTAAAAACACTATAACTACTTAGGTCAATCTATTTCGAAATTGAAATAATTAGCATTTTTTTAGCTATTGGTATTTGATGTTGGTATTTATTTTTTATTTTTCAAGTGTAGGTACCTACCTACCAAGTATTTCATTGTTAGGTTAGAGTATGATTCAGATTAAGTTCAATTTATTGCCAATTTTCACAATATTAGAAAATATAGAAATTGTAAATGTATTTTATAGATATAATGTTATTAATAATACACGTTAAATAATAAAGTTTTCTCACTAACTAGTTACGTAGAATAGTATTCTCATAAATAATCATTTTTAAAGATAACGATTCCATAACTATGCGTATGCATATCCGTGGTTGGGATAGGTTTGATTTTTATTTGCAAAAACTAAACCTAATCAAACCTTTATATTACCTAACCAGCGCTGAATACTTTTCTATTTTCGTACTTCTTTAAAAGCACTTAGGTAAAACTTGTTTACTTACCCGGGTAAAACTAAGATTATTTACCAACGTTCCCAGAAGAATGCATGATGAATTATTTGCCTTTATTGTTCAACCTTCTACTATGATAATTGATATGATATAGGTAGGTAGGTACCTATAACTTTACTATATACTTTATCAATCCCTACTGACCCCGGAACCGGACATGCGCACACCGCTTCCTCCTCCCACCCTCTGTGAAAATGACAGTCAAGACAATTGACATTTGCTCAACATTCTCAACATGCGCGGTTTCAGTTTCAAAACAAACAAGCCGCAAACCGATCGATAGCTCGAAAAGGAAGGGAAAATCTAGATTTAGGTCTCATCTCTTTCGCCCAGCGCTCGGACGTACCTTTATTGATTGTGTTCATGTTATCGGTGGGAGTTATACGGCAGGGCAATGCAGGGCAGTTTCAAGATCCAACTCATAAACATGGGGACGCGGGCGGCCGCCTGTGAGTATTCGCTGAAAAATCTCGCTTTTCACAAGTTAATTGAATTGTTATTGAAGCGCTTGCATGGTGATTAAAGCCGTTTATTTTTCAGAGTTGTCTGAAACACACCGTCGGTAGGCAAAGCTTTTTGTGTTATAAATGCAGCCCTCAATCGAAATGCAGTTAAATGCGGAGCCGTTGTTGCAGAAAGGTGACCATACGCGTCTGTTATTGTCGCACGAGACCCCTCTGTCCTCCACGCAGCGCTCCTGAGACATCTCACCTTCTAATTTACTCTTCTCAAGTTTCACTCAACTTCTAGTCAAACCTTTGTCAATTTTACCTCATGTCAGTGACCTATTTAATCTCAAAGGCCGAATATCTTCATTCTAAATGTTATCTGCCCAGTTTTGTACAGTTTCCTTCCCTTTAGAGGCATTATCCTAGTGTCTTACACATTTTCATCTCTTCTAAATGATACTTATTAGTTAATTTGTAACCAACTGTTTTTGTGACTTGCTTTGAGGGTTGCCTGCCTACTCTCTGCTCCCAATACAGACTGGTGTAAATATATTGTGCATATTTTAGAACTCTTCTCCTCTGCCTAGTATTTTTTATACATAACACACATTTTCTTTACAATACTTATATCATTTAGGTGTAATGAACCCTACTGGGTTTCAAAGGTAATTGTCCTTAACAACCCAAAGAGCAATAATAAGTTAGTATTTTTTAAGGAATAATGTTATAAACCAATTTACATATCTCAAAGAGGTTTTTAGGTATTTTCCTGCTAGCAACCCGGTGTCAGCTTATAGCCAAATGTTGGCAACCCGATGAATGATTGATGTCTGTAGTAAATGTGTGGATATCCTCAATGTGGTCTGTGTGTATTATTGTTCATTGTTTTGTTGTTCTGCTAGCTATAGTAGTTACTTACTTTTTTTTAGTTATACCAATATTCTCCTGATACGCTGTCAATATGATTGGCAAAAACCTATCTTTGCTAGAACAAAAACCGTGGCCATGACAGTTTTTTTTTTATGTAGTATAGGTTTATGTTTGACTACAGCCTGCCTGATGTTAAGCATTGCTGCAGTTGTCATCAGCCATTAGCTATTATTTTTAAAGGTTTAAAAAAATTCATCATTCATTCATTCATTTTTGTAACAAAAATATGAAATACTTACTTAAATCTTTATTTTGAATGGTAGATGTAAAGCAATGAGAGGATTTTTATTATCAACCAATTTGCATTAATTAGGCACATAATGGCTGTTATTAAAGACATTAAAACATGAGTGTAGGTGTTTAAATTACTATTTTTATGCAGAAGGGAATCCCAGATTCTGATTCAATGAGATAAATTGTTTTGGCTTAAAAATAGGTAGGTACTTAAGTAACAACAGGCAATATTATAATTTTTATATCCTGTTTGATATACCTAGTGTCTTCCCATAACTAGCCATAACAATAGCTAAATGAGATGTAAGTAAAATAAATAATTACTTAACTAATTCAAAATTATCTATAAACTGACATGTTGTTGTTTATGTTTATTGTTATTCATGATTTATTAGAATAGAGTAAATCTGTATAAACTGTACAGTTTTGTTCAATGAAAGTTCTCTAATTAGGGTTTGTGTGTGTTTTTCTTTCTATTTCAAACTTATTTGACAGAATGACCTCCAGGTTTCAGCAGTGACACTCACTCTCTGTATAGTATTCTAGTTGTTTTCTTGCTTTTTTAAATTTCTTAGCCTCAATTTATTTTCATAATTCTATCTGACTCCTTTGACTGTTTTATTTAGAGTGAAAAAGGATTGTGTTGGTTGGAAGCCTGCAGTGTTTGAATGTATCATTATATTGTATGTATATTTGTTCATTACCTATATGTATCTTCTATTGGGACAGAATAACTAATCAATTATTAGTGTTAATGTTGGTTCAATTATACGAGTAAGTAGTTTGATAAAATAAACTCATATGTGTTTGTCTCTTAAGAACTAATGGGAATTGATGAATATAAGGTTGTGAAATCCGCATAAGTAGGTACATGAAACACAATATTGTAGTATTGAAACTTTAGAACACCATTGCAGGTGAATTATTAAAGAAATACTTAAGTGAATAAAATATTAACTTTGTTTACTTCCTAACTAATCCTTATCACCCAGTCACGGCGAAGATCCGCAGTCTGTATGACGCACAACTGCGTCTAATGCACAACATACAGCCGCTGCCATCTGGCGTCGACATCGGGAACATCGTCAAGTACTTCTCGCAGACACTGCTTAGTAAGTACACTTACACTAGCCAGTAAGTATTACACTGCTTAGTAAGTACACTTACACTAGCCAGTAAGTATGACACTGCTTAGTAAGTACACTTACACTAGCCAGTAAGTATGACACTGATTAGTAAGTACACTTACACTAGCCAGTAAGTATGACACTGTTTAGTAAGTACACTTACACTAGCCAGTAAGTATGACACTGCTTGGTAAGTAATGTAAGTATAACCTTAAGTTCTTCTTCTTCCTCCTTTTTTTTAGTTAAGTTGTTTTTTTGTTGTTTTCTTTCTTTGTAATTCATATTGTGTGTTGCAATAAAGAATTTTCTATCTATATATCTACTTTATACCTAGGAAAAATCAATATTATGGTTAAATCTAGTATTCTAATAAAATCATCAGTAAAATTTGTGTATCACATACCATACATATATTGTAGGTACATACTCAGTGTAGGTTATATTGTACTTACCTATGAGTAAGTATGTTACCAAAATTTGGGAACCAGTAAAATTCAACTCTCACTGTGTTCTGTTCGCTTAAACTGATATTAGGGTTGGAACTACGAGTATTATAGCACTTCCCTATATATTTTTATTGATTTGGCCATGTCCATTCTCTTTTTTCTTCATCATCAATGAGCAGCCTGAGCTGAGCCCACTGCTGGGCACATGTCTCTATAACTTTTACGCCAGTATCTAATCCCTGTCTAGCACTATTATTGTCCGGAAGTTACCTTCAAACGTTCTTCCCCAGGCGTGTTGAAAGACGTCCCCCGCTCCCCGCTGGAGATGATTCGAGACGCAGACAACGACAGGGAGCGCATGGCTCTGTACCCCAACCTGGATTACAAGGGGCTCTTCAACGCCATCTCGCAGCTGGTCGACTCGGCGCCGCACCTGGTTTATGGCATACAAGGTGATAAATGGACACGGTCCTTCTTTTTATCGTATCATCATCATCATCAGCCTGCTATCGCCCACTGCTGACCATAGGCCTCTCTTCTTGTACGCCATTATGTACATTCTCTTATCGTATGAGAGTGGCCAACTCTGGTGTCGAGAGTTTATCAAGCCGGGCCTCTGATATGGCTTAACAATAAAATTGCCGTACTAGACAAACAGCCGGGACCTTCAATTGTTGAACATGTCACCCACGGAAGCGTCCAAAATGGAATGTCACATATTGTTCACCTATCGGAAGACTGATCGCTTCCCCCTTTGCTTAGCGGGCGACACAATCCATAAAATTATTGAAGCTTACATTCCTATAAGTAGTCTTATTGAAATATTAATTGTTGTCGGCGCCAGTCACTGGTCAAACGATATCGACGCTTGTCGAAGTCGCAGTTCCAGTCGGGGTTGGATTTTTTCCTAACTTATCCTGATGGGTATTGTTGCGACTGGCACCGACTCCAAATATTACGAATTTCAATAAGTATACTTATAGGATTGTAAGTTGATAATTTGATAGATTCTTTATTCACAATTCTGAATTTTGTAGTCGCAAAAATGAAAATAATTTATTTAATAACTCTTTAGTGACACGAGGGCGCAAGCGAAGTGAGCGCGAATTTTTTTATGACTTTTCATATTCTAAGGATTTATATCACCCCGATCAACAAACTCAATGTTGAAATCAGCATCAGAATCGGCCTACCTTTTTTAGTTTTAGGCACTAGGTAACAAATGTATGTAAGAAACGCCCTCTAGTGAGTAATCAACGAATCAAACATAAATAAATTCATTTGTTAAACAAATCTAAGCCTATTAGAGAAAACCGCATCAAAACCAGGCTTATAAATATAATGTATGCAGCAGCGCCCCCTGGTGAATTGGCATTGTAATACATAGCTAGAAAGATGCACTGGCAATCAAACCTCAACACATCACAGAAAACTGTATCGAAATCTCACTAGTCGTTTTGGAAATTTAGGTATGCATAATATGTTGGATTATTGTTTTTTTTTAAATAGTACTGGACCGAATGAAAAAAATATGGGACCATTTCGGAAACAATCTCGAACGAATAAAAAACGAATTTTTGAAATCGCTTCACACTTCAACTTTCAGAAGACTTGATAACTTCCTTTTTTTGAAGTCAATTAAAAATGCATCTTAACGGCAAAAAGAAAATAGAATGGGATCACATTTCATGTAAAAATACTTCATTGCGTCATTTAATTATTTCATAATTTGTTTATTTGGAAATCGACGTAGAGAATGATACGACATTTTGTAGATGTTGTCAGTAAAACAGTTCTTTATGTTTTAGCCAATTTCTTGTAGCAATTCTTATTCATTGCGAGTTTTACACTGTATTCTGGGTTATTCCGTAAATACAGAACACAGTTACACACACTTAACATTTTATAGGTACCTATAGTATACGTATTTATGAAATAATAATGAAAGTGTATAAAATGAAAGTGTATGTACCTATAAAATAATAATGAAAGTGTATAAAATGAAAGTGTATGTACCTATAAAATAATAATGAAAGTGTATAAAGTGAAAGTGTATGTACCTATAAAATAATGATGAAAGTGTATTAAACAATTAATTTAATCGCCCTAAGTAATATGTGCCTTCATTAAAAGTTTTTTTTAATCCTTACTGTGTTACTGTCTAATCTAGCAACATTACACGCACACAATTACAACCGATTCCCTTTGATTCGTGCCCGAAAAACCGACAAGTCACCGATAGCGGCAATCACGACGGCGATTAGGAACGATGATGGGCGACTACAGGCGAGTAGCCCTTCTACACTATCGTGATCGCTTATGATCGCCCATCATGGCCGATAATGGAGAGGAGGCATTACACATGTATGTGATACTAGCTACGTTCCGCGGTTACCTGCGTTAATCCGGGAGAAAAGTAGTGGAAATTCGCAAAAAAATGTGATTCTCCATACATTTCGTTCGAGGGCGATGATGCGATGAACTTTTTGTAGGAAACAGCTGTTTCTTTCGAGCATTTTAAATATTCCTAAAGCAAAAATTGTTGCATTTTACACACTAAACCCGCCCTTAACAGGTTATACGTTACTTACCAGTCACATTATAGTATAGTAGTAACACGTAGTATGATATAAAGTATGTATTTTTCTGATAACATACAGTTGCCGAATTCAATGTGCAGAAAACGGGTGCTGTACCCGAAAACGGGTAGCACGATTATATAATGTATATAATTAGCTTTTGCCCGCGGCTCCGTACGCGTTATTATACATACTAGTGGACGCCCGCGGATTCGCTCGCATTATTTCAGGTTAAAAAGTAGCCTATGACAATCTTCCCACTCAGCAAGGTAATGTTGCTGCTAAGTTAGCAAACGTTGCATTTGCTACGTTGTAAGTTACATTTGCAAGTTGCAATGTTCATGCAAGGTTACAAAAACGTTGCAGCAAGCTTGAAAGTACCCGCAATCCAAGGAATTTTTGCAACATTGCATTTGAAAGTTACAGCAAAGTAGAGCAACTTTCAAATCTTGCTATCTGATACCTAGCAAAATAAAGTTGCCGTAAGTTGCAGATACACGGTCTGTGGTAACGTTGCAGAAATGTCTGAGCAAGCTTGAATACACGAGTATTTCAAGGTATTTTTGAAACGTTGCCTATGAAAGTTATATTACATTACAGTAACTTTTAAATTTACCCATGTAAGGTTATTTTTAAATGGATCTAGTTTTTCAATACTGTAATTGTTTTTTTTATAAATTATCTGCCATGCTGCGAATACCAGCACCTTTAGTCATCGCTCACAATAATATTAAAGTGACATGAACATGGTTGAGTATTTGATTCTCAAAGACTAGCAAAACGGTGAGTGTTGCGATGACATAGAGGTGGGGGTATTTATAGTCGTGTAAGGCAGGCAGGAGAGAGACCCGCGACGGGGTTAGTCGGCCGTTGGAACTCGAAAGAGTGTTTTCAATAGATTGTGAGCTAGGAATTTAAGTCAGATTGACGATTGTGATTTAGAGTAATAAGTAAAGATGAATTATTATATTTGAAGTGAAATAATGAAGCTGGTGTTAAATTTATCCCTGTAAAGTAAGGGTACTCTTACATCTCAGAAGCGGAACTTCCCACGTAAGTACGGTTCTATTATGCAATTTCTATTTTGAAAGGTATTTCGATTTTGACAATACTCAGTAAATGAAATCAATTATTGATTCCTTAAACTGTGGGCTTGTAATTGTTAACAATCTTAATCATTGTAAATAATCACAGAGCAGATATTTAATATTTTAAATTACCATATTTTTAGATTGAAGTATTAATAAAAGAGGGTAGGCATAAGTGTTAAGATCTTTCCTGATATTAAAAACCTGTGAGGTTGCATTGGTTGAAATGGTCATATGGTATGGCTTGTATGGTTATACCGCCATTTAACACTGAAGTTTGTATAATTTACATGTTTTGCTTTTATATATTTACAAAATATATACATTATAAAAAAATACAGGTATTCTTACGATTAATCATTTGCTTAAAAGCAGACTTCAGTTGCGCTGTCCATATGTTACGGCTCTTATTGTTAATATATATAGCCAGGTTTCAGGTCGATATTTTACAGTAAAGTACCCGCAGATCTGTTTATAAGAAATATTAGATGTTCGTAATTGGATAGTCAAGGAAGGAACACTTGCATAGTTCTAGGTTGTTGAACCATTATTATTAGAATGTTCTCGAAAGCATGCAATAGACCATTGCTACAAGTAACATATTGTTTTATTTTTACTAGAAGGTTTCACTTAATATTTTATTTTGTGGTTTTCAAAATCACTACACTACTAAAGCAAACTCACTCCCCGCGTCTGTCCCTATGTCGATACTCTGTACGTAATATGTACATATGCTTAGATCTTTAAAACTACACAACGGTTTGATGCAGGTTTTCGTAATGGATAGTGATCTAAAAAGGTTTATGTGCGTAATTTTGCTGCTAAGCCACGGGCAAAAACTAGTAAAACATAAACTAGTTCATAGTTTATTTATTAACATTTCTAATATTTGAAATTGTCTGCGAGTTCCAGAACGTGATCGAAGAAAAGGAAAGCTGGTTGGAGACACCTTCGTGCAGTTAAAGTAGAGAGGGTGCCTGCTGCTACGTCGTGAGAGGAGCAAGCTGCTACGTCATGAGAGGAGCCTGCCGCTACGTCGTGAGAGGGCAGAGACACCACGACATACCGACTAGCAACGAGGCGGGATCAACCACGGGCTTCGCACACCACGTACAAGGTCACGTAGTCCTTTATTTTCTTATAACGATTTTGCTAAAATAATTAATATTTTCTTGTAACGATGTAATGAAATAATGCCGCAGAGCATTTTTCGGGCAAAAATCAGAGAATACGAGTCAGCGAGATGAGACTATAGGAGATCGTTGCCTATGAAAGTTATATTACATTACAGTAACTTTTAAATTTACCCATGTAAGGTTATTTTTAAATGGATCTAGTTTTTCAATACTGTAATTGTTTTTTTTATAAATTTATCTGCCATGCTGCGAATGCCAGCACCTTTAGTCATCGCTCACAATAATATTAAAGTGACATGAACATGGTTGAGTATTTGATTCTCAAGACTAGCAAAACGGTGAGTGTTGCGATGACATAGAGGTGGGGGTATTTATAGTCGTGTAAGACAGGAGAGAGACCCGCAACGGGGTTAGTCGGCCGTTGGAACTCGAAAGAGTGTTTTCAATAGATTGTGAGCTAGGAATTTAAGTCAGATTGACGATTGTGATTTAGAGTAATAAGTAAAGATGAATTATTATATTTGAAGTGAAATAATGAAGCTGGTGTTTAATTTATCCCTGTAAAGTAAGGGTACTCTTACACCCATTCAAAACCTATCACTATACTTGACAGATTGTCATTATACCTTGTCTGAAACTTACTGTAAGTTTCAGACACAAGATATAGAGACATCGTTTATTTCAGAAACGTAGCCGAAAGTTGCTATACAAGGTTGTGTTTAGGTTTCTGTTAAACTTTACGGAACGTTGCAAGTGTAATGTAAATGCAACTTTTCGAGAAACGTTTGAATTTAAGTTCCTACTAACCTTCTGAAACGTTGCGAATGATATCTAGTCGCAGCTTTTGTGTGAAATGTACTTAAAAATTGCTATCGTAGGTTGTACTTAGGTTCCTGCAAAGCTTCTGGAAAGTTGACGAGTGAAATATAGTCGCAACTTTTAAAAGAAAAGAAACGTAGGTGAACGTTGCTTTGCTATCAAAAGCGATATTTTTCCGACTTCGATAGGACCTTTTATTTCATGGGGTCTACCAGGGGGTCTTCAAATAAGTTTGATAGGATTTGATAAAATTGTCAGTAGTATACGTAGGAGGTCGCCTCTTACGAATCCTGCTGTCAATTTTTATTGTTTAATGTTCCAAACCATCCAGAGATGACGCTGAAAATGTTTAATCTAACCAAATATATTGTTGTTTTGTTTTACTTACATGTACAAAATTTTGCAAGAATATTTGTTAAATACTGTACATAAATTAAAATAAAAAGAAGTAATTTTTCTTAAATCATAAAATCATAGATACAATATAATATTAAAAAAATACTTTTTATTAAATCATATTCAAAAGTAGTTGACATTGACACAGACAACAGAGTTTTTTTTCTTCTTTGGCCATAACTTTGTATTGTGCCATATCTTAAGTTAAAAGACTACAGAGTTTTTTTATTTGCAATGTTGAATAAATTGATGTTCACAAAATGTTGTTTAATATAACAAAATATATTTTGCTAAAATACAATGTTTATTTTTATTTTAAAATATGAATATTTATCAGCAACTGAAATAAAAAATATACCTGATTATATTTATTTTAGTGTCGAAACTCTTTGGTCTGAACTCTTTATTCTGTAAAATTTAGAAGAAATTCATTTGACATAAAAGAATACATAATTTGTCAAAGGGATGTCCGATCGCAATAAAGTATCGTATCGATAAATTCTGAAAATATCAATATGTATTTTATATTATTATTTTTATTGAATTATGTCGGTATGTTTTGACTGAAAATATTCGTGTAATTCATTGAACATCATAGGCTATACAACATCACGCTGCAATTTATAGGAGCAAAGAAACAATGGAAAAAACGGGGAAAATTATTCATCTTTGCGGGCTTCCGTTACGTGTGCTGTGAAAACGGTTCAAGTCATGGGTAACAGCTATAATTTATAAAGCTGAAGAGGTAGTTTACAAAAATAAATATAATGCCCAAAATAACTATTCCACACGGACGAAGTCGCGCGCACAGCTAGTTTAAAATAAATCACAAACAACTATTTGGTCAGCTAAAGTAGAAATTTACAAGTATAGGCAACTTAAAAAACTAAATTTTATAACAGCAAATCAAGTCGATACTTATATCGATATTTTTTCAACAACCCTAATTTGTCATTTGTTGAAAAATTCTTATATTTCTAGTTTTATGCGTAATTTTAGGATATATTGGTGATATTTACATCGTTAGCCGCTAAAAACATTTCTTTGTGATGAAATATGTAAACAGAAGCATCAAAAACATATTCAGGCAAGTATACCTACTTAGTAAACCTTCCTTTACATACTTAACTATTATGTAACTTTTCTTCAAAACGATCGCATCCCTGCGTTGTCCGTTTATCTTAGAGTATCCAGGCTTCATATAACGGTTATGCCATGGGAGGAAGCATCAGTAAGTGACCTTCCCGTGAAAATACGTTCGTTGTAGCCAAATCAGATAGAAACGCATCATCGCTAATAATGATGATGCAGTTCCGCGTGTATTCACTATTCAGTATCCCCGTGATCATTATCAAGGGCATAGATCTAAGCAACCCCAAACCAATCTATTATTACTAAGTATTTAGCCATGTAACTAAATTAGTATAAGAAAAATTGTGTTTAAGTACCTAGATATTGTAAGAAATGTGCTATGCCCTAAACTTCAAACAAGCAAAAGGGTCACACAATTCAATCTTTTTTAGAATTAGTTCTAAAATGTAATATTGTAATGTGTACAGCATAAATAAATAAGTAAATCTGTCTAAGGACTAATTTGAGAATATCAGTTTCATATTATTACTATTTATTTACATGAAATAGGCTCACGCTTGACTACAACTTGCCGGACGTTAAGCAACGTTATAATCTACGATCTAGCGCGCTTACCTAGAAGAAACCGGTAATTAATTTATGCTATAACCTATTCATTATTTTGCAGTGGTAAACCTTCGCCTCGCCAGTCACCAACCATCTCTTTATGAAGAAAGTATTTATATTTACTACAGACCGAAGACGAGGGACAAAGTAGAGTTAGCAAATTTGAATGGTAGTGATAAAGTGATTAACATGGTAAACACTAGTAAACAGCAACGATATCGTCTTTAAATACTATAAAGTTTATTCCTTATATTAATTTCAACATTTGAAAATAAATACTTAATAATCTGAGTGTAAAAGGTTTCATATTTTATTTATTTCTATGAAATACTCGTGGACGCCCACGTTTTTCTTCGCATTATTTCGGAATAAAAAGTAGGACCTCATACTACTAACGTAGGTACCAAAAACCATGATGTTTGTCGAATATCTTCTTTGTACAGATTTTGACCCTCTCTAGTTTTGTTATATGTATATAGATAACTATCCCACTTCACTAATATTATAATGGGTAAAGTAAGTGTGTGTGCACGTTTGTTAAAACAAATACTAACCTTAGCTTAGTACCTATGGGTGGGGCTAAGTAACGCTGAAATATTTTTTTTTATACTTAAATATGTTATTGTTTTTCAGCAAATACGGGGAAATTCAAAATGATGGGTGCCCATCCAGGCCGCTGATGAAATACAAAATGCTTATTTGGAATACGTGCGAATGCTGTAGAATTTGGTCTGGTGCAGTTCACCATTGTGAACATGTTCTTGGACAAATTAACAGCACTTGCACCAGTTTTCCGGTATAAGTATTTTGGAGTTCATTGTGACGCGTGGGTGGGTGCCTGTCATTTTGAATTTCCCACTTTTTTTATAATTTAATTAACTAACTGAGCGTTCGTAAGATAGCGCTATTTTTGATCTTATTTTATTTCCATATTTTATTCGTATTTCTTCCCTTATAAGGGTAATAGTATTTTTTGGGGTCTACTAAGTCTGGGAGTGAACAAATAAACTTACAAATATGCTTAAAATTCTACTTTGCGTGATTTAAACGAACAAGTGGCGCCATCTAGTTTTGATGGGCCGAACTAAACTGACTTTCAATTTAAACAGAGGTTAGAGATATAAATGTTTTTGTTTCTGTGCACTAAGAGCGTCACTTTTTTAATGTACTTATATTTGGCGTACTGTAAGAATGCCTGTGTTTGCGTATAGGTCGCACGTCGGGTATCGGTAGGGTCTTTTATACATAACTTTTTAATTAAGACTTCATATTACTTCATATTACATATTATATATCACACTAGGTCGGGGTTATATATTTGAGGCTTTTGGCGTGGAAACATTGGGGCCGTGGGGACCGGGAGCCCATAAAATATATAAATTTTTAGTAGAACAGATAGTTCAGGCAACCCGTGACCAGCATGCTGGCGCATTCTTGGCGCAAAGGATAAGCATTGCCATCCAACGTGGCAATGCCGCCAGCATGCTGGGAACGTTGCCTACAGATATACTTTTTTTATAGGTGTTTTAAGTTTATTAAAAGTTTTAGTTTATAAGTTAGGTATTAATTACTTAAGTTTTTATTTTAAATTAGTAAAATTTGTTTTGTAAGTTTTTATTCAATAAATGTCAGTACCATTGAAACTGGAAATCATATTACTAACATACTAAAAATCTGATGAAGATGATCCGTTCAGCCGTTTTTGCGTGATGGGTGTTATATATATTTATTTGTGTTTTGATGAAAGGGAAAATTTCGAGAAATTGTTGGAACGTGTTCTGCTATCAATTCGAAGTATCTCCAAACAATACTTCAATGTTCAAGACTTTCGACCCTCTTCAGCTTTATTATGTGTAGAGATCGATTGATAGACCATCCTCTTGAATCAGTCTATCTTTAATAAACCCTGCATCTAAATACGATGTGCAGTTCTCAAGATCTAAGTACATACATAGGGTCAGACGCGGGAACCGACTTTGCTTTAAGATAAGATAAGATAAGATTAATTAAATTTAATAATTTAATCGTATGGCATTATCAAGTAGGCTATATAGGTATAGGAGGATGCAGTGAGAGTGGCGAAGTTCTGGTCTGCCAGAAATATCTAGACCTGACACTGGACACAAGCTCGATTAGAGAAGAAGATATGACATCATAATAATCGTATACTAATATTTGTTTCAGCGTTTGGGCAAGCAGTCCTCCAATGCCTGGGCTGCCTGCTCCCCTTCCTGGAGTACGACATCATCGACAACCTGCCGTACTTGGTGGCTTACTGCGTGGCCGTGTTGCCAGTGCCGCTGCACCAGGAGATACTGAACCTGCTCTGCTACTATATACTGCCGTTTACTATCAGTGAGTAGTCATACAACCATTCATACAAACAGTACAATGTTTCATACAAAGTCATACAACCTGCCGTACTTGGTGGCTTACTGCGTGGCCGTTACTTACACTTTTTAACTAAAATAGGTTTGCACTAGACCATGGTTTGCCTTGTAGCAAACCATAGCTATGGCTATGGCTTCACTGAGAACCCAATAACAACAATCTCTCATACATTTATTTTTCTTTCGTATGTCACTGCATTTAAGAAGACAAGTAGTATATTAATATAAGGTGGTATTAATTTAGTGAACCACATAATAATGGCTTTCAGGGTCTAGGTATAATGACGGGATAGCTAAACACTGGATAAGTGTGTTTTTATTTTCTAATTAAGTATTAATTTATTTGTCTGTTCATTTCAGCGCGCAAATACGCAGGCCTTGAGCAAGAGTCGCAGGCGTCGCAGTCTGTCGCGGCCATTGTCATGATGGTGTTCCAACACTCCAACAACCCAGGTACCTACTAAAATAAGGTACATATCAAAACCAAAAAAAATGAATATATGGCGCGCCACTTGTTCTTGTTCAATTTATTTCTCATTTTCTTAAAGATTAGTTATACTGTTCACGTGTTGTGATCACGAAATTAAAAAATAATTTATGAATAATTTTACTTGTTATGATTAACTATGTAAATTTGATGTATCTACTTTGTACTCTGTTTAAAGAAGTGTAGAAATAAAACATTAATCTGTCTGTCACAATTTACTGTTAAACAAAACTTTATTTTCTTGTTCTTATGAATAATGAATTTGTTTGCATAGACTTTATCAATTTGTTGGTTTATTCTCAAAAAGTACTGAACCGAATGAGAAACAAATTATGGGACCATCTCGGAAACCATACCCATCGAATAAAAAAATATTTTTTGAAATTGGTTCATAAATAACGTAGTAATCGCGTAACATACCCATAAAAATCTTTCAGAAGACTTGATAACCTCCGTTTGAGAAGTCGGTTAATTATAGGAAAATGACGTATCCCACAGAGCTGGATATAAAAAAATATATAATAATCATTAAAACATGTTAAAAAAAGTAAGAGGAACTGTGAGGGACGTCGTAAAGATGCACGACGTCTATGACGCAAAAAAGCTTGTAGGATGTACTTATATTATTATATAATATCTGTCCGCAGCCCACCACTGCCAGCTCCTCGAATGCCTGATGTCCATGAAGCAGACAGTCGTGAAAGACATCCTCAGCGTCATCGCGTACGGCACCTGGGGCGCGAGACTCTCGGCCGCCAAACTGCTGTTCTACTACTGGCCGCCATTTGACGCCAAGTTGTTCGACAGAAAGGGGTTGCTATGCAAGTTTTCCAGTAAGATATTTAATTTACTTAGCATGCTAGTCCGGCATGTGAGTATGGACTCTATTTTGTCTGTATAAGGTTCTTTTTTGAATGTTTTACTTCACTTGGCCAAAAAACTTTTCTACTACTGGCCACTATTTGACACTAATCTCTACGACAGAAAGGGGTTGCTATGCAAGTTTTCCAGTAAGATATGTAATTTACTTAGCATGCTAGCCCGCCATGTGAGTATGGACTCTATGTTGTTTTGTATAAGGTTAATTTTTGAATGTTTTACTTCACTTGGCCAAAAAACTTTTCTACTACTGGCCACTATTTGACACCAAGTTGTTCGACAGATAGGGGTTGCTATGCAAGTTTTCCAGTAAGATATGTAATTTACTTAGCATGCTAGCCCGCCATGTGAGTATGGACTCTATGTTGTTGTTTTGTATAAGGTTAATTTTTGAATGTTTTACTTCACTTGGCCAAAAAAACTTTTCTACTACTGACCACTATTTGACACCAAGTTGTTCGACAGATAGGGGGTGCAAGTTTTCCAGTAAGATATTTAATTTACTTAGCATGCTAGCCCGGCATGTGAGTATGGACTCTGTGTTGTTTGTATAAGGTGCAATTCTATTGTTTAAAGTTTTATAACTTACGACTTTTCTCGGCCACTTACTATTCTACTAGAGGCCACCTTCGATTTTAAGATATTTAATTTACTTAGCATGCTAGCCTGACATGTGAGAATGGACTTTATGTTGTCTGTTTAATAGTACATTGTTACCCAAGGGGTGAAAGTAACTTATTTAGTACCGAGACGGGGTTTGGCGCCCGAACGCAGTGAGGGCGCCAATAGTTCGAGGGACTAAATAAGTCTTTAACCCGAGGTAAACACTGTGCTTTTCATTACAAATACAAGGAAAGTAAAATAAAAAACATGAATATGTAAAAGGTTTTCCACTACCGCTTTAGCCTCTTCTCTTAAAAAATCAGGCGTTAAATTCATATCAGAATCAGATGAACTCAATTTATAGGTACAAATCTCTGCTACAAAAGTCTTCAAATTGAAAAAATAAATGAAGATCGAATTGCCGCTTTTCCGCCATTTTGTTTGTTTTTTTTTCTGTGGCCGGCCAGCTATTCAGCCATTATTTTTTATTTTCATCATTGAAAAATGGTAAATATTTTGCCCAAATCTAAGCTATTTTAAAGAAATTGTTGAAACTAAATAATAATAAAGTTATTTAAAAAATATATATTCTTTAATCAATACTTAACTTTAACTTATTTCAATTTGACATCGTGGCTGTATAGAAAGTTGGAACATGGTTCAATAGATATGTGAAAAAGAACTAGTTTTTTTAAATAATTTGACAGCTTTCAGTTGAAAGCGACTCTCCCTAGGGATGAAAAGTATTACTTTCATCCCGCTCCTCAGGCAACTTCAGACCTACTTTCAGAGTATGAGTAATTAAAAACTCATTTTTGATTGTTGGATGTAAGATGATGCTTGGATAAAGTTAGCCTCTCTGTATATTTGCACAAAAAACTGTTTGTTGATCAGTCTGATAATGAAAAAGAGACAAAACACTGACCAACTAGGTAATAACTCATTTTATCACATGTTTAACTAATGTATGTTGAAATGTGTGTGTTTTGAAACCAACTTCCAAGAAGCAGGGTTTCTTTTATGACTGCAAAGAATGTTGTTTGAATCTGCATGGCATCAGAAATTATTCTGTATTCTTTTTTGTCGTATTCGCACGAGCACAATATTTTTTACGTAACTTTTGATCTCATCATTTTAATAAGTATCTTTTAAGCATAAAAATAACATAAAGTTTCTTTCATATGTTATTTTTATGCTTATTTTTCAAGTTATGTATGGATTTGCACTCGCTAAACGGTGAAGGAAACCATCGCGTCGTGAGGAAACTGTCATGTTTGAGGACTACGAAAACATGTGTTCTCCTTATACTTACCCAAGAAAAATCATCAACTGAATTAGTTCAGCGGGGGGGACACGACCCCCTAGTAATGAGGATTACTATTCAATAAAGTTTTTTTTCTGTAAAATGAGACAAGACCTTAAATATATACTCCGGTTCCTTACAGACGACCTGGTCCCGTTCCTGTGCCAGCGAGACATGTGCCCTAACGCGGGCTCGGCCGAGGCTGCTAAGGTATACTTATCATTTAATTTTAGTCTTCTCAATTCAATAGGGGCTATAAAATGCATTAGAAAATAGTGTGAAATAAATCACGTTTTCTTTGTCTATATTTCACACGTGCTTGAGTGTGTTTGTTCTTCTTTCACTCACTGTTAGAGAGGTAGGTACATATATTAGATAGAAAGTGAACGTCACAACTTGATCGTTTGGACTTATTTGGCTGTATATTAGGAAAATACAAAAAAATATATAAAATCCCTTAATTTTTGTAACATGTAAAGTCTTATGGATGATGAATTTGGCATGGGCGATATTGGCGTATAGCAAGGCAGTGTAATCTCAAAACTAGGGTAAATAATACATAAACGAAACATTTATACCTGTATTGTTCACAGGTGTGCTACGATCACTGCATCAGCGTTACGTTTGCTTCAGACAGTCCTCCGCCGCTGTATCTCTGTATAGAGTGCGCTAATGAAATACACAGGTACGAAAGAAATACACAGAGAGCTGTGACCACGCTTTTGTGAATCTAGAAAGCGTTGCAAATGTACTTATAATTTTTTTTACATTAGACAATCAGGAATTTAACTTAAACTTATTGGAAAATGAGCGAAAAAAATAGTACATCGATATGAGTGCTTGTTAGACATATTCTGACAGAACAAGTGGCGCCATCAGCCGCTTAGTCTGGAATGTTTGGAAATGAGTGTGGATTTTCGCGCCTGGCAGTTAGTAGACCGTAGCCTAGTTAAGATATTGAATCAGGCGTTACTTTGCGGAAATCGATTGTAAATGAAAGTCTGGAAAAAATATATAGTGTTTTTCCGTGCGACTGCTCTTTAACTGTTGTTTGAAGTCGGTTAAGGAGGAAAAACACTATATATTTTTTCCAGTGTTTCATGTAGCCTAGTTGGTTAAAGCGTTCTGACAGTAATAAAGCGGACTAATAAGCAGGTTTGAATCCTGCCGGTCGTGATTATTTTCTTTCTTTTTCCAATAAGTATTAGTTAAATAACCATAGTGAGGGTTTTGCACTTTACAAAATAACTCATAATCAGATATTTGACCTTCAGGTCACATGAAGCGTTTTCCGCACAAATGACACTTTTACCCTTTTAGCTACTTAATTGTTCTAGATTCGGTTTAGCTGCTTTATTTTTAAAGTAACTATGTTTTACCGTACGTCAATATTTTTTTAATGTTTTACATGTTATTTACAGGGAACACCCGAATCAGCGCTTCTTTGACATCTTACACCCACAGCAACAAGTGTCCATGGTTTGCGAAAACAAGGTATAAAAAATATACTAGGAAACCAAATAAAATAATGTACGAAGTTTAACAAAAACAAAAGGTGTTAATTAACAAATTGTATTTTTCAGAACTGTCGGTCTTCAGATAAAGCGGCCTATTCAATATGTTTCTCGAACGAATGTGCCAGCTATAATGGAAACCATCCCATCAGGTCATTTTATTACTCAAAACTTAATGTGTTTTTTATTATCTAGTTGTCAATGTCTTATGAAACTCGTGTACTTGCTAATTCCAGAATAGTTCCAGTCAGCACTTGCTTCAAACTCTCGTTTTATAATCATAATGTATTCGTATTTAAAATACTAGATATTAAATGAAAAATATATCCCCCAGATATTGCAGCCAGTGTCACGGCAACCGCCACAACTCTCGCCGCGGCGGAGACCACGTGGTACACACTCGACTACCACTCGCCTGGCAGATGGACAGCGACATGCAGACTAACCTCGTGGAGGCCATTATAAGGTACATACATACATATATGACATGTCATGACCACATGACCTTTGACTGCCGTTATTGGGATATCAGGCCCAAAAATAATCTTAACACACTGTCTTACCAATCGAACATTAGTCCTATCTTGGGGCTTGTTGTTTGACGGCAGTCGATTTATTTAAAAGCTGGTATTCCTTCCAATTAGGTTTATCGGGAGCTGACCCCATAAAATTGGAAACATGGCTAAAAAAACAACAGTACCTTTGCACTGACAAACCTAATAAACCCATAACACGCGCAATTACGACAAAACGTTTTCTAATCTGAGTAAAGAAAGTGCCAATCAAAGAAAACGAAACATCATTTATCAAAAAAGACAAAAGATGGCACCCTTTTATAATTTTTTCATTTAATAGCTGTATTCTAGAGTTTATTTTAACTGTTTTTCCCCATTTGTTCCAGTCTGCTAAAAGAAGCGAAGCCCATAAACATGGAGGACCCGGACAGTTCGTCGGAGACCCTCAAGCCGCCGCTCAGTGTGGAGCTGCCTGACCCCATCTCTGTGGAAGACCGACAACTGCTGGGCAGGTCAGTTCCTGATGAAAGATAGAAAGAAAGAAATATATTTAGATATCTTATATATGAGGATGATGAATTAAACTTTTAGGATACCCAACCCAAGGTCCAATAAGGTCCATCCAATACACGAACCGAGGGCTTCTCTGCTCTTGGATTATGAAAAGATTTTGCTCTGATATGGAGCAATTTATATATCATATAAACAATAATATATAACATAAGTATCATCCGCCATACGTTTGTATAAATGAGGCACAACTAGCGGGTGCCTTTCCTTCTAATAGACTAGTTAAATTAAGACAATGAATAACTCAACACCAAAAAGCCTGCATTAATACCATGTCTGCAATAGTTATTTTGGCACCCTTACAAGGTCATTTCCGAATTCAGTATCAAAAAAGTCTTCTAACTATTGGAGCTCCGGAAACTTCAATATAGGTGCCATATTCTTTTGATATTCAAGTAAGGTGGGCCAAAACTTCCTTCGATCCAATGCTATTTCATTTAGTTGGTAATTGGTCAGCAGTTCCGTCCACTTCTATATGTCATCTAGCCATTCCATTTTTTAAGGTTTTTGCTTCTTTCCGGAATATTGCCTCCAGTGGTGGTGGTGGAAATATGGTGCTAGCTAGAAAAAAATATTTTTTTTTTACTTGCCCTGTAAGGTGTGATGGCATAAGGTGAATAACTGATTTGATTCGTTTTCGAAGTAAAAGCGTTTGATTGTTGTTCCAGATACGGAGTATGGTTGCTGGTGGGGCTCTGCTCCCCGGCGCCGGACACCCCAGACGAGGTGCTCGGCCGCCTGCTGTCTGTACTCTTCCACTGGTTCCACGTCACCTCCTTCGCATACTCAGGTTAGTGCTGGACTTATTGGTGATTACTGGCGGTGGATTTTTGCTTGTTTTGTTAGCAGAAACAAACCTTCATAAGTAAGATAACTGTAACTGTAATGTATACGTTAGTTTTGTAACGTTTTATGTAATACTTTTGTATTGTATTGTGGATTGACGCTCGGAAAAGCATAACAATATTAAGTTACTAATTCTCGTTCTATTAACCCCACCTGTTTTTTAAACATTTACTCTTTGTTGTATCTATGGCCTAACTGCCACTGTCATAGTTCCTTAACTCAGCCAATCGAATAGCAATCGAAAGTAGCTAAGAAATACTTTTCATAAGTGTGCTAGGGGTCTGTCGTGTCACAGTAACATTTTGGTTAACATTATTAATATGTTCCAGGCGAGACAGCAGCCGCAGTAGAGAAGCTAAAGGTAGAGCACGTGTGCGGCTGGGTGCGCGCGGTGGCGGAGTGTCGCCGCGCGGTGGCGGTGGCGTGCCTGCTGCCACACCCGCCGCATTACACGCGCCACGCCGGTCACTGGGACAACCTCGCCTCCAAGACTAACCATCTCAAGGATGGACTCAACAGGTAGAGCAGATACCATCAATAGACTTGTAGCAAGTAGACAGGTGTGTGCCAAAACTGTAGCTTAGAAAAATTGGACAAAATAAAGATGCAGCAATCCAGTCAGGATAATTAGGGCAATGGGATGTCTGATGTGTGAAAATGGGATGTCTGGCTACCAAGACCTCGGGTACTTCACCACTAAACGATGCAAACGATTTTGTAACAACTACCGATCAGCAACGATCCGGTTTGTCAGTTATCCGACGCAACCAATCTATTCATTTTTTTTAGGTTTTTACAGGTGGTCAGGCATTTGACCAACAGGTCATTAAAAAGCGACAAGAGAGTTTGAATTTTTTTTTAATGACGTTAAATGATATTGTTCCAGGTTATACTGCCTGATCCCGTACGGCATCATCACGCAGTCCATCTGGGACTACATCATGCCGGCCTGGATGGAGGCCATCTGCACCGATGTACCGGAGAAGGTACGGTGTTAATATGGTCCTTTTATATTGGTACAAGCTCTGTTGGTTTAAGAGAAAACTTGCACAGTGAAGTGATACAATAGGAGCTATGTTTCCATGCCCATAAATTTCATAAAAGAACTGACCATGAAAACATTACCGTAGTGCAGTTAGTTTTAGGATTTATTAAAACGATCGAAACCAAAGCATCGCTTACTGTCTGCGATGATAATATTATAACTATCTTCCCACTAAACAATCAAACTGATGTTCGCAGGAGCTAATAGAGTTGAAGACCCCTCTAGCCAAGATCCTGGAGCCAGATGGCGCCATGTTGGGGCTGGATGAGAGGAACCTGTACCAGTTCGCCTCCGCCAGGGTCAGTGACGAGCCCACCCCTGAGAGCGTGCTGCCGGTCCTGGAGTGGTTCCAGGTGAGGAGTAGTTCCACCTTCCTACAGTGAAAAACAAGTAGTTTTTATTGAAGAAAGAGTGATTAAACAGTAAGAGTAAATATTTATAGTAGTCATAGATGTTCTACAGTGGAAGCTGATTGGAACAGCAGCGTGCCTTTGCATTCAACGCTGGCACTGGTCAAAACAGCGAGACTTATGTTTTTTTTGTGTCCTGAAGTTCGCCTTTTTCGCTGTGACATTGATGATTTATTTATAGATAAATTTCAGTCATAGATTTGTTCGTTTTTCAACTATAAAACAAAGATTAGCAATTGCGCATTACTCATAAACATAAATCAAAGTGATCATCCGTAACGTTAAGTTCCGAGCGCCAAAATGTATGCTGTTACACATTAACCTGAAGCAGATGGACATAGTTATACCCACTAGATATAGAGAAAGCAACTAAACATTGAAGGAAGAAAACAGGGGAGGCCTTTGCCAGACAGGCAACTTCTACCACTAATTTTACTTACAAAAAATTTACAAGTGTGAAAAATGTTTATATAATTACTTAATTTAACATCAGTACTCACATGTGGTAGAAGAATTAAAGGCTATTTTTATTTTTATTTTATATATTTCTTTTTAACGTTACGTTGCAGACGATATCGATGTTGGACGTGAAGGTGCCGCTGTCGCAGTTGTTCGACCTGTTCAGTCACTGCGTCGTCAACATGCCGGAGAAGATCTTCAAACCACCCAACTCTGGTGCGTAAGAATTGTGATCATAACTACTCATCTTTTTTAATTTGTAAAAAAAACATTCTCGTATCGCGTGTCTATTGGTGGGACACAGTAAAAACGGGAGCAGTGTATTTTTTGTGTTCATAAAAAAATCTTAAACATGGTAGTAATTCAATTTGAAATTTGAACACTGATGCATTCGCTATTCAAATTCGCTCAGTTTTGTTTCCTTTAAATGCATTGATACTGTTCTGTCACAGTACTGTATACGTTAAAACAAAACGGGCGCTTTGAAATACTTTTTACACCAGAGTCCGCCACACTTACATATATGAAATTATTTATTTTCTGTTTTAGCGGATGGCACCAAACCTAAAGACGGCAAAGAGTCTCCGGAAGCCAACGACAAAGAGAAGAAGGAGCGCGACGACCTCATGAAGCCGCAGAACCTCACCTGCTGCATACTCATGCTGGATATTATACTCAAACAGGTACTTACTTGTATTTTACAGAGTTACTAGGAGTCCACTTTACTACCTGGAGCATCTCTCTTCAATCCCGGACTAATGATTTGTTTTTACCATCTGACACACCTTGAGTCAATTCTAGCTCTTCACTAACGGTGAAGGAAAACATCGTGAAGAAATTATTTTGAGGACTACAAGATTCTAAAACCATTGTTATCCGTATTAAAATCTGGGCGTCAGATGGATTCTTCAGAGAAGTCACGAACCCTCCCCCATTAATGTGAAACACGACTCGAGAAGGAGTCTTTTTAAAGTCTTCTCACGCGTTTTGGGGACCCTAGAAATGATGGCTAGTCATTTATCTCTCTCTCTTGAGTCGTATTTCCTCATGACTGAGGATCGTGACTCCTCTGCAGAATTAATTCGTTAGGGGAGTTCTCTTGGGCAGATATAGTCATTTCTATACGCTATTATAGTCATTAATATGCGCTACTAATCATCATCATCATCATCATCATCACCCCAAGCACTGTGTTTCCCAGATGGACCTGCAGCAGCGCCGCATCAACATGCCCAGCGTGAGCAGCGAAGCAACCAAGCTGCTGCGACTCATGCTTAAGTCTAACCAGTCTAATACTATCGAACATGGTCAGTAGTACGCCCTTTTATCAACAATGATTGTAATTAAGGTTAACGTGGCTAAACATAACTTAGTTTGTTTACATATTACCGATATACCTACCTGACAAACCTAAACATAACGCAGAGGTAATAAGAGGCAATATATGTAAAGACAATCTTTTCAGTGTACCTAACTACTAAAATCTGCTAAGACTTCTTCTTATCGTAGAATAATAAAATACGTATAAATAGGTAGATTATTAATTATTATTAGTTTTAAGGTTTTGTTTATTGATATTTAAATCTGTAAATCTATAAGTAAATAATTTTCTTTCTTTCTTTCATTCTTTTATCAAACTAGGGTAGGTAGCGAGTAGTGTCGTAGTAGTGTGCAAGCACTGTTGTGTTTTAAACCCTCTGTTTGTACCCTGAAAAGAATTTTGGTCTTTAGAGAGTTAATCTTTGATACGAGGGAAACTCCTATATGGATGATTTGATATTGAAGCTGTTTTAACTGATCAGACAAAATGAAAACATGGACATTATTCAAACTCTTCGAGTTGCAATATTTTATTAGCAAGTTTCTAAAGAAAACCTAAACTATACTTGATTTTTATCGCCAAGCGCTTGACGGTTTGTTCCTGTAGCTTTGTTCAAGAGTCAATACAATTCCAGTTGGTCCCTGTTGAACACAGATTCCTTTATACGTATGCCGCTTTAAGCGAACTGGTGATTAAGGGTCCTCGCTATCAAAGGTCAAAAAAACGCACCAAATCCAATTTAAACTTTCTTCTATATGTTGTGTTTGTATACTTTGTATTGATTCCTTGTGGTGACTTAATAAAATATTCATCTGGGTATCTATCAATGAAATCGAACTCTGCCCTTGAAGATTTATTTGTGATCTTTTCCCAAAACAATGTTCTAGATAAATATTGTATATTCCAGCGGTGTGCCTCGCGCAGGGCGCGTGCTCGTACTGCGAGGCGGCCGCGCTGTGGCACCAGCTCGCAGTCATGCTGGTGCGCGCCATCGTGCCGGACAAACCTAAACCTAACGCAGAGGTAATAAGGGGCAATATTACTAGTCAACCATTTCAGTATAAATCTCGACACCAGAATTGGCCACTCTCATTCGATAAGAAGTATACCCAGAACTGATCTACGATACCTGAAACTCATAGCTGTGATTTGCTGTTTCGGAGAGTTAGGAAATAAAAATCCTTATATCCCATTGTACCCAAAAGTATTCTGTTTTAGAAAATTAGAACTGTATGAAAAACTTCTTCGACTGTTTTTAAAACTATGCTGAATGTAATTTTATTTTGTCACGTTTCTATTAAAGCGTACAATTCATACATATACTTACTGCGGTCGTTCAGTATTACAAAAATGTAGTAGTACCTATACACACCTTGAAACTTTAATTTTTCCCCAGACCCCAACCGAAGAACCCTGGCACGACAACACAGGCAAGAAGCAGCCAGCGGAGGAGGAGCCCCGCGGCGCAGGCCCGCCCCCTTGCGCTGAGGGTCTGCTTGCACTGGCCGGCTCGGGACACCACCAGCCGAGCCTGGGAGGAGTGCTGGTGCATATGCCTCATGTATGTATGATTGTTTACTGGTGTTTATGTATAGTTGGTTCTGTGTTCAGTGGTATAATGGTTAGATACATATATAACTTTGAGCAAGATTGATCACACTTATAAAAAACGTCGAATACCGACCTTTTTCGAAGTTTTCAGTACCATCGTCAAGGCCGATGGATAAATGTAATTGAAAAGTGGATTAAATCAAAATTTGACTAATTTATTTTAACTAAGTCTAAGAAAAAAAAATCAGGAAAACCTATCTATTGATTATATACAGTACAGTTACTTATAACTGAGTTGAGACTGCCCTGGAGAATGAATTAGGAGAATCCTCTTGGTAAAAAAAAAACATGAATTGAAATCAGTTTCAATTGAAGTTGGATTGAAATGAATGAGACGAGATTTGTAAATTTTTATAAGTTGAGATTATGGATACATAAATATAAAATAAAATAATGTGGATCAGTTAAATATTTGCAATGGACATGCTCGTAAGTATAAGAATGACCAAGTGAATGAAATACAAATCTACTAAATAATGTTGTGTACTAATCCATATTTTTATGACATTTCATAGGATTTATGCATGTTTCTGTGTTATACAATATATACAGTGAGTTCTAACTAAAGCAGAAAAGTAACTAGAACATAGTTTTATACATATTAAAAACAAAAATAAAATTAATGTTTGTTCGATATCCATAGATATGTTGATTTAATTGTGTTTACTTTGCGATTTATGCTTTCTGTGTTTTAAATATCTTTGTAAACGAAAATGTGTTATTTTGGTCTCTTGTTGACGATGTGATTTGTTGATTCGTGAAAAATTAAGAGTCACGAATTTTCAAGATTTTTTCACTAATATTTCATTAGATTTTGTATAATTTGTGTTTATTGAGCTGAGTTTTCACTTGCAAAGTTAATTTTATTACCATTTTAGTCGTTTTTTGATGTGATTTCTACAATTCACTAAGTTTTTTCCTCTTAGATCTTGTAGATCGTTTTATAAAATATAAGGTTACGGATAACTATGAACATTATTTTAGGGTTACTTTAATATATCAATAATGACACAGTAAAAGTATTTTATTAATACTGAGCCACACATATTATTTTGTGAAACTAGACAATTATGATTATTTATTCGAATAAGTGAAAACACAGCTTGAAGATGAAACAAAATTATGAATTTTCTTAAATTTTATTTCATCTTATACAGGGCGACTCGTTATTTTTATAAATCTTGTAATTTAAAATAATACTCTGAATTCATCATACTATTATTGTAACTTATGTTTATGTATAGGAAAACACCGAAAAGCTATAAATCGCAATGTAAACTTAATTATTGTAGTATAAAAAGTTTATTTCTCTTTATAAATTTAAATGTTTTATATTTTGATGAAGTCAGAGTTTAACATTTTGCCGTTTATATTCTTTATTATTACAGACGATCCAAAAACTCTGATCGCTTTATAATCTTAATTTATTTTATTATTCTTTCAAAAGTAATCGTTAAGAGGAATCGATAAATAAAATCTTAACAAATAATAAACAGTTCGGAAAGATAAATATAAGAGTACTAGAGTACTTTTTTTACTGAGGCAAGATCGATAGCGGAATAGTGACGATTTGTCTTTCGACATAAATAAAATGAACATTATGCTGCGGTGGTTTATGTAATTGTATGAAAAATACTTTCGTAAATAACCACATCAGCAGATAAGTGAAATTTCTTCGTAGTTAAATTTCAAAATCGGTTCAGCTCAATTTTTTACATCGAAACTTGGAAATCTTAACGCTTACTTTCTTCCATAACTCCTCTATTTGAGTTCCTCCAGTCCCCTTGTATAATAGTTGTATAGTTTGTTCATTTCATGCAACTGTCTCTAATAAGCGACGTCGCCTCGGACGCCACGACGAAATCCTCCGTCGACACACAAGTACGTCTCTCTGTCTATCTATGCCCTTCATAGAGGGAACAAGTCTGCTGATATATTCTATGGAGCGTGCTTACCCAGCAAGAACCGGTTCACTCTCGCTTTGAAGATCGCAAGGTTATAGTCCGTGGGGAATAAGGAGTTAGAAAGGGAGTTTCACAATTTCGTAGCACGCAATATAAATGTGAAAGCAACCATTTAGTGTATTTTTTTACCTCTGTATGGGGTCTTTGAGACTTGGGTCAGACAATGGTGACGTTCTGCTGTATCTTCCGTTTTTATGTCAGCATTTATCAAGTCATAACATTTGTGAATTAATAGACTTCGCAGACTTGTTCCCTTTTTCGCTGACTCACCACAAAATTGATACTATTCAGCCATAACTAATTAAACTCGAAACTTAACAAAATTTAGTTTTCTGGTCTATTCAGAGATTCTTGAATTTACATACAACTTAAAAAACCTAATATGGTCACACTTAATCTATGGTGAAACAGTATCTGTGCCTTTAGCATAATTTGGATGAATATCATTTATCCGTAAGATTTATTTGATCAATCATAATAAATTCGGAAATTCAGGGTGCAATTCACCAAGTTAACGCTAAAGGCAATATTTCTGCTGCTTTTTCTGTGCGTGAATGTGTATTCATTTTGTCTATGTTAGAAAAAGATCGATATAACATTCCAAAACTCCGCCCGCGTGTTACATTGTAAAATATTTATAGATACTTCAAATGTTATGTCAGTCTTCATTTTAACTTTACTGAATGATATATTTAGTAAAGTTCTTGCAAGTCGCTTTAAATGTTTTCTTATAAGTCTGAAATTAAATTAAATTGTTTACAGGTACATATGTAGATCAATATAATAAAAAAAGTTTAAAATATAAGCATGTGTAGATTTAGTGAATGCTAAACATTAATAAAATAAAACTAAAATAAAATCTACAAATAGAAGAAATGGCTCCGAACCTCTCGATTGGACATCGGCATTTTTTGATAAAAAGGGAGCTTAAACATTGGTAAAATAACCAAATTGCAGGAACTAATTTGAACATTTAAAATATTATGTAAAATTATTTCTTGCAACCGAAAGACACCAAAAAACCTCTTATGCAGTTACATACACACACACGCTGAGACTTTCTGAGAACTTTTTCTCTCAACATAATATAATTTACTCTATTCACGAAAATAAATAAAAAATATAACACACGTTTTCTAGTACCCATAACACAAGCTAAGTACGGGCTAGGGTGAATTGTTCAGGGATTTAGAATAAAAAAATATAATATATAAAATTCTGCTCTCAGCTTGTCTCAACAAGAATATCAAGATGACATGACTCTTCGGCCACTTGCATAACGATTCTTAAAGGCATTTAATGACTAAGTGGCTAAATAAGTTTATGAATCATTGTGCAAGCTGGTTGGTCACGACTATTACTTACCAATGCTGCACCAATAAACTGAATACTTAGTTCTGCACAAAGCATTCATGGAATAGGTAGGTGTGTTTTTTGCCAATATAAAAATAATTAGGCCAATAAAATTATGTTATGATTTTTGTTTTGGGCTGGTCGTGTTACGTCACTATTAAACGACCTCATTGCCTATGTATTCGTAAAACCAAAATTTGAGAAACTAGGAAACGAATGTCAGATCCGTAAGATGAAGTCCCATTTCACTCAATAAGATTCTGTACCTACAGCGTATATTGATCTTACAGTTGTCTCAATAAATATATTTATATATTTTGAATTGAATTTAATAACGAAGCATTGCTTCAGCCAGCCAGTCATTAGGAATCTATTAGTCAACTCCCTCTAGTGACGTACCACGATCATTCCTCACTATCCCATATAAAGTGTACCGTCCCCACGTCCGTTAACAGTGGTATTGCGCCCAGATAATGACCGCCACAGTGGAGACTATCACGGAGCAGCTGGACATGGCGGTCAGCTTGCCGCCCGCGCACGCGCCCACCGCTGCCACGGCGCACTCGCACACGCTCACCGACACCGACGTGGCCACGGCCACTGCTGATGTGAGTGACTCTGTTACACGCACACATGCATAGATACGACTGAAATGATGGCAGACTCTGAAATATACTTCAGATATACATAAGTATATAAATATGACTTTTTAGGTAAGAATACTTTATCTTTATTAACTACACGGTTGATTTCTATCAAAAAGTTTTTTTTTAACTTTGGATCCCGACTCCGCCCCTTTGTAAAGTGTAGCTTTCTAAAGCGACACAGTTGGCATGCATACATTACATACACATTGTACTGCGATGGAACAGGCTCTCAAAGTTGGCAACACACCCTTAGTTGCTTGGCGACAAAAAAACTTGCTATATCTATAGACCTGTAAATTTGTCTATGGCATCATTACTCCCAAATAGATGGATAAAAATAGGTTCAGTTATTAAAAACTGACATATCCCTGATTGTTCATCAATTTAAAATGTATGTTTAAGGAACCTTTCAAAGTTTAAAAAATATCTACATCATCATCATCATCCGTACATAAAAAAAATACATATTCTAATCAGTATTTCCACATCTAGGTATCCACCCCTCACCTGGTGTGCGACAACGAGGGTATAGCGGAGTCGATGGAGGAAGACATGGCCAACTTCTGGCCCACGTCGGCTGGCAAGTTCCACTTCTGTATCGAGGAGCTGCCCCAGGAGCTGCAGTATATACACCAGCTGCTGCAGGTATAACAAAAAATCTTATCTTAACGTTCGAAAAATGACGGACAAATGTTCATGAATTTGTTTAATGCTAATTTTCCTGCGATACCTATAGAAAGAAGGTAAGAATACACTTAATGATTGCTCGTAAGTGATATCTCCAGTTAAGGCGCTCATAGTGTTGTATTTGTTAGATTTTATTTTTGCACTTTAAAGTCTCATTACCAGAATAAACAATTCTCAGCTCACGCAAAATTACTCTATTTTGATTTTGACCACATTGTATTTTGAATAAAAGAATAATACAAACGAAACCTACCCTTTCCCCCCAGGAGTTAAAGAACACATCTCGTCCAGACGTGCTGTACCACCTCCTCCAGTGCCTGCAAGTGTTGGTGCTGAATGCAGACGCGCTGGCGGACCACAGGGGGTTCCTGATCTGGTGCCAGGAGAATCTACTTATTGATAAGTGAGTATCTATTTTGAAAATAAAAGCGATGTATTTGTCGAGTGATAGTAGGTGATTCATAAAAATAATAAGCCTTATGCTAGTTGATTGCAGGAATACTGCAGCATGTCATGAAAAAAAAACTCTTTGTTTTTACAATCGCACAATTCAGAAAAATACTACCTACCAATATTAAATTATCAAATATAAAATACGTAAAATATTTGAAAACTATATTTTGAAAAAGAATGTGGAAGACCCAAATTGTGAATGCCATTTTTCGTTATTCATCTGTAGGCTGATTAATGTGTCAACTGTCATTACATTAGCGAATAGCAGGGCACTCTATCTTTAAACAAAAACGCGCCACGCTGTTAAAATACGTTCGCAGCTGACGCCCGTAACCCACGCACAAGGCAAATTGATACAAGTCAACGTTTCGACTTACAATTCATATTTCACTGCATACAGTTCGATTCTCTCAAAGCTATCATGGTAGCCATTATGTGTCTCTCGAATTAGACTCTAAATGATTTGATTTTGATTTTAAATTGCTTATTTAAGTACCTAGATATAGTTACTGATACAATTCGAATTCATTTTTTATACTTAGTCGACGCGGCCAGCCAGCGAGTGATGTGCCGTTTGACACACGACGGTCGAGCGTACTTTACTGTGCCCTCCGCGGGCGCGATTCTAACCGGGAGATAGGTTTCTGTTGTGTTATGTATTCTGTGCTAACAGTGTAAGAATACCTAAGCCAGTTTACCTTCGAGCACAGAATATAGATACGAGCTCTAACACTGCAATTTATGTTGTTCTATTCTGCCAGTCTTTGGAACGTATGCACGCTCTCCGCGTCCCACATCAGCTGCGTGGGTGTCCCGGTGCTCTTGCACTGCGTCACGCTGGCGGGTGGTGCGGACGTGTTCTGTGCGCTCGTGCGGGACCAGTTCCAACACACAGACCCCGCTGTGCGCTTCGCGGCTGTCGAGAGGGTTGCTGTTATTATCAGGTACCTAACTAACAATGTGTAGAAGTTAACTGACAGTCTGGTACTGATGTTATGGTAGCCGAAGATCTGGGAAAGGGGTCTAGTGGCCTTCAAATGGTCGTTAGCGTCTTTCATTAGAAGAAATAATCTTTAGAAAGGCCAACAACCCAGCTGGAACAGTATGAAGAAAAACTCCTACATTGTTGGTTGATACTATTACGCAAATAATCTGATATTTTTACGGAATGATAAATGTATCTTTCAGGTTCATGGACGGGTCTCCAGTGAAGACCAGCCTGCCCCTTCAAACAGCCATGGCGACTGCGTTCTGTTATCTCATCTGTAGTATGGATGACACATCTGTGTATGTAGCACAGCGCGCCACGCTCTACCTCGGGACTATACATGACAATGCTATTGATGTGAGTTTATAAGTTTCTTAGTTAGTACCATCGGATGGTTCTTGAGACATATCCCTAATTACTGAAGGTCTGGCTCGTTTTTAGTACTATATTTGTCTGGTCAAAAATAATCACTTATTGACTTGTCTGAATTAAAACCTGGATTTATCTAACTTAAGATACACTATAAATCTTGTCGCATTGAAGACCGACTTACTTAAATGGTCCAAATACAAATGAAGACTCCTCAATTGCTTGAGTTGTCAGATTAGTTTAGGATTTTACTTTAAACTATAAGGTATCCATCTTTTTCAGTTGTTGCTCCTGTGCCTGGAGAGCCACTTTGACCTGGTGATCGTGGACCGGCCCATGGTCCTACAATGTGTATATCAACTGCATAATTCACTCAGTGACAGGAGGATACTTACTTGGCAGTTCTTCCTCAACAGGTACGTAGTAATTTAAACTTAAGGCTAAACGCAGCCTTCAGCTAAGCACCGCGAGCCGAGAGATGGTGCTGTTTTTCTGAGATCGGCGTAAATATTTATTTTAAATAAACTGGAGCCAAAAAGACTGATTTAAGTTAAACCGCGAGTTTGACCCCTTGTTTTTTACATGTGACAAACATCATTGAAACCATATATTACTAAAATTTAGAGAAATCGAGTTTTTTCATAAAATTATTGCTGCGCCACAGAATACACAATAGTAGAAAAATTTCTGACACGTACATGTAAACATTGAGAATTTGAAGTAACTGTAAATCAATTTCGACCATATTACATTAACCCTTTACGGCGCAAGAACGTGTATTTAATTTTTTTTATTCAAAATAGGTTAAGATGAGCTATATAATAATGGGAAAAATAGTAAAAAAAATCATATGTATGAAAAGTATTTATTTTTGAAAAAAAAACAAGGTGTTGCAGATGTGCATCATGGTGTGAAAACATATGAAAATTTACGAATTGTGAAAGGAACGGAAACAGTTGTTATTCTTATTGAAACATAAGGCTACGCCACACTTTTCACATTTTGTTTGTGCTGTTCCAGTGCATCCTGGAAATTTGCACCGTAGCCTTTTTTCGGTCCAAACAGGCCAGTGCCCTGACTGGTCTAGCCTTACGTCTTTCGGCGGGATATGCTGACAAGGCCCTTTTTTCTTTTTGTCCTGGATGAGTGCTTCCACGTCGCTAGTGCGCTTCAGGCGGTTCGTCCTTTTATATTTGACTAAAGTTTCAGCAATTTCTAGTCGAAAATCTGCAGAATTTAGCAGCTTTCGGTGTCAGCATGAATTCTTCTATATAATAGCCAAGAATTTGTCATGGTCATGTCCAGAAAATGGTAAAAGAGTCTAATAAATACAGTCGATCAGAGTTTGGCGGACCATATAGTAGCATTTTAGAATTATCATTGAAGTGTAGTACTTGCCTTAGAAACTCGAACCGTTTTAGCGGCATAGTCTCGCGTATGTGGGCATAGCCATATTTCTCTGACCAGTACATTCGCACATTAGGCAGATGAACGATGGACATGAAGTTAGTAATTCCAACAAACTGTCTTATTTCCTGGCTTGTGACGTTTATAGGTTTATTGGCATCCTTTTGCACACTGTACAGATTTGTTTCGTCTTTTATAAGCTCCACAATGTCGTCAGTAAATAAAAAAGAAAATACCTGAAAAGGCGTCTTCAGTTCTAGTGTTTCATTTGGTAACTTGGAAGATCCCCGAAACCTCATCTGGTCTTCATTCAGTTCTAAGTTTTTGGTTTTCCATATAATATTTGTTTTAGGAACACGTGTGCTTCGTGACGTGGTTGAAACTTCGGAGCTGGTACTGGGTAGTGGAACAGCAGGCGGTGTCTCACATGGATGAACTGAAGCGCTGGTATTAGTCTCAGAGTTTGTTAGCAAGATGTTATTGTCCTGATCTTCTGGGTAGGGAACTTCGGGCTCCTCATCTGAGTCTTGACGGAAATTCTGATCATTCGGTTCCAATACGTACGATGGATCAGCTACATCATCGTCATCCAAAAAGTCTAGGCCATCCTCACTATCTTGCCATTGTTCTAAAATGTTTTCCAAGTCTTCGGCCGACAAATTTGGGATCCTAGGACCTGAACGTGGAAACCTTGAACTCATATTGGGCCTGAAATTAGAAAATACTCTTATAAGCAAAAACGTAATAAAATATAACAGTTTAGCGCAATGATGCATTACTGCATCAAAACAAAAATATAAACTATCTCTGTAAAAACAATATAAAACATTTGAATTACATGTTATTAGTGAAAATAAATAACTCACCGTTACTCCATAGCAATTTTACCTCGATATTTTCAATATAACTATTTAAAAACCACAACAAAAGTCACGCGCTGACTCCCACACCGGTTTTTGTAGACTGGATAACTTCGAGTGATCAAAAATTTGAAATAGCGCCATCTAGCACAAATTTGGGTACTTATTTCGATAGAATAGTATGATGCAGATATGCGTTGCTGCGTTTTAAGGTATACTTTTCGTTTCTTTGAACTACTTTGCTAGATCGACTGGTATGATGCAGATCTGCTATTCAGCGCCGTAAAGGGTTAATTTATGTTCAAATAGCGTCGCTCTGCAGAAGCTTGGGTAAGGAATCGGGAGGTCGTTGGTTCAAATCTCGTACTAAATAGTATTTTTGCTATTTTATTTCCTTTATTTTTCTTCAATAATCCGTTGTACCTGTGCTACTATTATTTATTTTAATGTTAGCGGCGCGACACAGTTTTCTTTTTAGTTGATTTTAACTGCGACTGGGACTAAAGTACCTAATCTTAGTCTAATCCAGGGTCTAATCTATCTCCAAATCAAATACATATCTATCATCTATTCGGAATGTTTGAGATTTTATTTTCCTCAGATATCCCTGCGATCACAGATCCATATATCTTGACAATTCACAACATACAAAGAAGGGGAGCCCAAGATGGGATTAGATAGAGAACGTCAGATGTCAAAAATCAATTAATTTTCAGTGTTGCCGTATCTCAATTCAAATTGGGTATACTACCGTATCTAAAATTATTCACTTGAACAGATAAACTGACATTAGTAAAGTCGCACATTTTGTAAGAGTACATTTTGGATGCTACTATAAAAATCGGACTCATATGCGGAGATTTCGCTTTTAATCTTCTTGTTTTACACAATTCAGTACACACGAAACGCCTTGAAAAAAATCATTCGTAAGTAACAGTAACAACTCATTAGTCACTGTTTCCTGAACATACGTTTGCCTCATATTATAATATAATATTTTTACTCAATACATAGTTTACATGTAGATAAAAACGTACTAGTACATACAATATGTACACGGTTTCATCCTGGCAACACAAAGCCAAAATGTATGATATTACTAGTGGACGCCCGCGGCTTCGCTCGCATTATTTTGAGATAAAAGTAAATACAGCGCCATCCAGTTCATATCCAGCGGATATCGATGACCACTTGGTTTAAAATGAACATAACTTTTTTATTTACGAACCGATTGAAATGAAATATATACATGAATACATTTATATGATATAAATATACAGTTTAAAATGCACCAGCATGTTAGTAAAAACTGTACACAAATCGATTCAGCCGTTTTCGAGTCTATAACGAACAAACATACCGACAGACAAACAGTAAATCAGTTTTTTTAAAACATGATTTTTGTGTTCTATTGCATCAATGAAAACCCCTCTATTTTTTTTTCAATTATCTTCAATGTACAGACACCGACCGGTAACAGCTTTATTATTTATGTTTAGATAAAATTTGTTGAAAATTCTGTAAATTCAAATAAAGTCGCACGGAGTGGCAACGTCACGCGTCTTGATATAGTGCTGTCCCGTTTTGGCATGTGTGTACTGTTCTTGCACGCACGGTTTGGCAACGTAGCTGGAAACCTAATCAAAAGTGACGTATTTGTATAAAATTGCACCACTACTAATGTAAAAAAGACGATATTTTTGTGCTTATTTCGTTTATTTGCAGGCTACTTTATTACTATTTTTTTGAAAAAAGCTAAAATACGAACAAAATTTAGGGCTATGTTTAGTCACAAGTAGTTTGAAATTCAATGCACGTACTCAAACTTGTCCATTTCAATTTGTATGACAACCGTATCACCTTAAACTCCACTATCACTGTTAAAATATAGGTTTGCAATAGGTCCTGAATGACTGATATTTAAAAAAAAATATTGTTCATGTTACAGATTTGAAGCGCTACTGTTGGAGGCCCAAATACATTCAAACAACTCCGTTGATCTGGCAAACCTTCGCGGTAAGTCGCATCAATATATAGAATTCTAAAAAACAATACTATCATAGTTTTGAGACGCTTCCTGACTTTACTATCTCTTCTCGAATTGGCCAATTTTTTTTGCCTACAACTCTTGGTAATCTATAGCGACTAGGGGTCGACTGTAACTATCCTTACAGTATTAGACTATTGTGACACTCATGATACGTAATTACGTACCTTAGTGGCTCAGGTGCAGGAAAGGCTGGTCATATATTTTCTTTCAGAGCTAGTATCATCATGATACGTACCTTAGCGAATAACCCCTGGGCTCTTCCAGAGCTAGTATCAGCCGTCACATCTCCAGAATGCTTCTGCATAGATTATTATCTAACGTAACTGTGTTCCGCTGCGTCAAAGTTTCTTGATTGTGACTAGGGGTCAACGGTAACTGTCCTTAAAATACTAGACCATTGTTACTAGATCCCTCAATCATTATACGTACCTTGGTGACTAAGACTCAAGATTTTCTGGTGTCTTCCAGAGCTAGTATCAGCCGCCACTTCTCCCGAGTGCTTCCTGTACAAGGTGCGTCGCGCTCACGAGGCGCTGGCGGTGTCTGCGCGCGCGTGTCCGCCGCACACACTCAGCGCCGCGCTTGGAGCCAAGTGGCCGTACAAGAGGACCATCTCCGCCCCGGCCGCCGTGCCGCATCATATTGATACTAGACATGGTGAGTGGGCTATTTCTTTCTACTCTAATTTATCTTTGAGTAGCTGAGAATAGTATTCGTTAACAACTATACAGGAGTGCCATGGTCAGTGTTTGACTAAATTTCTTCAAGTAAATACAATAGATTAATTAATTCCAGAAAAAGATAACAAATACAAGTCCGATTGCTAAACATATAAGTCTACATTTTGGTATTCTAAATTTGTTTTTGTTGTTTGTTTCATAAAAAACTATGAATGTAACACCTCTTATTTCCATTTATCCCCTTGTTTTCCAGAGCGCGAGAAAGTATACAACCGCCAGTACTCAGCCCCACTGTTGAAACGCAAGACATCTCGCTTCGGACTCGGACAGTTGCTCGCAGCGCCCCAGGGGCAGCAGGCACAGAAACATAACGCACACGGTAAGGTTGGTTATTTATTAAGTGGTTATGGAGGTCTGATGTCAGTCGCTCTGTATAAAAACCGGTGTAACAACTTCTTATATCTTAATATATCAGACCTCATTGTAACGGGAACATGGCTATGAAAATAGCAATAACTAAACCATAATCTTTCAACCTTTCAAACACATCATCATCATCCACAGCCCTTGGGATCCCACTGCTGGGTATAGGCCTCCCTTTGTATGTGCCATCTGCGTCAATCTTGTGCAGACCTCATCCAGGTTGGACCCTCGACTTTCAAACACAATATTTATTAAAACAATTAACTAAATATCCTATGTCTACTTCTCCAGAATTCCACTCCCTTTCGGGTCGTTCAGAAGAGACGCTGAGCTCGGCGCTGCCTCGGACAGTAGACCTGGAGGAGACCGATAAGGAGACCACTAACTTGCTTGTCTTTTTGTTGATGCAGTTTTTGTCCAGGTGAGATTTATGTCACTCCTGTGAAATATTTAGAAAATAAACATGTTAATACTTTATTAAACCCGTTTGGGCTAATTCTAAAATGATTCAGCAGTAAGAAAAACACGATCTGTAGAATTTTAGCATTTATTGGAAAATTTTAAGATTCGAAATAGCCTTTCGTTTTCTTGTTGCTAAGTCTAATGTAGAGTGTATAAGTTAAACGCTAATTGGTCCTTCACTCTGGTTTGAAAACTGTCGTAACTGTTATATCCAGTAAAATTTATCAAAATATACTTTTACTTTACAGATCTGACCAGGCGCACCCAATAGAAGACAAAGTGCAGGCCAAGCCACAAGAGTTGGTGTTGAAACATCTGTTTTTACTGCTAGGATACAACACTGTCGAGAAATACTTTCACATCGCCCCTTATAATCTCAGGTAAGATACCATAAATACTTACCTTTTTTTTGATCCAGGAAAACCTTTCAAAGGTACCACTCGACCCCGGGGAGGGCGAGTGGTTATGTGGGAGTCTCCGCCAGGAGGGCAGCATACCCACTAAAAACCTGGGGTGTTCCACCTCTGCATCGCGATCAGGGCCCCGAGAGTGCGATGCATGCGTTCGCAGCCCTGGCGATACCATAAATACTTACCTACGTATATAATTACTTTTGAAAGTATAGTTTACAGAACAACGATCGGGCCACATCGCCCCCGCGCGGGTACTATCCAACTGCAATAAGAATAGTATATCACCGAGAAGTTATTAGTATGGTCCAGCAGTTTCGTTTAAGGGAACCATTTAAATTTTTGTTCTCATCGTTTCAGACAATCGTCTATCTTCAACGCGTTCATGGCGAATCTCCCGCAGGTGTTGGACCAGAACCACGTGATGGGAGCTAGTATCGCCGAGCCTACACTGCACGTACTACAAGTACGTACATACATAGAGGTTACTGTTACATTCCATGCACTAAAAAAGGAATAAAGCATTCAGCATTTGCTGATAATTAAACTTGCTAATAATAATATACCAGGAAACTTTTACAGAGCGCTAATCAGAAGTCTAACAGCGCTGATTTACAAGATCAGCTTCTTTGAGATTACTAACTACTTCCAATATTGTTGAGTTTCTTTTTCTCATAAAGACTATTTTGTACTGTTTCAGTACTGCAGTGGGTCTGGCAGTACAGGCAGTGGCGCGAGCGCACACTCGCTAGCTGCCCTCGCTCCACATGTGAGGAGACATTGGTTGATGGCGCTACTAGTGCTGCTTTATAAGGTAAAATATCCTAATTACTCTTACACGTTACGGAAGTTTAACTACCTATGCAATATCTTTGAAAAGTCACTCTATGAATATTCGCGGGATTCATACAATATGCCATATTGTAGCGTCGGCCATCTTGGATTTACAATAAACGAATTGATAAAGGAGTTCAAACTTTGTTTCCTATTTATAAAATTTAGCGAGTGTGGCTCAGCGGTTCCAGTGTCTGCTTTCATCCAGACGCACCCTGGTTCAGTTTACAAAAAGATTTCGATTGGAACAATACTGTTCAAATAGAAAAAAGTTTTATTTTACCTTCGTATGTTGTATTGCAGTACCACTACGGCACGGGCCCGCTGTGCAGCCAGGTGCAGGCGCTGGTGAAGATAGTGCTGAACTCCGTGGAGGCGCAGTACCACCACTGCAAGCGGATACCACCCATGATCGTCATGTCCAGACCTAGAGGTGACTAGCCTTTCAAAGTACATTCGCAGAATGCGAGGCGATAAGCGTGAGCCTATAATTTATTTACTTATTTATTGTAGTTACATGCTGTACTTCCAGACTATTTCACCAAATCATACAACATGGATTAATAGAAGAGATACTATGAAAATATACATTGTAGTATTGTGAGTGTTATTGAGCAGAGTAATAGCTTGCGCCGTAGGAGCGTAGCGGGAGGTTAGCGAGCGCATGCGCGAACAGAGCGCGAACACAGCACGAGCTGTATAAAAAACTAAAAAATACAAGTGTGTACGTCACGCTCGTAAACGTCGCAGTCAGGAGTGCGTCAGTTATAAAATGGCAAGAGAACAGCGACAGGTGTAAACAGAGTCAACAGGTCGAAATTCCTTGAGTATTGTGATCGGCTGTAGCCTCGATGTAAATATATAAAAGTTATTAAGTGTATGTGTTAGTAGCACTCTAACTTCCAATGAAATGGTCCGATTTGGCTGCGGTGTTTTTAAGGCTTTTTCGTGATCAAGCGAATCATTTGCTCAACTTATACAAGTCAATCAATTGAAAATTGAATACAAGTAACTGGTAAGTAACGCTTGGCATCGCAAGTGATTTTTATTACTAACTCTTTTTACATGGGATGTTTTTTGCAGTGGACTACTTTTGGAATTCTTGAAAACAGTTAGCTTCTTCTTCTTATCGAATGAAAGTGGCCAACTCTGGTGTCGAGAGTTTATCAAGCCGCCCTAAGGGCCTCTGACGTGGCTTAACGACTGTCGTACTAGACAAACAGCCGAGACCTACAATTTAACGTGTCATCCGACCCACGGAAGCGCCCAAAATGGAATGCCACAGTTAACTGTTTCTTACTAAATGTGTGCCATTTGTTTTGGCTTAAGATTACATTATATAACGTTTATTGCCAGACCTGAGCCAGCCGTCCCTGAAGGCGGAGGGGCTGGGCTCCCCCCGCGCGCCGCCCCCCGCGCCCGGCCCCCCCTCGCCCCTGCACAAGGTGCACAAGTCCCCCGCGCACATGCACACGCACTGGGAGGAGACTAGCACTAACAAGTACGTGGGAACATTACTCTTAAAACTATTGATATTTGGCTGACTCTGTTCCATGTCACTTGTGTTGCTGTATGAGTATTCATTAGGTTCTAGAACACACCAGAAGCTTCACGACTTGTTACATTATAATAATTATTAAGGATGGTTATAAAATACACAATACCAAGCAACTTTCAAGGTTATTCCGAAAGGCGTTATTAGATTTGTGCTTTTTTATTTTATATGGCCTTCTACACCTTCAATCACAGTATCGCTCATACGGTAGCAAATTGACTGATGGTCAAATACATGACTGGTAGTGTGAAAAACCTTATAAAATCTTCTTCGCCTTTTCCCTCCTGGCCTCGCTTCAAACTTTTTTTCGATGTCCGTGATGAACAAATATCCAAATACACCAAACACTCATCATTATCTTTTATATTATGATCAGGTACCAGCAATGGAGCCTGGAACAGGAGTCGTCTGAGAGTGAGCTGATCGCCATCCCCGAGACCAGCGACAAGTCTGACACCACCGTGCACGGGAGCACTGCACCCGTCAGTATACACTTAGCTAGTTCATTTGTATGTCTGTACACTCGCTTGGCGGTAAAGACAAACATCGTAATGAAACCGACATTCTGGTCTATTATTGTGGAAGAAGCTGGGCACCTACTGCGATGTATCTGTGTGTTTTAACGAATTATTTCTGAGGAGTCAATAACTATAAATAAAACTAAAGTGGATATTGTTGGATGTAAGGATTGGGCAATAACTTTTTGATGCGATCTAATCGCGAATGCTTAAACCTTTATTTGAATTCTATGAGCTGAAATTGAACATCGTATCTAATTAAGGATCTTAATTAAGTAACATTAGATTAATGTAAAGTATTTTTTTTAAACGTTGGTTTCTTATATTCCAGGGGTCATTCGACGAGCCGTCCCACTACGAAGATCCGCCGAAAGTGGAGACAACCACTACAACAGCGTCTATTGCATACCCACCACCACTCAATAAAATGGTAGGTTGCTTACGACCACACTTTTATTCGTTACTAGTGGGTGCTTGTGGCTTTGCTCGCATTAAGAAGTAAAACTTGCACCCCCTAATTGTACCCCTTTAAAAGTGGCATTATCGTTTCGTAGCGGTTGCCTACGTCATAACATCTATCTTCATTCCAAATCTCAACCCGATCCGTCCAGTGGTTTGGGTTGTGCGTTTATAGATCACTATGTCAGTCAGTCACCTTTGAGTTCTATTTATTTAGATTAAACCTGTCATTTGTAAATCGAGTGTAATTGCGGTATTGAAATACCAAACGTTCGCAAAAAAAAGGTAAATAATATGAAAATGTTCGCAAGCATTTCATATAAATAAACATCAAATGTTACATAATGTATTGTCGTATCATACCAATACCATAGATTACTAGATGTGACATTATTTGTACACTTGCAAGCCTACTCTTGGATCTCGCTCGGGTCAGCAACTGTCCACAAGTTCTTCAGTTTCAATCGGCAGCGATTCGTCTAATCTGTAAGTAATAAGTATTCTAATTCTATTCATAGTTCATCGATGTTACATAATTTTTCAATCTCGATATTAACATGGTCTTTATAGCTTTAGAAAAAAATCTAAAACAAAGGCAGTCTAAAAAGCCGTTACATTATAAAGGCAAGATAAGATGAGATGAGATAAGACAAGATGAGGTAAGATCAATTTATTGTAAACAAAATATCAATCAATCAATCAAGAATTCTTTATTGTACACCAATATTGTAAAATATCGTTCATATGTTTCCAGCAAGTCGACCCCAATGAGCGGGCAGTCAGTAGAGATCTGGCCCGATCAGCTGCATGGACCCACCTCGCCCAGAGCCAAGATACTCGGCAAGCAGAAACGGATCATTGGTAAATAATTTATTTCCTTTTGTTGATTTTTAGCAAACCTTATTAATTCTTGTTGTTGATTAAACTAAATTAAAAACATTTTATAGTCCATCACGTGATGCTCTGCTAACAAAAGATGCCTTAAAAAATTCTTTGGCTAACACCGAGTTGTAGAAGCGACTTTTTAACAGACTTCTTTCTTCTTTTTTTGTTACTCTCTTTCATACAAGACGGGACAAATAGCCTTGTCATACTTCTATTCTATTCTAATCTTGATTGTGGCCTCTGCGGTAAGGCGGCAATTTTGCCAATGTCGCGTGATGTGCTTGTCATACTTTAACAAAAATAGCATTAATTTGAATTTAGACATTTCTCAATGTTGACTTTAAGAAGTTGATGATTATAATGATGCTTACTGTTGTGTATGCCATTGACAGATGTCAATATAATTGTTAGTGTACCCACATATTCTGAGTTCACATAAAAATGTAGTTATTTAACTACCCTGAATAAACGACAGTCTAGATATAATGGTGGTTTAATTGATACACGAGCTCCCTTATTCTTAGACAAACTATTTACTTCCAGCAGTAGGCAGTAGCACGTCCCCTGACACGGCCCCTTCCTCGTGCGGAGACACAGCACTACCTGCGTGGCCCAAGTCACCCTCGCACCATCATATTAAAAGCCCCGGTATGTATAATATCAAAAAGATTATTTTACTGAACAGATTTACATTTTTTTTTTTTAATTTATATATGAATTTTAAATGCCCAAATAAAATAACGGTCACTCGATGGTCGGATGACATTTCAAACAAGTAGGTAGGAGATGGATCAGACAGGCTGGATACCGTTCTATGTGGCACGTTGAAGAGGAGGCCTATACTCAGCAGTGGGTGAACAAGGGCTGACATGATGATGATGATGATGAAGAAATAAAATGAGTGAAGAGAGGGATTAGATAAATTGCATATAGCTTCAGGTATGAACGAAAAACAGTAGACTCTTTGATGCTTCCAAATACATGATACGGTTTCACTAGTTTTTTATTACTGAGTTATCTATTTAGGCATATTTTAATTATGTATATTCAATTGTGTTTCCAGTGAAGGGCGTAGGCTACACGTACGCGTCCCCCGAGTCCCCCCTCAGTAAGATGGAGGTGGCGTGGCACACGCACCCCCCGCACCCGCCACACCCCGCGCACGCGGCCGCGGGTGCGGGACACCCCGCCTTCAATATACCGCCGCAGGAGAGGTGAGCTATGATGTCAGACTTAAGAGCTAATGGGACTACTTAAACCTATTAGAATGTGTTTCCTCGGCAGGGATAGGGGTTAGCGGGCATGCGAGGAAATGCTCGTCCGCTGCCCCGCACATACCGCATTCCAGTCTGTGTGGACTCGCCTTAGGTGGGGAGGACTCACCCCTATTACGGCCCAAATGATGCCCTGGGACATCCGGGCATTAACTACTCTAAAGACCTTTATATCTGTTAGCAGGTGCACTCTGCACCCCTAGGCTTTATAGTGAAGGCGCTAGTAGTAGTAAATAATATGAACAACATCTTTTAGCTTCATTGAATTGTGTGATATGGTTGATTTCAGACTGTTGCCAATTGGTCCGAAGCCGAATAAGGAGCAGTATCCAGTGTTTAATGCGTTAGTGGATCGAGTACGGGAGGCTTTGAATTTGCCAGGTAATTATCTTTTGTATTCAAATTAGATACGAGATTTTGAAAGTTACATAATATCAATACATAAATTAAAATTAGTCATATTTATTTCTTAAAATCAATATTGCGTGAAAGACACTGCTTTAATAAATTAAAGTAACTCTATTCGTCTATTGTTTTAAAAGAAATGTAACAAAGCTTTAAAGCGATACTATTTCTTATGAATGATTCACAGTAACCAAGTATGTGTGTACCTATATTCTCGCTCATTAGTAAATAAGTAGTTGCTATTCTTTGTGTAACTTTGCACAATTGCTTTCCAGATGACTCCACAGACAAGACGGACTCGAGTAGGTCGGAGGTGGAACCTACTCCCACTCCGAGCACTCGACCACACGACCTCGCCAAGAAACTGTCTGCTGAAGGGAATAAGTATGTACTGTTTATGGAGTTAGCCTATAGGATATTGAAAGGCATTGACATACTTGGCAAATTGTCCTAACGTGCTGACTTGTGGCCTAGGACTTGAAATGTAGTAAGAAAAAAATCTTAGATAAATGTGGGTTCAAATTCGAAACGCCAGTAGCACGAGTCAGTCGAAGATAGTATGTTAAACAAGCTAGAATTTACACACGTGTGAGTTCATTGCAGATCCATGGCATCTACTATTAACATATACATCTGTTTATTAAATACATATCCATGGCATCTATGTGCTTATTAAATTTTATTTTAATAGGGTTTTAAATGTACGTAAAAACATGTGTTGCGAAAATGTACACATTTTACACATAAAACAGAAAGGCACTAACTCCTGTTACTGTTTGTCAGATCTCGCGGCGTGTCCCCGCGGCGGCTGGCCAGACAAGCCGCTCAGCTGGGCTCGCCTCCCACACTCAACGCACAGAGCACGCCGCACGCACAGAGTACTGGTAAGTAACTAAATAAGCCAAATCTCATGTCAGATATTTGAAACCACTCCAAGGGCCTCTGACATGGCTTAACGACTGCCGTAGTAAGACTAAGAGCCGGGACTTACAAATAAACGTGTTATTTAATCCACGGAAGCGCACAAAGTGGACTGTCACTTTTTGCTCATAAGATCAATTCATACGACATGGAGCATCAAGCTTTAGTTATCTCGAGATTTCTATGAGAATTTGGAAAATATGAAAAATATTTTGTCACTGTTTTGTCATAGTTTTGTCATTTGACTGCAATGACAAACACATGCTTATTATAATAATGTGGTATTGTTCCCCTGCCCCGCAGAGAGTGGTCTGGAGGGCGGCGCGTGCTCCGGCGCGTGGTGGGAGGACGAGTCCCGCGCGGGCCGCCGCGCCGCGCACGCCGCGCACGCAGCGCGCCCCGACACCACGCTGCAGTACCGCTGTAAGGGACTAGTCATGGGAGTAGGATTTTAGATTAATCAGTCGGTTATAGGATGCATCTTTGAGTATAACGTATTCGTATTTCATCATTAATGAGGCTGTGTCTAGTTTTAGGACTTTCTTAACAGATTAGGAAGGCGTCATAATACTCCATCTTAGTTTATTAGGAAAGTAGGTAAGACTAGTCGTGGTGGATGGTCAGATATATCCTTCCAAGGTAGCCATATCCTCAGACTTTGTGGGTCTTAAACATCATATTCTTTACGAGGGAAATGCCAGATAAGTCGAGTCATTGGTATGGGGTTGGGATCAATTCATGTGTGAAAAGTTTTGGTTAATAAGTTAATTTATTATGTCCAGGTGGTGAATGTGGAACAGCAGTGGAGCAGTACAGCGACGAGGAGCTGGGGCTGTGTGTGATCGTGCTGGCCACCTTCGTGCACCGCGAGCCGGCCGCCGCCGCGCCTTTGCTGCCGCACCTGCTGCACAACGTCACCAGGTACGTGCTAGCACCTGGTCCGTAGGGCTATTACAGTACCATTTGGTCACCAGGTGGTAGATACTATTGCACTACTACCTAGTTATTATGTCTTCAGTAACCACCTGGTGACCTGGTATCCGAACCTCCTGGGCATTATGTATTATTGCTACCTTTTTATTTTGCCAGGGGGAAATCTTCATAGATCCCCGACCATGAATAGTCAGGGTATGTGAGATTCCTACTCACTAAAACCCCCTCTAACCCATTCCTTGTGATTTGAATAATTATTGCTTTCTGATCATTCTGCCACTTTCCAACCAACTGGTCCTGGTCCTGGTCACTAGGTGCAATTAATATGTGAACAATTTGCTATCTGGGCTTTTCCCGCCGGCTATATAATGGACTGCTTCAAGAGTAGGTTAAGTATCCCTCCTGTTTAACCCCAGTTACATCAATATCTTTGTATCCAGGGTGGTCCAGCTGGGCAACTACAGCTGGCAGGCGGAGACCACGACCCGGCTGGCTGGCAGCGCCGTGTTCGTGGCGCACCAGTTCCTGCGCTGCGTGCTGCACCAGCTGGCGCCCAACAACGTGTTCCTGCAGGTGTTCCTGCAGAGGGCGCCAGGTCAGTGTACGGGGGTTGCAGTTGTACAACTACAGCTGGCAGGCGGAGACCACGACCCTGTCAAATGACTTGAGCAAATGGCCACGACAGCGTTCGACAAGTTTGTTATGACGTAGAGTCGAAACCAACTATTTGACGTGTTATAATAACGACGAAAACGCCTTTATTTTACTTATATCTTGATCAGCGTGTACTTTGGTCAGTTGCTTCGAGCGCTTCCTATCATCATACCATTAAGCACATTGTTGGTTTATTTGTTCCGCTTTCACGATGCAACAGAATGACAAACCATCATGATTATTCCACGGAGATAGACTAATATCTACTGGGTGGCATACATTTTAAGCCACCGGCAGCCACTAGTAATAAAATAAACCTTTAACATTTCCAGAGAAGCAGCGTCAGATGTTCTTCAAGAGCATCGCGCAGGCGTTCGTGGACTTCAACGAGCTGTACCCGTGCGGGCCGCTGCAGCTCGTGGTGGAGCACCTCAACAGCAAGAAGACGCTGCCCGTTGATGTTAGTATATATGTTTATGATGCACACTCAGTGCTTCCAAATCACCTTCCGCGAGCGTCGTTCATCTGGCTTCCTACTCATCGGCTAATATAACACACAACTCTTAAGACCCGCTTACTTATTTTTTATCGTTTATTATTCAATCAATAAAAGATATCATTTCATATGGTCATTGGTTCAAAAATGGCGAGGCCCCTTCAGCTTACTTATTCTGTTGGATGTCCACCTTGGATCTTATTAAAAAAACCTCACTCCTAATTTTATTTATTGAAGAAATCCCGACACAGGGAACGAACGGGATAATGATTGCCTTCCTACTTTGTCTACGCTCAGACCAGTGCTAGACAGTGTGTATGTTCCCTTGCAGCAAATGACCGTGATAGCGGGCAACATCGCCATGTACCTGGAGTGCCTGGCGCCCGAGGTGCTGGGCCCGGCGGCGGCGTGCGGCGCGCTGCTGCAGCAGCTGGAGACGCTGCTGCGCAACACCGTGCTGCACCTGCCGCAGCTGGACGACGTGCTGCCGCTGCTGCGGGCTGCCACTGCTGCACTGAAGATACCGGCCGCTGCCTCGCACAAGGTATGTATACACCGTGCTGCACCTGCCGCAGCTAGACGACGTGCTGCCGCTGCTGCGGGCTGCCACTGCTGCACTGAAGATACCGACCGCGGCATCGCACAAAGGAAAATAACATTCTTCTTTTTATCGAATGGGAGTGGCCAACTCTGGTGACGAGAGTTTATAAAGCCGCCCTAAGGGCCTCTGACATAGGCTTAACGACTGCCGTACTTGACAAACAGCCGGGACCTACAATATAATGGCATCCAATCCACGGAAGCGAGCAAAATGGAATGCCATTTATCAGTCACCCACGGTATTATGCCCGTTAAGTTACCCGTTTACGCCAGTATGTCCCTTATCTTAAAAGTTCGTTATTTATTTTAGCCTTCTCCTTACATAATTTGTTGCGTCCGTTTGATCGGAAATCGGATTTGTGGCAGTAAGTTGGCCTTACACAGACTCACTGACTAATAAACCAGGCAATCAGACTTTCACAACTGAACTGAAGAATAATCTATATTCGATTAGTCATTGTTCCTGGTGTTGGGTTATATTATTTTCAGGCCCGAAAATTTTAAGAACCAGTTCGACATTTTTAACAAAAACAGCACTTCGATACCAACGAATTAATATAGAACAATTTGGAAACACCATGAAGAAACCTACTAACACATAGTTAATAGAAAAAATTTACTACAAAGTTGACTCATTTTTAACCAACTTAGTTTAAATATATTTGACATGATATAATTGATAAATTTGTAATTATTTGTGTTAAGTCTGGTCGTTTCTATGTATAATAAGTATGTATTTACAAAAGAAAAAGTATATATGTATTATATCCGTAATCTAGTACCCATGATACAAGCGTAAGCTTAGTATGGGGCTAGATGGCGCTGTGTGATATGTCCTGAAATATTTATTTATTTATTATTATTATTAATATAAGAATAATTAATGAATGTACATACTTAACAATAATTAAAATTTATGATGTATTAATTTAGTTAAATAATTTGACAATTGTTATGTAATAGATATTTAGGAAATGTTAGTAAACCCTCATAGGGTAGGAACTAGTGGAACTATTTTAGATATTATTATACTTTAAGATCTTATGTACCTACCTAGTTTTCACTATCTGAATAAATTTGAATTTGAATTTAAAAAAACAAGAACAGCCCTTCGATACCAACTAATCAATCTAAAACACTTTGGAAACACCGTGAAGAAACCAACTTAATACACATTCCAACCGTTTCCAGAGCATCCTAGAACCAATCTCGAAGATCATCAGCTACGGCGTGCAGAACTTCGTGCTGAAGCTGAGCGTGATCTCCGAGCTGGCGCAGGCGTGCGTGCGCGCGTACAGCCGCGACCGAGACAAGCTGCTGGCGTGCCGCGTGCTGGTGTACGAGCTGGTGCACGCGCTGCGCACCAAGACCACCGTGCCCGACGACAACCTGTTCATGCTCATACAGTTTGTGCTGCAAGGTGGGAACAAGTACTAGTAGCTGGTATATACCACTGATCTAAGGATAGTTGGTAATAGAAACTGGTGGGTGGAAATAGAAGAATTTCATAGAAAACAGTAGTGTGTGATTCATGTGGAGAAGTAGGCTTTCTCTTTCAGCAGCAAAACAATGAAAGCAAGCATTATCCTGATGACCAATATTATGTGGGAAAATAGTGTATATGAAGTTTCAAGAGTAATAAATCGTGAACGTGACCTTTGTAGTGATTGAATTTTATTTTAAGTTTTATTCCCAAATACAATATTCACTTTATTTCCAGGTCACGGCTGCACGCTCCTCCTCCCCCCCGCGCTGAACACCGGCGAGCTCCTCACGGCGGGCGGGCTGGGCCCGGAGGCGCGCGAGGTGTCCGCCGGAGCCCTGGACTGCATGCGCCCGCACCTGCCCGACATGATCGAGCTGCTGCAGGACCCACATCTACTCAATAAGATCAAGGTACGTTGTATTATTTGGCGAAATAGATGTTGGATGTCCATTGGTCAAAATCTAGGTAAACCGGAGACCTAAATGTTGAATTGCATGCATCAGAACTTGTCTGAAAATACGCTCGAAGACCTATCAAGGTCCTGGATCAGACTGAATAGTGAAAAGTAACAGATATCTGAAGAAACGCCAAGTAACTATAAATAGACTGTACAGTAGAATTCTTGATAAAAAAGAATACATCCGCTTCAACGTGCTATTCGTAGTTCATATTCGTATATCTCTCACCGAGCTCTGACGGTTTATTCGGGTCAATCCCATATACAAAGTACAAATATGCTCTACATTATCTATACAAATCTGTTTTAGTCCATAACTCTTCTTTGCTTTCAGGGTTCCGTCTCCAAATCCATAGTAAACCGGAACCTAATCTGCCTGAACGAAGACACTCTCGGTGCCATCGTGAAGGGCGGCATTGCTCAGTACGTGGCCATGGAGTTGGCACTCGAACACGGGGACGGCATTAACAGAGGGCGGCAAGACAGAGGACAACCGGGGCGCCATCTCATGCCTTGGCTTAGCTCGAACTTACCTGGGTGAGTTGTTTGAAACACATCTTTGCTGTAAGTAAGACTTCAACATTATTAGTGGTGGAAACAGTATTGTAACTTGCTTATGAATTAAATCTAAGTTAGTGTTTAATTAGCGTATTTTGTCAAACAAGTCTCATAACCGAATGTTTATAAGCACCCATATATTAATGGTATTTGGAGAATTGGTTAGTCCGTCCAAATGGATCATTTGGATGTAATAGCCAAACAATAAACATCAAATTCTGGCCATTGAGAAGACTATTGCTAATCTCAAGGTTATTTGCCCTAATCTCCATATTCCATGTGTTGCGTACGTCCAGTAACCGCGAGGTGTCGGAGTGCGTGACGCGCGTGCGGCTGGTGTCGTGGCTGGTGATGGGCGCGCTGGCCAACTGCCGCGGCGGCGCGCCGCTGCGACAATGCGTGCCGCAGGACGCCACCTGCCACATCACTGACCACATACAGGTACTGACCACATACAGGTTGTGTAACACTCCGAGTTTAAAGTTAAAGTTTCCGAGTGCAAAGGAGAGGCTACTGTAAAGGAAAACACATATTTAGGGTATACAGTTCACTATACACTCAGTCATTCTGCACACATCACTAAGTTATGTAGAAGCTTAGCCAGTGCTAGTTATGCATTATTGAAACTTAAGAGGTTAGTGGACAAGAAAACTCTTTTAACAGTTTATCATGCCTATATACAGGCCCGATTGAGATACGCGATTACCGTGTGGGGAAGTGCAACAGATATCATTAAAGTAATGAGAGCACAGAAACGAGCCTTGAGAACTATGTTAGGACTAAAGAAAAGGACCTCAGTAAAACAACACTTCAAAAATAATAAAATTATGACTGTTGTATCATTATATATATTTAACTGCTTGTTGGAAATGTATGACGAAAAGATCCTACTGGCTACAAACACAAAATATTATACAAGAAAAAAGAATTATTTAAAGAAACCATGCAATCGATTAGTGAAAGCACAAAAACAAGGGTTGTACAACAAAATATGTATGTTTAATGAGCTTCTGACAAAAGTCATCGAATTGTCAACCACGAAATTCAGGAGATCATTAAAACAATTCTTTGAAGATAATCCATTTTACAGTCTAAAAGAATTTATGAACCTAGCACTAGTAGAATCTTCATTTCAACTCTTTAATTGAACTTCTGTCGTGTATCTTTATCTTTATCTTTAATATTCCAAGAACCAAAAAGGTTACAGCACTGTGTTCTTCCCTGTACTGTCTCCAACAGGATTTTTCTATCATATAGGTCGAAAACTGCTTCTTAATTGTAGTAGTTCAACGAAAATAACGATCAAGGACCCTGATAATAAACTGCCTTCCATCTTATTCCAGCTCCACTGACACACTCTCTCTTCTACTGATAGGGTACTCTTATACAGCATCCGTCTTAGTAAAAAAATTCTAACTCTAACAGTAAACTATACTTTCTTATTCCAGACAATAATGTCGTCATACGTGGAGCAGACGAAGCCAGGCGGGCAGCGCATGAACGCGCTCTTCCACGCCTTCATCCTGTGCCAGCTGTGGACACTGTACCTGGAGCAGCTGTGCAGCGTGTGGACACCGGCCGGCGAGCAGCACTACACCACCGTGTGCGTGCTGCTGGACTTCTGGTGCAAGCTGGTGCCCAGCATCCTGCAGGTCACCGTGCAGTCCCAGCTGGTGAGTGCCAGCTGTAGACACTGTACCTGGAGCAGCTGTGCAGCGTGTGGACACCGGCCGGCGAGCAGCACTACACCACCGTAGCGTGCTGCTGGACTTCTGATGCGAGCTGGTGCCCAGCATCCTGCAGGTCAACGTGTTAGTCCCAGCTGGTGAGTGCCAGCTGTGGACACTGTACCTGGAGCAGCTGTGCAGCGTGTGGACACATTCTTTAACATTTATATTCTATAAACTTGGTAGAAAAGACTGCTGGAAAGGTCAGGTCGAAGGCAAGCGTCAATTATCCCATTGGATCTTGCTCAACGTCGTTTTCAATGACGTCTTATAGGTATCACAAGGATGCAGCAGTATATAAAGTATTATGTAACTTGAGATAATCGGCCATTGTGTTTGGAAGTCTCAATAATAAAATTTGCACTAGTATCTCACCCGCACAATCTTCCATTCCAGCTGGCGGAGACAGTGAACCTGCACTTCCTGAGCCTGCTGGAGTCCCTCCTGGAGTGCAACTCGACCGTGCTCAACAAGCTGCTGCCGCTGTGGACGCCCATACTGCACTCGCCGCTCTTCACCGTGCGTAGCTTGCTATGTATATTGTATTAGGCACTTTGAGAATCTTTGCATGCTATTAACATTGTACGAGAAACACCTCGCGGCTTATGTGTTAATCCAGGCCTCCGTACCAAATTTAATCCATTTTGGTTCTGCTATTTGAGCGTGAAAAAGTTACAAACTTTCGCACTAACATTCGCCTTTTTAATATAAATGTGATGTGATTAGGCACTTGAGCTTGCTGTTAATATTTTATCAGGCACTTTTTGTATCGGTCTTTTCATCTGATATTTATCTAATTTTTCTAATTCTCTTAGATGCCGCGTCACGTGTCACAGCGTCTCGCCGCATGCCGCGAAATACGCCCGGAGCCAGCTGGTGGAGCGGACTGCGGACCAAGCACTCCTGCTGGCACGCCTGCTGGCAATGCTACTGGCAGTGCTGGTGCTAGCAGTGCCGAGGCGAGGCAACAGAGGCGCCTACATAGACTGCTGGCCAAAATGGCACAGCTTGAGTTGCAACCGCACTCTTTCTACTTTATTTAAACAAATAGGTACTTATATTCCATCAATTACGATAAAATGAGAATGAATGTAATAGGTAATCAATTTATATGTGAAAAATGTACCTAATTGTTTGACGAATGCAAGTGTTTGAAAGATCCTACGGAATGATAAATAAATACAATACAATTAATCATTTATTCCGCGAAGAGATAGAAGCGGACAAAACTTTAACACAGAAAGAAATGTAGTGAATAAATGAATGATGTTTTAACGTAAGTACCTAAATAATTATTAAATTACAGTGAGTTAGCACTGGCGTTACATATAGCTATGATATATGTTCAGGAATATTCAAAAACTAGTAGTGGTACTGATACTGATACTGATGTAGTTGTTTTAATTAAACAACTACATCACATTAAATTGAAGTTTAAGGAGATTTTATTGTCAGCGCTTTACATTTGACTACATCGTTGCATATTGTCTGATAAAAGCCAAACACGTTAGACATGACATGAAAAGTGTATTAAAATAGTGTTTTTGTTGATAATATATGTAGATGGTAAATTTATTGTTTACACGTCGTTAAATGGTGTCAAAAGATGTGTCAAATTTTTGTATTGATGTATGTTTTAGAGGAATATTGTTTTATCTGTCTTGTCTATAACGGGATATTTTATGGAATAAATAAATGCATTGTTAGCCTATATACCTACAACTGGTTTTATTTTCTTTTCATTCCAAATATATAGGAAACTAGTGGACTCCCGCGGCTTCCCTAGCATTATTTTGGGATAAAAAGTAGCCTATGACAATCCTATGACCTCATACTACCTATATACTAAAAATCATGATGATCCCAGCCGTTTTTGCGTTATGGGCTGTTTAAATAAACAGACACAAAAATCTATAAATTGTTAGAACGTGTTCTGCTATCATTTCGAAGTATCTCCAATCATTTGTCTTTAAATGTTCGGGCATTTGACCCTCTTCAGATTATTATATTTGTAGATTAGTTACCTACTTAATAGCAATACGGGAGTCAGCGTTTGACTAAACTCCTTTAAATAAATAAAGATGTTAAAAAAATATTTACAGGAATTTAGTAGCTTCTAAGTTCATGGCCTGACCCCTGCATCATTTATTATCAACCACCATCATTGAATCAAACCAAGAGAAAGTAATAAATGATTCATTAGAACAATACTGGTCCGCGTGGAACAATTACAATTATTAGAACATCTTTCATAATAATATCGCACTGTGTTGTAATGCCGATGATTATACCTTATAGATACTGCATTTTTTATATTTTGATTAAATAAATATTATACGATAAGCTAAACGCGTTGCTCTATTCCATTTTCTATCTTTGACACTAATCGCTTTGCTTTTAAAATATGTCCATAAACAGCTGTTTAGATAAACCGTGTTTTGCCTTATCGCTCGTCATAAAATATGAAAGATGTGCATGAAGGGCCAAAATCCGGCGCGCTTGGGAGTTGCCATCTCTTGGCAACATTCGGTACTAAAATTAACCTGGGACTGGAAAATTGTGCGGGAAAAATGTTATAATTATGCTGTGGAGTGGCTTTGTTGTTGCAAATTGATGTAATATGTATATAGTACAACGTCTGTTGTAATGAAAATTTGCCTTGATAGATGTTTTTTTCTTTAACAATCATGGACGTCAAGTAAAACTGTTAAATAAAGCATCTGAGGAACAATTGAAAGTTTTTTTTATAATAAGTCGGTAATTTTTGTGTAGTATCTATAAAGAAAACCGGAGTAATCTATGCAAAAGGGACACCCACGTCGGACGTCCCTTGCAACATTTTTAATTAGTTTTGCAAACCTTAGGTATAGATTTTATTAGCATTGTTTTTAGATAGGTGCTTATTATAGCATAATTTATTTATTGCTATTATATTAAATCATCTTCTATTGAAATAGAATCTATTATATATTGATTACTGATTAGCTAATATTGTCATTGAGAGAAAAGAAGTCAATACCAATCTCATTTTTAACTGATTAAAAATAGCATAAGGATACTGAGTTGAGGCCGGCTTGTGACAGGAAATAGTGTATGTGCAAAATGTGTTTGTCTGATTATAGGTTTAAGTGTGTATCTACTTAATTTCTTGTCGCAAAATATTTTTTTTTTTATCTCATTTTCATTTCATTTCAATTCCAATGGAAAATGAGTCGATATTCTGTAGTGATTTCCATTCAAGAAGTTAGTTTGTTAGTGTTTTTTATCTTTTTAAAATGAGTTTACCCAAACACTGACTATGCCACTCCCATACGGCTAATAACTAGGTAATACTAAGTACTCATAAATACTTATAGATACATTTATATATTTGTAATAGTATTTTTCCATCTCTCGACAATGGAATAGCCAACATACTTTGTTAGTGTATTAATGTAACATGAAATACCCAGCCTTTCGATATTACACACATAGACTCGTAGGTGATCTCTACAGAATTGACCTATTCTACACGATAGAAGCCTACTGTGACCTATTCAAACCTTAATTACCTCTCTCTTCATTAATAATTCACCTGCAACAGAACTTATGACTTATACTACGAATAATGAATAAAATCTATAGAATTGTAACTCCTTGCAAAATGTCGTGCCGAAACTGCTTCCATATTTCATCTCTCTTCCACACACCACTCGCACACAAAGCTTGTTCGTGATTGAAAAAAAAGAAAGAAAGATTTTGGTTACGATGTCGTAAATAACTGAATCATTGGTCTCAGTTGGTCGCTAAAGGGATGTATCCTATCCACAGACTCAACCGCGGAGGCGGTTGACCATTTTTTTCATCTTTTGGATAGATTATGTGAAAGTTAGGTTCACTGTCTAAGGTGACGTACCCACTGAAAGTTATTGTGATATTTTAAGTGTGAATAAATAAAATAAATATTTCAGAACATATCAAACAGCGCCATCTAGCCCCATACTAAGCTTACGCTTGTATCATGGTTACTAGATAGCGGATATAATACAAATATACCTACTTTTCTTTCGTAAATACATACTTATTATACATAGAAACGACCAGACTCAATACAAGTGATTACAAATTTTAATATTCATAATTACTTGTGTTATACGGGAATCGATCCCGCGCCCCTAGATTAGAAGGCAGAGCCACTACCAACTAAGCTAACAGAGCAGTGGAATGTATAACTGTACGTTACTGTTTGTGAACTAAATAAATAAAAATGAAAAAATCTCGTGGAAACTTTATTTTGGCTCAGTTACGTTTCCCTATTAACAACAATTCTTAGCTCCCATACATCGAACATCATACAAAATGATCTGAAATCAAATCAATCACAAAACAAAACGGGCTTAGACAAAAGCTGACCGAATCGCTTACGTCGTGGGAACATACCATTTCCCATCTTCGAAAGTTTATGTGCAAGTTTACAAGTGGCTAGGTGTCTAGATACAAGAAATTTTATCGCTGAAAAGTATGTAAGAATTCATGAAAATTACGTATGGATTAAACAGCATAATAGCTATTAATCTATAATGCTGTTAAATCCAAAAAAATATTACATGATCTGCGGGTACGTCCAGCGCTTTTTTAGTGATTATTTTGGAATTGTTTTAATATCACGATCTTTAGGATGATGATAATAAGCAGGTACACTTGGGTCCACACTTTGGGTGTCCTGGTGTTCTGTACCTACAGTCAAAAATATGAATATTGTAGACCATACCTAAATAATAATAATAATGTGAGCAATTTATGTCAACGTACATAGATTAGATTTTTATAAAAGTTCCCGTCTGATTTTGTTAGTCTGATGGTAAGCCACCAACCATAGTTAACTGTTTTTAAAAACACGAAACTGCTTCCTGTATACCATCTGTATAGAAGGTGGCTTCCTGTATACCATCTTTAATCGAAAGCTAGACGAATACAGATTGGATCATACTTATTGTCTAAGTGCCTAGATAGTTAGGTCTCAAATGCTTTAGTATAGACCGTTCTGTGATTATAATTTGTCTTTTGTAAATAGGCTCTATAATAATAATATTTGCTCTGTGAGTTTGATTGTTCCGTCTGACTTTGAATGTCTTGTTTTATACAGAACTTATAGATAGCATTCTACAATCGATTACAGTGTCACAACAGCTGTGTGCAGAGTATATAGGTATATCAAGATCATCACCTAACTCTAGGTAATCTCACTATTATGAATGTAATCGGACATTATTTATTTTAAGTCGACATTTTTTACTTTGATGATTCCTAGTAGTTTAATTTGACATTTCATTTAATTTTAAATTTATCTGACATTTTATTTTATTCTGACATTTATACCATTATAAAAATGTATTATTTTTGGAAAATTTAGACATACCTACTTATTTAAAATCTTTTAACTGACAAATATTTTTGTATGACGAGAAAATAGAATTACCAACTGTTAACGTCTAGTTCATAAGTTGAGTATTACTATTGACGAATAAATGATTATCTTATCTTATTTACACTTACCAAAAAAAACCTCGGAAATAATTATGTTAGTTCATGTTCTATTTTATCGATAAGATGTTATTTACTTCGTTACATTATACGAAATAAAATGTTTAGCCACCGTTATTAGAAATTTAGATGTAATAGTTGCCCATGTTATAGATCAATCCATTGTTATTTGTTAAGCAAGTAAACCAGGAAATGTCTACCTCCCATCATGTAGGCGGGCTATATCACAGTAAACTGATTGTACTCATCAATACAGACTACAAGTGGCTCAATATTTGAACTTTCAAAACTTACTAAGCAAGTCAAAGTACATAGGTGGTAGGTATTGTTCAAGAAAAGAAAATAGGCTGACTCTTTTGAGGTCTAAAGACTTAGGTCTTGTGTAATCTAGGAAAGCTAAGTAGGATGAGCTGAACATAATATAAAGACACTTATAATACCTACGTACCTACTATGTATCTAATCTACTTACTTAATTTTTTGACTAAATGTTCCTCAGAAAAAAAAACATGTTTCATGACTCGTAAAAACTAAGGTGGTTTTCGAGCTGTTTCTGAGTTTTGCCTAATTGGCAAGCACAGAGAATATTTATTTTATTTTAATTTAAATATAATCTGTGTAGGTAAGTATCTTAGCTTTCACCAGTTTATGGTATAATTTGTGGAAATCCATGATAAAAAATAGCTCTTGTACTACATCACACTACATAATCTAGAGAGTTAGTAATATATTCACAAGTGACATAGAAGTGTAGTGTAAAAACCGCAGTGGATTCAAACTGCCACCGGAACGAGTAGCGTACTAGAAGAGAGGCCTATGCTCTACCTACAGTGACAGGGCGATAACAGACTGATGATTATAATGATGAATCTATTCACATACTGAGTTTCATCTAATTTAACTCAACCATTTTAGCGTGAAGAAGTGACAAACACACTCACAAACTCACCCAATAATAAATACATAAGTATAATAATTAACTGCAGCACCTATTTACTAAGCTGTTCCGCCGTAATCCCGTGGTTACCAGAAGCCGAGATGCATCTGTGTTGCGTCACAAATGTCATAATAACCTGCAGCTACCGGCGCACGCGCACACCGTCGCATGCGATACTTTATACTAGGGATGGGAAATTTATGATACACTGTGGTGTAGCATAAATTTCTATTGATACATTATTAATTGCTTAACTTAGGGCAAGTTGTAGTCAAGCGTGAGCCTATCTCATGTAAAAAAAACTTATTTAACAATATAAATTTCTACTGCTAAATTTATGCTACACCATAGCATACATTTCCGAGGTCTGTTTAACTATTAGCAATGGCTAAGCATCATCATTTTTTGACGCATGGAATCTCATTTTGATTAATATTATGTATTTTGTAAAGCGATGACTTTGTAGTGATATAAACGTTGATAACTTTTTCACGTGGCAGGCACTGTGAAAACGTTAGCTAAAAGAAACGTTATTACTCACATTAGGTAAAAGGTACAATGTGCCATCATTATACTTCGGGTCAACCGAAGACGATTATATTGTTTACTAAGCAGCAGTCTGTGGAATTGTGCTGCCACTGTCACACATTTAGATAGTTAACTACTTTAAAAAAGCAAAATTCAACTTCACTCGTTTCCGTATCCGCTCCACTCGGCTTACCACGTGGGAAGGCGCCTGCAACTCGCCATTACGTGATTTTGTGTCGCCGCTGACGAACGCCTTAAACAATTTGTTTAAAAATCTATTTAATTTTAAATATTCCTTACGTGTTGTGTCCAGTGATTATTAAAGAACATTGTGAACCGTTCCAAATACCTATAACGTTCAAATTTATAAATTCGAAATGTGTTAATAATAAAAAACTAAATTAAACAAAAATAACGGTTATTTGACGTTGTTAAATCATTTAACCAAACATTACGACAAAACCAGTGAATATTAATTGCTTTTGTTACTGGAATTCTGTCTATGATGGAATTTTATGGATAAATTATCTTTGGTGAGTGACTTATTTTATTAACATACGATCTTATTTCTGAACTACCCTCGAATTTATGATAATGGTAGTTTATGTTTTTACTTGATTGTAATAACTACTCAAGTACCCACCTTTTGTACTTTTTCTTAAAAAATTAGTCCTTTATAAGACTTTACTACATGTAACAAAATAATGTACAAATAGAGAATGAGCATGCAACATCGCGCCCTGGCGCAAATAAGATTTAATTGTTTTCTATCATTATTCACGATTCTCAATTTTACTGCTCAGATCAACCTAAACGGTTTATTATACGGGGTTGGGTGGTACCTGAAATGGGTTTTCCTGGGTCAAAAAAAAAAAAAGGTTAGGGGCCGTCCATTAATCACGATGTTTTTTTTTGGCATTTTTTAACCCCCCCTCCCCCCATATATCACCTGTATTTTTAGACCTACAAAGAATCTTAATTTTCTACTTTTATTCAAATTAAATATTACAATAATGCCTAGCGGTAAACAGAAAGGTTACAGGACCTGCAGATGGTTTTTGCTTTTCGCGCGTTAGTCGAAAAAATTAATACACGTGATATGTCACTACACCCCCCCTCCCCCCTTGTGATATTTCGTGACTTTTTTATGGACCCCTCCCCCCCTTTCGAGCCTCACGTGATTAATGGACGACCCCTTAGAACATGAATGGCCGACACATCTAGTATTACGAGATATTTAAGATGTCATAGAAGGCGAACTAGGCAGTTATGACAAAAATGGTCTTTAGGAATGTTGATCAGCTATAGGTATATCTTCTATCTATATTGAGAATAAAAAAGGCGGCTCATGTTAATACCGCACATGTCAGAAAAAAATCAAAGTTGAATTTTTCTATGAAGTATACTTGACGGAACGCAGGACTGATTTTTTTGGGGCATGTGTGATGTTCACATAACACCACTTTTTTATAACTGATATGGATAAAAAAAGGTTAGAGAATGAAGAAATGTATGGACAACTTTTTTCTTAAATTATTACTTCCATATTTTAAGAAGTTTTGAAGGTATTACGAGGTATTTAAAAGGTCATAGAAAGCGAACTAAGAAGTTATGCCAAAAATGGTCTATAGGAATGTTGATTAGCTATACATCTTCTATCTATATTGAGAATAAAAAAGGGGGCTCATGTTAATACCGCACATGTCAGAAAAAAAATCAAAGTTGAATTTTTCTGTGAAGTATACTTGACGGGACACAGGACTTTGATTTATTTCGGGCATGTGTGATGTTCACATAACACCACTTTTTTATAACTGATATGGATAAAAGAAGGTTAGAAAATAAAGAAATGTATGGACAACTTTTTTCTTAAATTATTCCTTCCATATTTTAAGAAGTTTTGAAGTTTAGTATTACGAGATATTTAATTTTGAAAGGTCATTGACCTTTGACCTCAGGAATCATATTACAAGTCAGGGTCAATGACCCCGTAGTTCCGTGTGGTTCGAGGTTTTTTGAAAGGTCATTGACCTTTGACCTCGGGTCATTGATCTTGACTCGTTACATGATTCCCGAGGTCAATGGTCAATGGCATTTAAAAAAAAAACATTTTTTTAGCGTCCCGTAAAGTACACTCTAACCGAAAATCCATGTAATTCCTGTGGAGAATATTTATGATGCATCACGTATATCGTGAAAAGCAATTAATGTGTATTAGTGTCCACCATATCTCCATGTAAATCATGTTAAGAATATTTATATAGCTTCACGTATATCGTGTAAAGCAATTAATGTGTATTAGTGTCCACCATATCTCTATGTGAATCATGTTATGAATATTTATATAGCTTCACCTACATACATATATCGTGTAAAGCAATTAAAGTGTATTAGTGTCCACCGTATCTCCATGTTAATCTAATATTTATGATCTTTCACGTATATCGTGTAAAGTAATTAATACTAATTAGTGTACATCAAATTTTGATGAGAATCATATTGAGAATATTTAAGTGAATTCATATATATCGTGTAAAGTACCTAATAAATTGGGATTAATGTACAGCATATATCAATGCTAATCATGTTGAGAAAATTTAAAATTCTTCACGTTTATCGTGCAAGGTAATAATAATTGTGGGTTGCTTATTTCTTTTTTCTCCGCATGTGGCGCGTTGAGGTACCTACCAATTACCAACACTTATTTATGATTTATCTTTAATTACAAATATAAATCACAGAATGAAATAGCTCAATATAAAAGCATGGTAATAATGCCTCCCTAGAAAAAGAGGCCTAACAAAGAAATACATTTGAAGCCTCATAATCAAAGGCAACCACAGATGTATTATAAAATCTTGTTCCTGAAACCGTACGTTTACACAATCAGTATTCAGTACGGAGTACAAAGCACGGAAAAAACTAGGATAAGGATAGGATAAGGATTTTGCTATCTGGTATTGGCTACCCATAAAAAGCTTGCTTTACAAAAAAAATAAAAATTATGCAACTAAACGAAACAGTCTTGCTGTTAATCAGCTGTCAGAAGCGTTTGGCTGGGCTTTATCATCAAAATTTAAAAAGTGAAAGGCCTTCAATTAGTTATGGCCAACACATAGGTAATTAAATTATCACTTTCTTTATGGCATAGTATTATAGCATATAGCATAGCATTGCACTCAATTTCAATTTCCAATTTTTATCATAGAAAGTCAATGTAGTTACATTCAAGTCACTGTACTAAATAAACATACTAAATATTATTATGCTGTAAAACTAGTAAAATTGGTAGCATTTTCTTTAGTGCTATTCTAACAGAGCACATACTCATTGAATCTTTACAAGCAGACACAATATTGGGGGCGGAAATAAGATATACCTCGCATGCACCGCTGAGACCTCGTGTCCACAACTAGCCGAGGTGCTTTAAACTTGGGAGGATGTCACGGCCAGAGCCACGAACCCTGAAGCCAGTAGGCATGCGCCGGCCGCGGGGCCGCCGCCAGGAATTCTCAAACAACCGCCAGAGCTACATGAAGTGAGGAGCCCGAGGATAATTAATGCTAATACTGCAGGTACTTATTACAGAAAAAAAAATTAGAATATTTTTAGAATATTTCTATGAACAATGGTGTACCAAAATGGATGACTGTGTAACATTGTTAACATTGTGTTGGGACCTGGGTGACAGTTTCACCATTTAAAAAGAAAACCAATATAGTATATTACTACTATTGATACCGAACTTTTGTAAAACAAAATTCAAAGTCACAAAATTGATAAATATATCATAGATATAATCTTGTCGCATCTGAAGATGCAGATCAATTTCTATCACGACGTTTACTGTACAAAAACCTAATATCATGGTCACCATGATCATCATTTGATTGTTTACAAAAACTTATTCATTTAAAACATTTTCAAATAGTGAATATGGTATCTTCAAATTAGTGGACTACCATTATAACAGAAGAACTAAATTATATTTATGTACACGATGCTTACATTTACTTGCTACAAATGCATATAAAATAGATAGTGGTTACGTTTTACATAGAATACATATGTATATGTACAAATTTATTTTTCTAAATATTGATATGGCTTCACTTGTGTTCACTAAGCTAAATGCAACCTTACGGTGTTATATCTATCTCATTAAAATGAGTTTATTTTATTTGGCTGGTTATTATTCTGACCTTATATATTATTTTCATGTTCGGTGCCTATGCCAAGCAAGTTATACAGTATAGAGTAACTTATGTTTAGCACCCAAAATCACATTCTACCTACCACGCGAGAAATCAACAACAGATCATTTTAAAACTCCATTTTGCCCAGCCGTTTGATATGATATAATTATTTAATAAGTACAGCGCGAATATACTTTATGTATATTATACAAATAAATTTAAAAGTGATAAGTTTATATTAATAGCTCTACCTAGTATCGGAGAGCAAAGTGCATCAGAGAATATTTAATATAGTGAAATTTAAAAATAAATGATTGAAAAATGCGCCGTACGCAACTGTGACAAGTTACACAGTTAGTTAATCTACAGTGACTCCAGTACTTTATACAAAATGGTGTTTTCGGTGTATCAAAGCTCTTATGGGCATTGGACAGAATCAAAACTCATTTTACATATAGATATGTACATATTTATAAATATTCAAGATGAAAATTTTGCTTTTTATTGTTTTAACATATTCATTTGCATCCAATAAAATATTGAACGTTGCAATATACTTTGAGAATTGATAGTACTACCACAATTTGCTATATAAATTGAATTTGAGGTTACTTGAAGTATTTGTCAAGTTAGTGTTCAAAGAATTTTACGTTGCGAGGCGGAAGGACGGAAGGTGGACCAAAACGTTAACGGACTTGAGACCCATGGCATAAAAAAAGTCGCCCACCAATGCGGTGGGTTGACAACATTAGAAAAACCGCGGGGAGCACCTGGATTCAATCTGCGCAGGACCGGTATGAGTGGTGCACAAGAAGAGAGGCTTATGCTCAGCAGTGGGCGATAATGGGCTGATGATGATGAAAAATGTTTTTATTTGATTTTAATGTGACTGTATCATCGTCATCATTTTGTGTGATCTATAACTCCTATACCACATCCCTAGTGATCCATCTATATTTTCTTGTAAGTATAGTTAGAATCGAATGCTTCTTTTCACACGTCGAATTCAGATCATTTCTTCTTCGTATTCGTAATTAATCATGATAATTAGCTGTCGGTGCTTATTAGATAAAATAATGACACTTATTCTGGCTTGTTACTTTCTATTACTAATTTGACAGGTCACAAACAATCGATTCTTTTTGTAAATCAAAGATGTTTTTGAATATAGTCATCAATTTATATACAATTGGTATAAGCTTAGACACAAACATAAAAGGGTTATATACGTATAGGTATTATTTGAAGGCATAGGATTGTCGACCTATTTTTCTCTGACGTGAGATCAGATAGGCTACGACCTCTTATATAGTATGTAGCTATGGCTATAAAGTATACATATATCACGATAACATCAAAACATCTTTACATAAACAACAGTTAATTTTATTGTTGTCTATTATCCAATATATCATAGGTTTATAAATATAAAATCATTTTATTTTCGTTAAAAGGGCTCTAATCGATGTAACCTTTGCAAAGCCTTGTCATACTGACATATTTAGGTTTTATTAAAAGTACTTGAAAGGTACTTATTACCTAGGTGATTAACTCGGAAGTTAGGTACCGAGATGTTAGTGCTTAAAAGCTGTTAAAAATTCTTCAAGTACTGACCTTTGCAATAATATTGCTTCAGCTGTTGATAAACAATTGCTTTGTAGATAATTGTCTTCTTATATACGTACCTACATAGGTACTTGTATTTATTGATTTTTTATTACTAATAGTGTATGTCAAGGATTAAGCGATCCTATTTTAAAGCATTACTGGGTAATTAAATTCATTATTTCTTACACTATTACCACAAATGTTTTGTTTTTTTTGTAAGTGCTTATCAATAAAGAAAATAGAAAAACAGAAACAAACAATTCATTAAAATTAAATTAAACATGTATTGTTATCAGTTGAAGACTCAAATGAATGTTCTTACAAATTAAATTCACTTCAGCACAGAGCTGTGAGAATGATTGTTAGTTATATAAGTAGGTATTATACGTTAATTGTTTATTAATAGTGAGTAAGTTAGGCTATTTCTAGGGGACCTATAGCATTAAATTCAAACAACAAAACTGCAATCTATGACAATTTTAAAGTGCGGTGCAAGCTCACGAATAAGAGCCACGACGTTCCAAGGACAATCTCGCAATTTTAATATTATTTAGCTAAATAACGGTTATTGTTGTGGCGGTGAAACGGCATCCTGGCGACATTGATGGTTGACCACAATTTCATTTATATTTTTGATAGGGTCTTATTTTGAGCTGAAATTAGACTAATTCTGGTTACTTGGCGTGGCTTCACTTGCTTTTGTTTAATAAGGCTTTACTGTAACCGCCCACAAAAAATATGGCTACTCTTATATACCCGTAAACAGAGTATTAGATATATACCACATACCACCTAATCTATACTAATATTAGAAAGCTGAAGAGTTTGTTTGTTTGAACGCGCTAATCTCAGAAACTACTGGTGCGAATTGAAAAATATTTTTTGTGTTGAATAGACCATTTATCGAGGAAGGCTTTAGGCTATATAACATCACGCTGCAACTAATATAAATAAATATAAATGTGGAAAAAACCGCGAAAATTATTCATCTTTGAGGGCTTTCGTTGCGTGCGCTGCGAAAACGGTTCAAGCTATCAAAAAATATGTATGAAAGAATTATTCCTCTTGAAATGATCCAACAAAATGCCCACAACAGTATATGTCTATCTTTTAAGATTAACTCACTAGAACCTCTTTTTATGGTAATAACTATTCCACGCGGACGAAGTCGCAGGCACCAGCTAGTTTAGTATATTTAATGTATGTTCTATATTTTTAAAATGTGTTGTTTATATATAAAATGTTCAGCCATAAAAGTTCGACTCCCAATCTACCTACTATTCTGTCTTTTAATGTAACAGAAAAGCGTTTTACTCTTACGTATATCAAAACATCTACAACATTAAGAAACGTACCCTTGAACACGAAGTTATGAATGAATTTTCTACCTACAAAGTACTTTAATTCACACAATTTACACTTATTTATTTAATTAGTCTCACAGCAATCATCAAGCTTCATGTAGGACTGACAGACAGACAGGCGTGTGTCAGATAGATTGGCTATAGCTAATAATATGTGTTTGTCTGTCCTTGAACTATTGAGAAACATGTCGTCACTTACAATGCATTGTTAACTTTCCTCTGCAGTGTAATAAAAATTTAATTATCAGTCGGCTATTTAATGTAATTAATGGAATTGGTAAGATTTATTGTTTAAATTAATGTTTGCACAGTAACATTGGATGATGGCTTTATAATTCAGTCTGATCTAAACAAAAAACAAAATCCTTAAAAACTATAAAGTCATAGTCCAAAGCTACATAGGCAAATGAAACTTAGTTACCACTCCTTTTTTATGCCTTTATCATAAAAATGGGAAACATGATGTTTTGGTTAAACTTTTTTTTTCGTGGAGAGGAAATGCATTTACGCATCCCCGGCAGCGACGTATGTCGGGCTCGGAGCTAATGAGACTCCACTACCGACTAAAACCTACCACGATGTCCCTTCGTTTTGGAAAGGGCGAGTTTCGCGGGCAAGCGACCAATACTCCTCCGCATTAGCCTGGAATTTAAAAATAAATACATAGGGATCATTCTCGGCAAACAGCCTAGAAAATACCTAAATTGTCTAAAACTTATAACGTTACTCAGTACATGTTACATCCACCGACATTTATTGACTAGATTCATGCCTACATATTTTATACTATAATACCGATTTGTGTGACAGAGTCGTCTGTCGCGTGATGTGTCAAGTACTGGCCTCTATTGAATAAGATTATAATTGTTTTTTTGCGAAAGTAATGATAGTTAGGCTTCCGTACTTCGTAGGTAAGGGTCGCGGGTTCGCTTCCTTATTGGGACAAATTTTTGATGTTTACATGTAGGTTAGTGACATGAAAACCTTGATAGTGACTCGTTAACTTGCATAATTCTACGGGTTTGCTTAATATTTTTTATAAAATCGACAGACATGTTATATTTGATTCTGCTAAATGTATTTTCACGACGTAAAAATGGACAAAAGTATATAAAAAAGAAAAAAAAATATTATGTATAATTTTATTTTTACTTTTTTGCAAATACATATATAGAATATCTATAAAGAACGTTACTGTAAACTATAGTAAAAGCACGAGTACCTTTCTGTCGCTATCCGATGGTATAGTGTATGTAAATAAAATTGACACCATAGTTATTTTTATACATTTTGGGCAACTACATAAACCTTTATATTTTATTAACTAACCACCACATTTATAAAAAATATTATAGAATCTAAATAAAATCGACACCATTGTATCTACAAATACACAATAATTTACATCACAACACAAAAACACAAAAATCACAGCAAAATTTTCTCAACATTTCACCTACTATAATTTAGACACAATATTTGGCTCACAGTATCTGTATTCCATTATATGGTACACCAGAGCTCACGCCCCGTGTTCCCATAGCTCGCTGTCGCTGCATTGTGCGTCGCGTGGCGAGGCGGCCTTATCGCTGCATCTGCACGACAATCTTGTAACTAGATCATTATACTCACTATATAGAAGGATTGTCAGATTGTCGGGTAGTAATAGAAACATATTTGTCATTTTTTATTTATACAGTACCTATTATACAGTACTATATAAAAATTATGTTCTTCAAATGTGTTTTTCTAAGTTTTATTCGAATTGAATTGATTGATGAACACTGATAGATATGTGTATACAACCTATCAATCTGTTTAAAAAAATCAATCAAAATACTTGGCATTCGTAGCACAGGAATAAGTCTTATCTTACTGTTTAGTATAGAAACCACGTATCTGTTGTTTGCTGACGAGCGTATTCTAGTGTTTCATATCAACTAAAACATTGTAAGCAAACCCGCTAGACTACGCTAGTCTACCATAACTAGGGCACTCCATCGTGTTATGTATTCGACGAAAGTTTTTGTAAGAAGCTTGATATCATTTGACGAGATATCGATGCTATCTTTGAATGCTTACTTGGCTGTATTGAGTCTTCCTTGAAAGATACCTATTTATAATATCTATTGGATATTGACGTGTATAATTATATTGTAAAATGTTTGTAATTACACATATCTGTTAACCAGATTGTTATCAAGTTGTAGGCTTTTTTCAGTGGCTGACCGAGAAAGTACATTGCCTTTCATTTCTAGTGTGCAAAAATCATAACTATGTTATCAGTAAGCTAGTGTGATAAACAGTTGTTTCTGAAATGAGACTGCACAAGGCTGTATAGATATACATGTAAAGCGGCATATTCGCTCTGCGAAAAAGCACTTTAATAAAGATTTAAAAAAAAGATAAACATGTTTGCGTGAAGCTTTCTTTAATTTTTAGAATAAAATAGTATCCAGAAAAGGACGGGCACAAGCTTGTGATGATGATAGATATGTACCTATTGCTAAACTTATTAATATGTTCAATGCAACTTTATCACTTGATAAATGCAACTGCATAAAACTGTCATAAAACTCTTGCACTCGACAAATGCATCAAAACAATTACTCCTTTCACAACGGTGCACTATCCATTGGACGTTGCATAATCAAAATGAATTCAGCCGATTCAGCGAGGTATTGCGATGATAGGTAAGTCGTACTATCTATCATTTTGCTTTCATGTCGCTCTTTGAGTTGGAGCGGGGTTATTCTAAGGCACTCGGAAATATATCGACTAGTATTTTAGAAAATAGATCAAAGCTGTGAAATTTACGTATATTTGCATTCGTTTGCCCGGTGCTAGACGGCGCTGTGTAAATGTACTAGTATTACCTATCTTGTAGTTTTTTTTAATGTAATTATCAAATTATTTTTATCCAAACAATGGTCTCGCCTTCTGATAACCAATCACTATAGCTTACGTAGTTTACAAAGATTATTGCTGTCGCGCAAAAGTGTTTTGAAAAAATCTACATACATAATCACCAAACCTATACCTACGGTAATTTCGATATTTTCGAGTTTTTTGAGTAGGTACCACTAGGGGTCAGAAGATACGTCGAATAGTAGACCACTTATATATAGTGTCGAAAATTAAAAAAATATGAGGAAAGGAGAGAATACAAATAGGAAAGCGGCACTCACCTGATATCCTTGTAGGTAGCACAGAATACTGGCAGCAGGCGCGACTGGAAACTGCTTCCCCTTGTCCTTTTCTTTATTTTTGCAACAGTATATATAAAATTTATAACGCGGAGATCCCTCTTTAATAGAGGGGTTCTATTTCGCGGAGACTTGTTGAAGAAGCGGTGGTTACACGCACGATATATTTCGAATTTCCTTGTAATTTGACCCTTTTCAAATCATATCATTATGTACAATTTGACAACCTTAATACCACACAGAATTTATTTATTGTTTAGCACAAACAACACATACGAAAACGATTTTGGATTTTGGGAAACGGTAAGCCGTTTCCCAAAGGGTGTTGTGGGCCAACCTTAAAAAACCCATAAGTATAACAAGACTTTGTTGCTCCCGTAGGTTATTTTAAAGGCCCACATCCCTCTTTCGGTAATCTCCAGAATGGGTACACGGGTCACAAGTTCGAGACATTACCTCAATGGCATTTCAAAGATGTCAGAAACAACTGGAATTGATGCCGACAGTTTCATTTACAATGCCTGCTTTTTATAGCGTTGCATGTTTACTTACTTGAGCAATTTTTGCGAAAATTGTAATCGATCGTGTATGACATACATTACGCTCGTTTTTGTTTCACTATTATGTTATTAGAATATAATATTGATGATGAAATGGTTACAGGACATGTTTTTGAATACCCGTGGGATAAAATGGTTGATATCATGCTTTTCGCAGTCGGATATTTTGGGGTTTCAAATGATAATAGTATCTGTACATTCATTTAAACAACATAGCCTGCCCTCCACAACACAGGTTATCCTAGTGTGGAGTGCAGTGAACATATTGTTATAGTTCATAAGTGTTTCACTTAAATAAATTATTTATTATTATTATCTTAACAACAGTTTTCAAAAACAATATATAAGATTATTGTGGATAGTTACTTTATGGTCTTGAACATTATTATATTTATATGCATCTCAATAATGGCGGTGTTTAGGGCACACTTCCAAAACGACTCTTAAACTCATTGTCATTTTGTACGACGTTATTTTGTCGCTAAATGAGTTTAAATGCAAATAAATAAACACCATATATTTATTTACGAACCTGTCTACAATAAAACCTGAAATCAGAATTCTACTTATCACCTATTTCATCACCCAGTTAAACTTAACTTTACAATACAAACCCCTTGCCGGAAACCTCACAATAGCTTCTTGATCAGATAAGATTGCTACAAATCTTGAAATGAATCATACACAGATTCATAGACATCTATGAGACCTAATGATTAACTTACCATATGGCACCTTAGCGTGTACTATTTTACCATTTCATTTTAATATAGTACTTAATGGAGTAAAAGATAGAGCATATTGTTGCTTGTACCTACATTGATATTTGTATGGAATTAGAGTGGATTTATGACACTTAATATGAAAAGGTGAGTTTCTATAATGAACTGGTCAGGTCATTTCATGTTTAGATTGAAATGTTGTATGCGTGAGGTAGGTCGTGTCAGAATGTAGTTATTGATGTTTGTATGTCTTTTGTATGAAAGCACTTTATCTTGTAATGACAGCTTGAAGATAGACAATATAAGTTTAGATGTTTATTGGTTTTCTAAACAAATAATTATAGAAATGTGTCAAAAGATTTATTTTGTAGTTCAATCGTTATTATATTTTTGGGATTAAAATCTGTAATAAAGCGAATTTGTGTAATTAATATTAGGGTTTCTAAAAAGTACGTTTAAAGCCTTTAGTTAGACACATGAAATACTCGTCAAGGATAATTCAGTTTTCTTACATGAGGTAAAAATCAAAAGCTGTGTTTCCCAAAAGGTTTACCTACCTCCGTAAAAAAATTATATAGTAAAACCAAGTTAAGTAGAGTTTTGGAAAAAAAAATCCTTACATATCATAAGTTATATTCGTTCAAAATCAATAGATGGATTACATAAGACATTTTCCAACTTATTAACTTTAGTCCAATACATGTCTTCTGTAACACATCGTCTCACGAGACTTCAAATAGTAAAAGTTACTCAAATGAACCATGAAAGAGGTTAAAGCAAGAAACCAAACTAAATACAAGCACACGTTACGTCGGCAGAGACAAAAAATGTGCTTAAATACACTAGAAAAGAGGCCGGAAATTACAATATGAATAAATGAACTACTTGCTTATGTACTAAACTACGTATAGTGTTAAAGTGAAGATACATACATATACATATATCAGATATATTTTATACCTACATACTTAGGTCTATAAGTAGTAATGTGTAATAAAAATAAAATATCTTGAAAGATGATTCCGTAAGGGTTTTGATTCACTAGGAAACGGAATAAGGTATGTGATTTTCGAAGTTATGTGAAGATCAGTTTAAATGGTTGTATATTTCTTAGGATGGGTGGATGACAAAATTAATATTTGTTTTTTTTATTGGGATTTTTTTTTGTATAACAAACATATTATACGTGTAATGATGGGTACTTACCTAAAGTACCTACTTACCTACAGTAGTTTTATAAGTTTATTTATTTTTGTTTATTTATAAGTTGTTAATAATAATATCATCTTTACGGGTTGGTTTTGTAAATTAACATATAAATAATATTCCTTTTATTCACATCACAAAATTATAAGAAAAAATGCCTACATAATAGCAACTTCTATTTACATAATTTTATTAGATTAGTTTGTGTGTCAGTGGGTTTAAATCCAGTGCACTATTATTGTAGGTCACGCAGCCCCAGTAATCGATGGACATTACAAAACAAGATGGCTTCCGTTTCGATTGTTCTTTGATAACACCTTGGGCTCTAATCACTGTAATGTTAGCTTTCTTGCTCTTTGTAGACGATGCAGTGGTTATTTTTTTAATTCTGTTAGTTGTTTCGTGAATTTGAAGGTTACGCGTTTATATGCTTATATTTTTTATGCCTTTAAATAAACGATTGTATTGTAGAAACATTGTAATAATTTCATTACAAGCTGTCTCTGAAAAATATATTTCAGTAAGATTTATGAGGTACATATTTTTGGGAACTGTGAAAGATTTGTAATAAGATTTCCCTTGCCGCTTCTAAGATATCTGATTTACGTAAACCTAGAATCGGAAACGGAAAAACAAAACAAGGACTAAAAAGTTGAAAAGCCTACAGAGATTCCCCTTTGTAAATGACATTATTAGATCACGCATCCAAGAACTTATTTGCCGGTGTTTGCCTAACATTGGCAATCGTACAAAAAAATCAGAAAACAAACAATCTCATAAACAGTACCAAAAATTGCCTTAAATCCACAAAACCCGAGATAAAATAGAAAGCAGCAATATCTGCTCACATTTTGCGGCCAATTAGTTTCATTACCGTATATTCCGCACATCAACTCTAACAATGTTATGTCAGTTCCCGCCCACGGAACATTATGTTTGCGAAAAATGTACTTCTCTCGATATGGGTGTTTTGATTAAGATCGGGCTTTGGGAACTTTTTTTGCGTAATAGAAGAAAATTTAGTTGTACTTTTACGTTTGTTTTAGTTAGTAAAGCTTATATGCTTGGATAGTTATTTGCTGAGTACCTAAGTAAAAAATCTTGTATAGTTTATTATATTTGTCAAGCATTTACTTACTTTTTTATAGGTAAAACGTAAAATACCATGAAATCTTATTGTAAAAATAATAATTTATGAAAAGCTCAATCTTTGCTCTACACACAAACTTGACTGTGGACACATCATTTCCTGAGATACATCAGCTGAAGTAATATATCTAAAGAAACTTCAAAATCTTAATTCCGTTAACACCACTATTTCTCTACATACTCGATAGCATGTACAAAAGAATTTTACTTTTTTATAAATATTTCCAAAATGATTTCCGCATGCGTCCAATCACAAACTTGACCTCAGCGATTACCAACCAAAAAAATTATTCCCAATTGTTTTTATCGACAAAGGGTACCACAGCCCCGACTACAGAGACCAAGTACTTGATACCAGATCCTCCTAATCATCAGCTTGCATCACAGTCTCTCCCCGCCGGCGCAGTTACCTGCGAGAGACGCGCGCGCTCCTCGCCAGTCGCCGTCGCGTCGCGAGCGCATCACTACTTGCGCACGCGCACACCATATCGGTACATCTCACTTTTTATTCTTTGCACTTTCAACGGGTAAATTGTAGGGGTGGTGTCAGATTTTGATGTTGGGATAGATTTGACTGTTAGTTTTATGAGTAAATAAGAGGTTTCTCGTTTGAATTTTTTAGGGTAGTTTAGGGGTGACAAGTTTTATTTTTTAAAAGTAGATTTAAGTTTTTTGTGACGCTTTCGGAGAAGGGTAAGAAACTTTGAATTAATACATAAGTATTTTTAGTTTTTCTTCCCTTGTTTTTATATTTTATTATTGTAAATAAAGTTTTTTGTTTGGATATGGAAAAAAAGTATTTTTTAAATCATGGATATTTATATATATAAATTTTAATAACTGAAAACAAGAGGTACTTATTTATAATAAGTAAATTATATTCAAAATTTCTTTGCAAAAAAGCTTAGCTAATTCATTTTTTTTATTCAGTACAAACTTTGAAATGTTCGAACTCATTCTTCAATAATCCTATTTCACCAGCAAAAAATGATCAACTCCATCTATTTAATAAAAAGTCACCGATAGTTAAGTTAAATAAAGTACCAATCACAACAAACTAAAATCAGAGTAAACGCCACAAATGGTAATACAGGCCCGACCTCTGACCGTATGTTTACATAACCTTAATTCCTTCAAACTCCTCTCACTAGATTTAACAAAACAATAGCTTTTTGCACCTAATTGTCGTATTTTTCACAAAGCAAGCCTTGTGGGTTATTCGTTAATGAGGTACAATTCATGGACATATAATGCCTGAACATTGATTAGGATCAAAGCATGCGACTTTTGTACAACTGACGTGAGAATATTGTAATAAGTAGCTTAAAATAATATATGTATACTTACTAACTTAATTTACTCAATGAAAATGTAAAAACAATAAAATGGTAGTTCATAAATCGTTAAATATTTGAAACTAGTGAGTAAAATATCTCTCTAATATTCAAATCTAGAAATTGTATTCCAAAAATGTCTTAAAAGCTTATAAAATACGTTCTAGTTTGCAAAATTGTACTAGTCTCATAATTTGCCATCAACATTTCACGCGCTTGCGAAAAAGCCCCAACTAATAAAGTATTTAAGTCACCTACCGCCCTAAATACCTCTTCTATTTTGTAAATTGGAAGCCATCTGAATTCACTCTATTGTCCGAAAGTACAAAAACAGTGTAATCTCGTAGGTATATATACTTGCGTAAGTTAACCGTGGGATACATTGTGCTTCTAGCGGCAGATTCCAGTTTTTCTTACATTATGAATCTGTTATACAACACATAGGAACTCTAACCTGACAGGCGATACTTAAATTATTAACGCGTACTTATCATATGCAATTATTTTAGTGGAGAGGAGAAAAACGGCAATTTTCTTCGATATATTACGAACGGTTTTTGCTGATGATAGTTACTGTTATGCGTTGAAAAGTTTCTTATCCTTTTCTGGTAGTTTCGATTAGCTAAAAACGTCTTTTACTGAACCTAAACCACGATTAGGAATCACAATAAGTTCGTTCTTTAAATTCAATTTGCATATATTATACAGAGAATATTTTTTTAGATTTGTATTTTCAAAACAACATTATAATATGTATTAATGAATATTTTGACTCCCCTACTTTAATGTATGTTTCTTTAGGTAATTTTTTATATTTATCCACAACATACTTATTTACAAATTTTCATACCGTTTGGCGTTCGGTAGTTTTGGTTGTAACTTGATCAATATAGGTGTTTCAATATATGTATCGTTAATATTTTCAATATAGGTATCGTTAATATTTTTGTTAGAGAGATAAACTATTCATTAATAGACCATTAATCTACATTTATCGCACCTACAATTGATCCGTTGAAAGTCCACAGCGAGCTTCCAGTGCTAACTCCACGTTTGTGACAAGTGACATAACTTTTTAAGTTAATTGTGTATTTAACTTGGCTGTGAGAAGGTTTGATTTAGGTAAGTGATTACATTTAATTACTTTATTCATTATATTTTTTTAAATTGCTACATTCTTGTGTATTTAGCTAGGGCAATGACGGTTGCACAATTCTATTTATTAGTTTATTCAAGTTTCACCACGAGTCGTTTAAATATATGTGAAAATGTTTCAGACATGTGTGTGTCAAAACATGGTTTACCAACGCTCTATTCATATCGTAAAATGGCAATTTGAAAACGGCCAAGTTTATTGTCTTGTGTCAAAGTTTATGTAAATTTTATTCGGTTACAATGCGTTGTAAAACATTTGTAAAAAGTTTAGTTTAGTTGACAATTACTCGGAGTTTATGTGTTATATTAAGTTTGACTTTTTGACTTTTGATTAAGGCCACGATATTTCACGCGAAAACGCTTAGCGCTTGGAAAAATGCCTACAGTTGCTTTTTCGCATGCAATTCCACGCCGTATTAACATGAAAACATGGGCGAGCAACTTGTGCATAGCTCCGGCCGACGAGTCTTGTCCTCACGCAAACAATTTTGCACAATTTGAGCAGTTTTGCAGACGTTTTTGACGAAATAAATTCATATAAAATCAGCAATTCAGAATATTCTATTAATAGGTTTCTAATCCTCTAAATAATAACATTACCTTTTAGATATAATTAAATTGGTTTAAATTTCTGTACTACTTTTGGAAAAAAGGTGAAAAATATTTCAAAACAACTATTTTTCAAAAAATAAATCTATCGAGCGAAGTATACGTAATCGTGTTTTGGCGTTTTTTATTGTCTTAACACTGAATCAAAATTATATAAACTGAAAAAAATGTAGCTCTATCTTATATTTTTCTATTTTATTAGATTTTTATGAAATGTCGATTTCACATAGCACCCCGTCTTAAGCTTTTTGGGGTTATATTTGGAAATAGTTCTTACGAGAGTTATTTTTATGTGTTTCCTGTGTGTTGTTTGTTTGTTATACATTGTGTTGGTCAGGAAGCGACGGTTTGTTTACATCGCGTGACATTTAAGAGCGTATCCTTGAATGACCTGCGCCTGCGCACTGAGTATGTCCATTCACCCGCCAGGCTTGAAGTTTGTCCTTTACGATGCTCTTAAATCCAATTACATAAGGTACTTATCGAAACGTATTAAATTGCTAGCGGCGCCTGCAGATTAACCGCGGTATGGGAAATTGCGGTCGGTGATAATGATGAAAATGTCATACATATTTTTCACTAGGGTTTTACTCTAACACAGAATAAATGTAAAACCAGCTGTAGTACTTTTACTTGTTAAAAAATAGCGGATATCGTTTTTACATTCATTTTCAATTAGTTTATTTAGCGTAAATCCCTTCAAAATGGTCACGGTAACCACGTATAAAACTATTGTTTGTTACATTATAGAATAAAATACATCCCTAAAATATTTTATAAAATAACAGAAAGTAAGTTCGTAGACAGTAGTCGCGCGTTGATGTCTTCTCTATGCACATTGTGATGCTACGAACTTCAGTAGCAGATTAAACTTATTTAGGGTTTTGCGATAAAAGTTACTATTATATACGTATTGATAAGATAATATTTTTGAAGTAACAGCTGAATTTTTAATTGATTTTATAATTGTTTTTTAACTGATACCTTGAATAACTTTTTATTTTACTTAATTTTCGATATTAATGAAATCATTCGACACATTCTTCTTAAACTTACGAAAAAAAACTTTTCCTGTAAATTCATCCACAAATCTATATTTATTTATCATAGCACATACGCACTATAACTACACATTTGTACTTATATCCTACACGTATAATCAAGCTGAAGAGGGTAACCTAAGATAGAAAATTTAAACATTGGAGATAATAAAAAAAAAATGTTTTGAGATACTTCCAATTGATAGCAGAACACGTTCCAACCTCTTCTAGAAATGTTGTCTGTTTATCAGTTTATTTAAACGCCCACAACGAAAAAACGGGTGATCGGGTCCTCATGATTTTTGATATGTAAGTAGTAAGTATGAGGACTTAGAAGTGTCATATAGGCTACTTTTTATCTCAAAATAATGGAGTGGAAGCCGCGGTCGTCCACTAATTTGGAATAAATTGATCGCACTACGTTCATTCAGTCACGTAATGTAACGTGCGAGAGACATGTACTTGTATCTAATACACATTATAATTCCAGTATTAACATACATGGCAGTTTAATAACACTAATATTATTCTATATTAATCTATGAATTTAATGCGGTAATGCACGTATGTATAATACAAGGTACTTATTTCACGCAAAACTATTTAAAGGTGGTTTTAGTACAGAAATAACTGTTGTTCTACAACTATTGGAAATCAAGGAAATAAATTTATTTATGTATATTTTGCTAACGAATATTTTGTATGGATTAACTGTTTTATTTGTATAATTCTTATAATGCGTACACCAGAAGTAATAGTATGGTATAGGTTTACATCAGCAATTAATAAAAGGTTTTGCGTAAGTAAATCTACGGATATTTTAGTAACTGTGTACTTAAGTAAACATATTTTTTTTTACAGTTCTGACATTAAATTTTAGAACTTATCTAGCACCCATCTCTTCTAACCACCAACTCGTCATCTAAACTTACGCATAGGCTAAATTATTGGGAGACTCCTACACTCATACACTCTCTTTACAAATCCCTTTTTTAACTATCAAGTTGAAGTGGCCGGGGCGAAAACATTGAATAATTTGACAAGCATGTCGACATAGTATATGTAACTAATCAGTAGCGACAAGTATAACTGTATCGACCTAATGAATGCTCTTTAATAGCATAATCACTAAAATGTGTAAAAATTACCTGTTTTTTCTTCATGATGAAACAGCAGGATAAAACTTGTTGTATTTAAGAATTTGATTCTGAATTGTACCATAAAAATATAAAAAAGTAACAATATTAGGTTAAATTAAAGATAAAATGACATCACTGGAGACAAGAACGCCGGCTGGTTCCTTGCGCAAAAGGATTTTAATAGCAATCCAGCGTGGAAATGCAGCGAGCGTTCTTGGCTCCATACCACACATGGATGTCTTAAATTTAGTTTAAATGTACATACTTGTATTTAGATTAGTGTATGCATATTGTTTATTTATCAAATGTCTTAACATTAAATGTAGCCGTATATAATTTATATTATCATATTTCATTTACTAATGTGTCGAAGTAATATTTGAATTAATAATGTCTCCATTGGTTACTATGTCGATGATCTTACATAAGTAAAAGTAGGTATATCTGAAGTCGTTCACTTGATCGTTCAAATCTAGCGGACTGACCTTTTTTGCACACTTAATTATATTATATAATACTTATGTTTATATGTTATGCTAGTAATGGAATTATACGATTATGGCAAATGATATGAATATGATTGCGACGAAATACGTTTTTGATGAAAAACATGAAGTTATGTTGTTATGACTTTTTTTAAATAATATGTAAAGAAGAAAAAAAACCATAACAAAGTAAATGTCGACCTTGATTGAGTCTTCATCCACGTTATTTTAGTATAAAAGGTTATTGGTATCACTTGTAACTCTTATAAACCTAATCTTTTTCTGATATTTTATTTACAAATTTTATAAAAAAATATTATTACGCGTCATTCCCTTGCGACGGAACATATATCAGAAAATTACTTAATAATCACTTTTGTTTATATACAATGGTATATAATGTACTTCTACAATAAAAAAACTTACCATTGGAAACGTTTCCAGATATAATAAATTCATACATAGCGCATAGAAAGATTGATTACACCAGCTTCATGTAAAGAAATATTACCTAGTGCTTAAAGAAACCACTTATATAGTACAAGTGATAAGTGAAAGCAATTTCCTTATGTATTTGAAAAAGTATTAATTTTCTATATATCATGCAAATATTATATGATAATGATCAAGTGATAGATCTTACGTACTAAGTACCTCTTAATTCTTAATGTTTTTTAAAGTTGTTACTTTAAAAATAAATTAAATTTAAAATTAAATTAAATAGTGCTTTTTAAAATCATAATTTTTTGGTACATAAAATAAAATATTAAGTACTCATAAAATAAGTAAAGTTTTCCCTTTAAGTTTATATTTTTGTAAATATTTGTTTATATGTAAATAAATTTATTTTTATTTTGTGTTAATTTTATCTTCTATTTCAGATTTTCAATCATGGGTTGATAAAAAAACAGAAATTGATATATGTATATTTAGATACATAAAATATTCAAGCAATTTCAAATTTGTTGACACTAAACTCTCTTCAACTGTTACACAAACTTCACGAGATCGATTAAAAAAATTTCTTAAAACGCTACCGCTTCAACCCACGTCTTAACCCTCAAGTCATCATAGCGGTGATGTCCAAGTTTTGCAATAATTATGTTGATTTAGCATTGCAGTGGCGACCTTTCTGGAAATCACCTGAATATTGCCAATATGACTCTGTGATTTGTATGACTATGACTCTCATACAATTTGTATGGTGTTGTATGGCTTTGTAGTCATTATTGCGAGCTTTGTGCGTAAGTTATTAGATTGGCAAGTTGGAATATTAGTCGACAGTTTTGGTATAATGGGTTTAATAGTGCGGTTCAATTAGTTGTATTGAAATTAGGGTATACGAGGTTATAGGTTTTTTTTTTGTATGTTCGTCGATCAATCCACCAACATATAGAAGTCGGAGATGTTGTCCAACAAACACTGATAACACCAAAAATTTGAAGTGAAGTTTAGTTAATTTTAGAAGAGGTTATAGGTTATAGGTATAGTGAGCTTATTCAATGATTTTGAAAGTCAGCTAGTATTATTGAGTTTATGGAACATATAAAAATATACAGTTTTTCGACTTTTTTATTATACTTTACAATACGCGTTTATTCTTTAAAACATGGCAAAATTACATCTTGTTTATTTACTGGACATTTAGCAGTCTTACAACTGGGTCAAGTCTTACAACTGGGTCAATACAGAAGACTGAAACAACAAGCCCAATCAAATTATATTTTAATGCCAAAAATGGAACAAAATTTTGAAACAGACATCCATGATGATAATTATCTTTGAGACCAACAAAAATAACCTACTGGTCAGTTTATTCATTGATCTTATGAGTACAAACAAACAGATCCATTTACACACCACTTTTACCACCCATTTGAATTAGATTAACAATCTTGAATTAATTGACCAAAACCGCGACACACAACTATCTCTAATTCCTCACCTGCAAGTGTGCGTGACTGTTTGTTTGCGTCACAGTTTTTTTCTCACTCTCACACAATATGTCAATCACCCGAAGCATCGTACGGTGAACTATTTGTATGCGCGGGAGCATCTGCTGCTTGGTTGGTAATTAGTTGCTAGTGTTTATGACTAGAGATACCCCGTGGTACTCACGTTAATCCCTAGGAAATAAAAATATTTTTTGACAAAAATATAGTTAATTGACCACCGAATTTTATCCGAACTAGTTCAGTGCTTTGAGGACGAAAACGGTATAGGACACTATAGGACTTATACGGTTCTTAAAAATATCTTAAAATTAATATGAAAGTTATGTTAAAAATAACCAAAAAATCTGTTTTTGAAAAATGATTGTTAAAAATAAGTTCCTACTAGTACGGTTCATATAATCTTATAAACTTACTTGCAGTTTCAAAAATGATCTTTTTAAATTTGCGTGTCTCAAGTTACCAATACGGTTCAAACTTATTCTTCTAAGTTCAAGTCAAGTTTAGTTCAACCTAGATTACGATACTGAACAAAAAATTAAGTTATTTATAGTCGATTAGTAGCATGTGAACTCATATACTAACTGACAGGTTACCATATAATAATAATGAAATAAATAATTACTGTGTGTATATTTACGTGATCGTAATTAATGTTTAAAAAATGATTTACTGCATGATAATATACATACTTGTATTATAATTTGCAAAATATAAAGTTACTCAACGAACAAAAGTATTTTTTTTAAACTTGGCTAGATATGTAAGTCATGTAGCACAATATTGTACATAAATGAATAAAATAAACATTTCAGAACATAGCACACAGCGCCATCTATTCCCATACTAAGCTTACGTTAAATATAATAAATATGTACTTTGGTGGACCTTCTTATACCTTTAAAAATTCTTAAAACTTTAATTCTGAACTACAGCTAAATTTAATTATCCGTTAAATAATTGGCTAAATCACATAGTTTCATGATTAAGTTCAGTAAATCTTAAAAAACATAACAAAAGTATCAAATTTAACCATTTATCTGTGTGTCAAAACTCCAATTTGATATTACATAATATAAATCACGTTATTCAATACAAGCTCTTGCCCCCATATTCACCTGCTTTTAATGGCAACACTGTGATATAGACAATTAATTTCGGACAGTTAGAAATGCAGCTGTGATTTTATGTATGTAATTATTATGTTAGATAATTTTAGTGCATTTTTTTTAGCGGATGTTCGGTTACGAAATGTGGAAGTTATAGATGCAGTTTTAGACGAAGAGATGCTGTTATGTTAACTGTATACTTTTTCATTACTTACCTTAAATATATATATTTTTGTTGAAATACACATTACAACAATATATAGTATAGTAAAAAGTCTCAGTGGTACATATATTTGAGATATCACCCCACGTCGTATTTTCAAAAATGAGATTTTTCAAGTGATTGATGATGAACTGAAGGAATGGACCCAGTGCTGGGGCTTGTTATATATTACTAAGACAAATTTGAAAAACTGGTGGTAATAAGACGGTATCAAATTTTTTAAACAAACAATTTTATTATCTTGATTATACCACTACAATGTAAGCCAGCCAGAGCTTAATCTGTCATTAGAGAAGCTTGCAAGTGTCAAAGCTCGAAGGCCGTTGTAAAGCTCGCTGCAACAATGCAAAATTCCACAAAGAAATAAAGAAATTACCGCCTCCGTTGCGCACTATCAATTACTTCAGTAATTACCTTAATTACCTAAAATAATTGCGGTTTGCACAACGCAAAAATAGCTTTTATTGCCTAAACAATAGAGTAAGTTCTTATGTGTTTTGCAAGATAATTTTCTTTAACCTTTGGTGATTGCCCTAAGTTTTACAAATGACTAGTTTGGTAACACTGGACAGACATGCGTGCCCTTTATAAACTCATTACATGCATGTATTTATATGATTCCGTAGATGTTGTGTGGGATCATTTTTAGTAATTGAAATCGTATGTCATAGTTATTATTGATTGGGAAAAGTTGGACAAAAGGTCATGTGGAGGTGTCATTTTTAATTAAAAAAAAAATTGTTGCCTGTAAAGTCGGTATACGGGCGAAAGTTTTACGTGACAACAACTTTGAGTGGTAAAATAATTTTAATGTGAATATTCATTCGTATAGTAGGAAGAAGGATGAAATAATAGTAACAATTTAAAACATTTATTTATACAAAGAATTATATTTAAAACATTAATTTATACAAAGAATCTCGCACTGAATTTCATATTATATTTATTATTCTGTCTCTCTCGCTCTTAGGCGGGCTAACCATGCCCGAGTGGAAGGGACGCGTGCCTCTCACTCGCTCTCATTGTGAGCGCATAACGTGAGCGGAGCGTAACGCAGTTTCTTGAAGTGTCACCCGGCAAACCAATTTATAAGACGTTGTCACGTCAAAAATGTTTAGTGACATCGTTTGTAATGTTAAAGTTGTTGACATCAATGTTTTCTTTCTGTTTGGTCTACCTGTAACTAACCAACTATGTTTTAAAATGTAATCTGAATTTCATGCGCAAGTAATTATCGTGTCGAGTTAAAACTTTACATGAAAATATGTAAAAATTTAAATATAAAAAGGTAAGTATTTGTTTTGATTTCTTTCATAATTTTTTAATCATTTAATTTATAATTGATATATTTACATACATATACACAGAAGTCTAATATTTTTTATAATAATAATAATTTAGATTAGTTTATAATTAGTTAGGTAATAATTTAGTTTCAATTATTAGTTAAGATTACAATTTAACAATTTGGCACCATTGACCTTAATTGATAATGAAGCCGAAATGTAGTTTATTATTTTCATATAGTATTTACTCAATTAATAAATAAAATAAATAAATATTCCGGGACATTGCACACAACGCCATCTAGCCCCACACTAAGCTAACGCTTGTGTCGTGGGTACTAGATAACGGATATAATACTTATTTACTTTTTTTTTGTAAATACATTCTTATTATACATAGAAACGGCCAGACTCGACACAAGTAATTACAAAATTTAGTATTAATTTTTTTTTTTTAAATTGTAATTAATACTAATTTTAATAAAAATATTTATGTAGAATCAAAAGAACAGTTAATTTAAACCACCAGTATTACGTGTCTAGTTTATAATGACCATACAAGATAACTTTCTCAGACAATATTTTACGCTGCCGATGAAAAACATTGATAAATGCTCGCTGGAATGATTAATGTAATTAACTAATTAGATGTTTTATTGGTTGTTTTAATGCTGGTGATTTCGCATGAGAATTGGCACGGCTAGCTTACAAGGAGGAATATAAGTAATTGTTGAAAAATTTGCAAAAATTACCTACATAATATGTCAATTAAATTCAATGCATTTTTGCCTTTTTCACTTGATTTTCTTTACATAAGTAACGAGTAAGTGTAAAAAGTAGTATAAATATTAAGAAAGTAAAAGTTACCACGTATGAGAGTGCCCGACTCTGGTGTCAGAGTTCTCAAGCCGCCCTAAGGGCCTCTGATACGGCTTAACTACTGCCACTGTACTATGACAAACCATGCATCTAAGCTATCAATATAATGTCTTCACAAGAATACGTTCGAATTGTGTATAATATCAAAACCAAGTCACTAAAACAAGAGAGAGAGGATGTCACCAGCATATATATATATATAGCTATAGGTATGTAAGTAAGTACCACAGCTTTTCCAAGGTTGTTGTGTAAACATAACCGTTCCCACCCTCTTCCTCCTCGAGCCTTAATCCTCATAACTGAGGGTCGTGACTCTCACGCAGAATTTATTTATGTACTGGAGAATTTCTCTTTGGTTAAGATTCTTTCACAGAAGACAGTTCTCGGATTTGGTGGTCCTTAAACATGTCAATTTTCTGTAATATTTACTGCTAAACATTCACGACCCTCCGTAATGAGGACTTAGACGCAAGGAGAAGGAGGACTGCTAAGCAAGTGTTAATAAACATGACTTTAAAAACAAGACAATTGGTACTTGGCTAGATTCGAACCAGCAACTAAAACAAGAGAAAGGACGTCACCAGCATACACATACATACATAGCTATAGATATATAAGTAGGTATCTCAGCTCTTCAATGAGTCCAAGGTTGTTTGTTGTAAACATGACCGTTCCCATACTTACTGCCATTATGGTTGACCATTGAGACTGATTCCATCGCGGGTCGTGGTACAAAAACTAGAGGGATTATGAGAGTTAGTCTTAGTTTGCTGAAGATTATAACAAAGATCAGTAAAGCGTAATGTGATCATAAAGTGAACTTAATTTATGATGTGAACTTTTAAAACCAATATGAAGCTCAAACTGTTCTGAGCAAGCGAGCTACATCTTTAACGACTTTATCATGATTAACATAAAAAAAAAAATTTGTACTGAAAACTACTGCATTTGGTTGTAAATAAAAAAGATACAAAGCATTTTTTCTTATTCATGCGCATTCCAGAATGTTCACTTAAATAATACATAATATATGTGGAATACTAACTTTTTTTAAAACTCATCAAATTTATTAACAATAAAAAAACTAGCTTTGATATCATTGTGTACACGTTACGGTAAATGTGGATAGTGCGGTTATTATGTATAATTACCGGGAACTAAGCATAATTACAAGTGCTCGTGGTAAAAGTTAAACTTTTGAATTAATCATATTTACCAGCAATTATATAAATTTACCATACCCCTTTGGTAAATGTAGTATATAATGAAATCAAACATCAGAATCAAATGTTTATTAGAATAAATACACTTCTAGTGTTAATTATAATACAATTTGGTTACAAACAAAATCAGTCAAACAATAATACTTCATATATCAAGAGATCAATCTTCTGTTTGGTTAAGCAAAACATAAAATACCTATATTCTTATTAAATAAATTTATTTAAATATGTATTAGTTAGCTCTATAGTGAAATTTTTGTACTAGTTTTTAAGTGCCGCCATCATTCGGTTTCTGCTCCCATGTCATGGATAGGTGAGTTTCGTGGATTATATCAAATATCTCCTCAGGTATGTATGTATAGTAAATTATTCGGTCTCTTCCTTTTTATATATTTTTTATTTGAACTACAACTTTTTGGACATTTCCAATCTCTACTGTATCATACCTCAATAGAATTTTATAATCTTTAGGTTTCTTACCGTTTTCTTGTCCATGGACGCTTTTAAATTAGCTAAAAGCAAATAATTTGCTAATTTCTCGGGAAAATATTTAGTTAATTATTGGCTGCTTTTTTGGAAATAAATTTTCAACTTTTTCATAAAACCGTTTTTAAAAGAAAGAAAGAAAGAAATCATTTATTATGGCAGATTTATCAGAGAAACAAAAACAAGTAAGAACATAATAAACAAACAAACATAAAATCGACTACTTTAGACTCAGTATTTCCCATTTTGTATTAATTAAAAATAAACTAATTCAAACAAATTTACAAATCCCCGCGCGCAGCCGCTCATCATTCGAAAGCTTTCGTCAACATTTACCATGATCGCACGGAGGTTTTATATAATTACCGGTAAATGTGGATAATTCACTCCATTTACCATGTGCATTGGTAATTATCTATATTTACCGGTAATTATAGATAATTACCGATTACTTACATTTACCGTAACATACAATCAATCCAGGGGTTTTCAAATCTAGAGTTAATAGGTATCTTCTAGGTAAATGTGTTACACCCTAGGCTGCAGCAATGCTTAACATCAGGCAGGCTGTAGTCAAAGGTAAACCTAACCCACGTAAAAAAAAAACATATTTAGTTGCATTATACTGGCAACCCTAGCCAGATGTCACGATGGTAGTGAGTACACATTGCAAATGAAACTGGAGTATCATGACCACTATCAAATGTCATCCGCACCGAAATACTAATAAGGCGCAAACAAATCAGTTCGGCGTTGCCTCTGATTCTTGTGGTAGCGGGTTTTTTTAACTCGGAATAGACTTACGTTTGATTACAACCCGCTTGATGTTAAGCCAGTTGTCTCAGATGTAGCGCATTTGCCTAAAAGAAACCTATTTACACTGGTTTTCGTTTTTGTCAAGCCCACTTTGACTATCATTTTACGATTACCCATTATTTTGTTTTTTGATAATCTGAAGATGTAGTAAAATTTAAATAATATTTTATATTTATTAGTTACTTTATTGATATTTCGATTGTATCGATAAAGTAACTTAATAGTAAATAATGAGAGAGGCCCTCAGGGCGGCTTTGATTAACTCTCGACATCAGAGTTAGCCACTCTCATTCAATAAGATTAATATAATAAGATTTTGTTATTCTTTCATCATTCAAGACAAAACATTATATAATGACTCGAAAGGTTTTTTTTTTCTGTTAAACGTTTGCTATACTTAATTACTAGGAATTATGAGAACATACAATTTAACTCGGCTATTTTGTTGTTTTTTTTTTGTCGCAATCGCCACCGCATTTTACTTGCTTTAATCTGCGCTTGTCTTTGCCACTCTAGAGATGTAAATGTTACTTTCCTTGTATGTAATTTGTTATGAGAATTGTCAGCAAAAGTCACGGTCAATGCAAGTGTACTGCTTTCAATAAAATGCAGAACTAATAGCATTTATGTGTACCGTAATTTATTTGCAAATGTGTTGATTAAAAAGGTTATGTTTAAAACTGGTAAGAAGAACTATTCATCTTATTTCATTAAATGTTTAAAGGTTTTTTCAGTAATAAATTATATAATCAATAAGCATTACATATGTATTATGTACTAACCAAATCAAGTAAGTGAAAAGCTTCCTAGTTTTTGGAGTCAGCTAAAAAAAACATAGTATTATGTTAGACACAGCGCATTAAAGTTTTGAAAATTGAGTGAGAATATACAGAAAATTTAAAATTTATCACTTTTCTCACATTTTGGCACAAGGCCCTTTCCATATTGAGGTTCTATGAATTTCCCACACATATAATTTGTCATTCTTTAACCCCATTCTATTTGTTGACATTCCACTTGATAATTAAGTCAAGATGTTCTGAAATAATTATACATAATTGTCTTGTTTTACCTAAAACGTGTTAAAACGTTGCATTAAATTGTTAAAACATACCTTTAATATTTAGTGAATGTTAAACATTTAAACTTTAAAGATGTTAATTAAGCTAACATTTAAGATTTAAGTGCTTACATCTGATGCGTTAATTTTGAGCTAGTGTTTGGAAATTTTAAAATGTAATTATCTAAATAATTATTAAATCTTTGTATTATCTTTTTGCAATTATTAAATTATTGCAATGCAACTATTAATCACTTCTAGGAGAGACAAACTTTTGTGCAGTGTTATGTTGTTTTTTTTCTTTATCTTGCTGCTACAATACAAAGTAACGGATATTTGCTATTTGACACATAAATTTATAGCTCATATTTTTATCAGAATCGAATTTTGTTAGTCACCATTGTTTATCGCTTATTTTAAACTAATTTTATTAATAAAACGTAACTAAATAATTCTGTGGCGGAGTCACGGCAATATTTAGAGTTAGTTTTGAACTTAAGCAAAATAACCAAAAAAAGTTAGCCCAGCCGGTGTCTCTTCTTGTTTTAATGTGAAGTAACCTCAAGATCCACCAGCAAACACCTACCTACGTATATCTACGTACGTACTACGTATTAGTTTTCCAGTACGTTTCCCAAGCGATGCTATCTGCACGTCGGCATTTCATAGCAAGTTGCTAACAAGGTGTGAGACTGGGGTCGCTAATGGGACGCTAAGGATGGTATTATATTAGATTTACATTAACATTTTTAAGTACTCCTTTTTTTAAGAAGTATGTTTAGTTTTTCTTAGAAAATACAAAAAGTTTACAATAATAATTATTATTGTAAACTAGTGGACGCCCGCGGCTTCGCTCGCATTATTACAGGATAAAATGTAGCATATGAGACTCCTATAACCTCATACTACCCACATACCAAAAATCGTAATGATCCGTTCAGCCGTTTTAGCGAGATGAGACTTTAAATAAACAGACAAACGGAGACACATATAAACTGAAAAAAATTGTAGAAGTTGTTGGAACGTGTTCTGCTATCACTTCGAAGTATCCCCAAACATTTTTTTGAATATCTATTAAGATATAAAAAAAAGTATGTTTGGGGATCTCTACTCAGGATTGTTTACTCAGACTTTCGACCATCTTCAGCTTTACATGTATAAATGAAATCAACAAAAGTCATCGTACAGTACTTGCTTGCATCTTTATTTTAGTCAGTATTTTTTTGTAATATTAATTAATGACAATATATAATACTTTTGTAGTAGGTATCAGTATTCTAGTATACCTCCACCCTAAGCACTGGCGTGTGTAGAGGAGCCATAAATCTCGCCCGTCACGCCATTCTTTAGCCTAACTAGACAGTGTTGGCCCCTTGCACTCATATTACGCACGTGTTTGTACATACGGGAGATAGATGGAGTAAGTAGCATTATGACGCTACTCATTAAGAACCTTACTCCTACTTTGGTAGGAGTTAAGTAAGATCGATTTATTTAGGCAAGTGTGCTACATCTTAGACTACAGTGTTGCTTAACATCAGGCAGGCTGTAGTCAAACGTAAGCCTATTCCATGTTAAAGAAAAAACATACAACTATTAAGCATGTCTACATACACGTCCATACGGCTCTAAACTCTCTTGTATTTAACAAACCGTTATACAATATAATAATCCAATGAAGTCTCATCAAGTGTATGAACTATGCCGCATTAACAGAGTTAGTAACGCAGAACAATCACCGATGTACAGCGTAACATCATTTATCTGTTAGCATAGGCTATATTAACAAAGACATCTAATCAATCTAATAAATAAGTCTGTTAAGAAACATATTTGATAAATCTTTGTTAGACCGAAATAAAATGTAGAAGTCCAATACGAGTAAGTGACAGAAATGGTACTGTCTACATTGATCAATATAAAAATACAAGTATTAGGCCAGTTCAGTTACATGATTTGGAAGAATACCGGCATTTTGAATCAGGAGTTTACCAAATGTCATGTAACATTCGATTTTACAGCTTGTAAACTCTCCTACACTTTAGGTGAAATAATCACTGAAAGTAACTGATGGTATATCAAACAGGTCACTCGAATGGAAAAAAAGTAAAATTAAACAATAATAATACGTGTTTTTTTTACGAAGACAGTTTTTTTCCACTAAAATGAGGGCTCTTTTCAATATTATATCGTTGCTAGTAAGTGATTATCTCAAGTTACTTTCATCTGCGCATGCCTGTGCATACTTTCGCTGATCATTGACAAATGGAGTTAAAGATGTAATGCTAGGATTCATTGTCTGTTTATTATATGATTTATGCTTGGTTTCAAATCATACTGTGAATATTAGAGACTATGTACGTACACGTAACTATTACTATAGTTCTTATAATTGAAGCTTCATCTATCTGTACACTGTAAATCCGTTCAGACTTTTAAACCTAAAGAAAGAACTTGATCAAACTTACTCATACACGTTCGCTTTTTACCATGTTTAAAATAAATTAAAGAACATATTATAGGAAATAAGTTCATCTAACATTTATTTCCTTTTCCTATTGCTATGAATTAATAACAATAATACATTATTTTACATAATATGACACTGCCATACGCAATTCTACTAATAAATGTAAACATACAAATTTATGTGTTACGAGAATGATTGAACGCAACAATGCTCTATAACCGAGTGACAATGGTTCTGAATCGATTTAGACAAATGATGGCGGAATAAATAGGTGTTGTTCATGCAATCAGTATAATAAGTTGCTACAGCAATTTTATGTGTGTTGGTTTATAGCCTAGACATAAAAAGAGATGTGTTACAAGTTTGACGTCTGCATACGATATATGTATGTTTGTGTGTTTGTTTTTGTTAAGAGAAAGTGTTTTAAGACAAGGGAGTCTCGTCTTGGACGCCGTGACGAGCGGTCGCTTTCGGGAACGATCAATAGAGCCTCGTCAATACAATGGATCTATTAAACAATAGGCACAACATCTGCCAGCGGCTGGCGCAGTCGCTGCGAGCAAAGCTTGACGGTCCCTATCCCTAGCTCAGGTCAATTCTCTGGCCCCGCGAAAAGTGCCTATCAATCAAGTTCCGTGCAACGCGTGTTTATAATCTTTACTTACATGTATCAGTGAGACGTGAGTGACAACCAGTGTATGTGACCCGCGTCATTGCCAACAGAGGCCACCGGGAACAGCGGTACCAGCGCCCAGCGCGGGGTAACCACTCCAAGAAAAGGAAAACTCGGTGAGCTTGTTCCATATTAGCCACACGCGGCCTAAACCCCTTTTCTTCTATCTCTCCTTCCTCAATATCCTAGAATATTGTCTAGACGTCTGCCACGAGGGACAAGTCTGTTTTCAAACATCGGTTACTTACAGATCAAACCTACGCGTAACTAGCTTATCCGATTTCAAAATACATATCTACACAGACTGCAGTAAAAACCCCCTCACACGGGGCTTTTATTTACATATTTCATTTTTATTTCACTCCTAGGAATCACTCTCTCTCTTGAGTCGTATTCCTCATGACTGAGGGTCGTGACTCCCCCGCAGAATTAATCCGCTAGGGGAGTTTTCTTGGGCAGATACATCGTGGTGGGCGCTATTAAAACTAAAAAATAAATCACTCCTGAAAGTAAGTAAAGATTATATTAATGCATCTCAGCGACTTGCGGCACCTCGCCATATCGGTAGAAATCTACCTCAATAAAAGACCTCGGTAAGGTAAAGTCCAGGTCGCCCCTATGTACTAAGTACTAAACCGATTGCATTTGTTAGGTTCAGGCTCATGTTCATGTTGAAGCTTAGCATTATTTACTAGTGAAGCACCTAAAATATTACGCCTTATTTACTGGGAATATTCCAGGCTTTTCCATTTCCACGATTTCAACACGCTCACATCTGCCGCGCTTAGCAATTTTAAGATATAATCGATATAGTAAAATAATATTTCTAAAAAAAAAAAAAAAAAAAAGAAACTTCGCCTTGTTGCGTTTTGTTTTTGAATAACCGGCGCGGTCATCGATATAAATGGGGGTTGTTTCTGAGGCGTTTCTCTTGAAACAGCTCTGATGGTCTGCACATGTTGCAGATAGGGCCTTTGTCCACTTGTAAACGAAAGTATCGTAATCCTTCCTAGAATTCGAGGAGCGACGGGCAAAAAAATTGGTACCTACGCTGGGAGCTAGCACAGTGGGGTGTTTGCCTGCTACAGTAGAGATAAATGAAGACATTTTTTACAAATGCCCACAACTATTTGTTTATATAGTGCATGATATACCAGTTAACTAATACAAATACATAGTAAATAAGCTTCCTTCACAGCCTCGCAACAAACCTCAACAATAAGGATCACGCGCATACCTGAAAGATATCACGAGCTAGCCACGGCACCCCGTCTTCTGCGATACCGCCACGGTAAGGCACAAAGCCGATATGGAAATAGGGAACCCTATCGTAAAAATACCAGGAGACGGCAACTGCTTGTATCGCGCTATAGCCCACCAAATTAACGACTTGTATGGCCTTACCTTTGACCACCAACACATTCGACGAAACCTCGCACGCCACGTTGAGCAAAACCAAAGCGATCCACAAATGTACCTAGCGATCAGAAGTAATATAGATAGTTCAGCACAAAGCGAACAAATCGGGAACTACATTCTATCACAATACCAAGATGATACATGGGGCGGCACAGACATACTTATAGCGGCAGCGGAATATTATAGTATTAACGTGAAAATCTTTCAAAAAAAAACCCGCTACAAGAAACAGTATGTTTCTCTCCTAAGGCACCAAACGACGCCGCAGGTTGCATAGGTCTAATATTTACGGGGAACCACTTTGATTGCTTTGAAAATCACCTAGGAGTAATAAGTGCACCACGCAAAACGACCTTAGTCTAACTCTTGGAACTAGCCTTCAGAGGAGATACCAGATGAGTCCGGATACAGACTTGCCCGCCCCAGGCCACACCAAGCAAAAAAAAAAAAAACAGGTAGTAAATGAAAACATAAACATTGCCACATGGAATGTTAGAGGCGCCGCAACGTTGACTAAAAAACGAGAGATCGACGAGTTTCTAGACGGAAAATCTAGCCATATTGCCTGCCTACAGGAAACTCACTTAAAATCCGGGACCTACGAATCTAGTCACTATACGTGGCACCTAAGCGGAAACAACAGCAGAACAGGCCTAGCTATTCTCATAAGAAAAAGCAGCGGCCTAAGGCTGAACTGGACTAAAGCAAACACAAACAATATGGTTGCTTCAATAGATACAAGCAGTGGAGCCTCTCTATTCATTACCACAACGCACTGGTCCAATTCAACGTCATCAGCAGCAAACGACGCGACTCGGCTACTACAACTGACCAAGAACAAACCAAGGAACTCAATAACAATCATACTAGGTGACTTCAACGCCCACATAGGACTCACAGATACACACGAACTTCGCGATAAAAATCAAATAGGCAAAAATCTCTCACACCAAACAAGTAACGATAACGGAGACATCTTATTAGATCTAATTGCACGGGAAAATCTCCGATTGGACACATCACTCGGCCGGCGCAGCTGTAAAATAACTTGGACGTCGGGAAACAAAACATCGCAAATAGACCACATAATGACAGATGCCAAAAACAACCAGATTTTTAATTACATCAAAGGTGAAATAACAATCCTATCTGACCATAGTGACAGTACCAAGATTTATTTAAGTTGACACATTGTATGATTACATACCTATTATTATGTTTGACATGATTTTAATATCAAAAATTTTCATTATTTTATTAATAAAACTGGACATAATGTAATTTCAAAAATTTTATAAAAACTAAATGTTATAAATTCAATTTGACGAGATATTGTAATTTGTGTAGCATATTCTGTGATATTAGTACTTATACCTATACCTATGTATGTTACAACTTTACATTACCAATAAAGATTCTTTATCTTTATCATAGAATCATATGGGGAAACCTGAAGCCCCTCACGTTAAATTCCAATAGGGACTCTACGAGATCTCCAATAAGACTAACCAGGGCCAACGTTGCGAACGAGTTTGACTACAAAACCCTAAACTACGAGATGCTTCAAAGTACCACCACTCGAGAAAAATACCAAGAAACTTTACTAGAGGAAATTACAAACCTACAGAAGGCGAAGTTCCATTATAAGCATCATCCTCAAGATATAGAGGTTAGAAATAAACTTAAAGAGTGCCGGCGCCGTTTGCAAGAGATCGAAGCAACGGAAGACCAACAAGAATGCCGCAGTTTTTTCCCTTAGCGACATAGGATCTATTCGACCCACATTTAAGATCCACCTACTACACCCGAAGCGGTTATGATTACTCACAATAGGACCAACATTACACAGCGAACGGGTTAAGATAGCTCTTGCAAAGCCAAACACTAACAAACCCCAAGATGGGTCAACTCAATAATCAACGAACACCAATTTTTACTAACGCTTATCCCTATCCTTAATAACAACCTTCTCCAAATCGGCGTCTGGCTGCATAGCCGGTCGACTACCATCCCGGAGCGTTAGCACAAAACTACGCTCCACAACCTCGTGCCCCCCGGTATGCCGGTTTGACCGGAGCAGGCTTGTCCTGGCTGGGTGCGGTACCTATGTTCATGTGTTCATGTTCATGAGAAAGTGTTTTAAGACAAGTTAAAACATTGTTACAGAGTATTACGCAATAGAGGTCTCTTATTTGTCAAATATTCTCAAAATCTGTAATCCTGTCTAATTTGCCATAAAGTACGAAGCGAACATTTTAGAATATCATACGAAATAACACAGTGAGATTTTTAAAGTTCAATTTTTATTTTCAGCCCGGTAAAGATCAAGAACCTTTCAATTTAAATTTGACTGCTCCGTTAGCTTAGTTGGTAGTGGCTCTGCCTTCTAATCTAGGGGTGCGGGTTCGATTCCCGCATAACACAAGTAATTATGAATATTAAAATTTGTAATTACTTGTGTTGAGTCTGGTCGTTTCTATGTATAATAAGTATGTATTTACAAAAGAAAAGTATATATGTATTATATCCGTTATCTAGTACCCATGATACAAGCGTAAGCTTAGTATGGGGCTAGATGGCGCTGTGTGATATGTCCTGAAATATTTATTTATTTAAATTACACCGTAGTTACAATTGTAACCACTAAAATCATCCAATTTTCTCGATAGAAATTACAATTGATGACCTTTTCTTGAACAACAGTTACGTTACAAAACAGACTAACACAAAAATTGCAGCAACGAGATTGTCTAAAAATTATCACATTATACATTTATATCTGTGCATATTTCTTTATCTTTCGCTCGATCTCACGATTGTACAGCGAAGAAGATTTGATAGGCACGACGTAGGTTTGAATCTAGACTAGGTTAAGTCTAGGTAATGTTAGAAATGTCAAAAGTCATGTCAAAGAATTGTTGCAGGGCTTCTTTTAAAATTATGAATGTATATATCTCACAATACATGTGTGCTAACTACTTATTTCGTGAATTGTTTTTAATAAGTGCTTACATTATTGTTAGTAACATATACATATGTTTACTAATCCTGATTTTAACTGTCTATGATTTAAATCAAATTCAACTGCTTAGTACTCTCCTGACAGTTTTTCCTAATTAACGCATAAACGATGTTATAATATGATAATGATCATTACAACCAAATTGATTTTTAAGTATTTTCTAGATAGTGTAAAATAGTCACTGTCTGCGACCTAATACGAGTACTTATATAACTCTTGAAAAAAAAGAATAGTAGGTACCTAAATATTTAGTTCATGTAGCTTCTATGAATAATTACAATGACATCTGTCAAAAGGTCCTTATTTTGCAACTGTCATTGTTAACGCAGGATGGTACGGTCGTGGTGAAACTTGTGGGTGTCATCTTTTTTTGAGGTTGAGTAATAGTGAAATGACACGTTAGATAGCCTTTTATGATACGGAATAGAGTTTTAAATGTGTCAAGTCAAAGGTTTCTGTATTGTGAAAGCTACTCACTCATGTAGAAGAAGTCTATTGTTTCTCAATAAATAGGTGTTAGAACACTTACATAAATTAGTATCGAAATTAAAATTATGAATTAGTGATAAGGCAGGGTCTGAAGTCGTATATATGTTTGTGCTTTTATCGAATAAATTAAACACTAATAAGCTACATATTCAAAGTGTTTTTTTATATTTATTTGCATCTACTCGTTTTTCAGGTAAACAGTGACTGGTGATCACACAACTTGAAGTTTCAAAAGGTAAGTTTTTATTGTTGTGTACTAAGTATTTATACTCTAATACTTCAGTTTTTCAGTAGATTTTAAGTTCTATTTAGGCATCATAGTCTTTCCGTATTCATTTATTTATTAACACATTCGTTTCGAGACTTTCTTGTCAACTATATTAACTACAAAACACAAGGTACATTGTTTGATCAAACTGTCAATTAAGACCATGATACGATCATCACAAAGTAATCACGAGAACATTGTTGTTCCTAATTAAAATTAACTCTTATTACTGACGTAATGAAGCACACTGTGCCTTAATTGAACTTACGTGAGATTGGTTACTCAATGAGTTTACTTATTCAGAAATAGCTTAAGTTAAAAACAGATGGCCAATGATAGTAAAGAAATGTTTAATATTTACTTTTGATAGGAAATAGTTTTGGAAATAAGTGAAAAAGACATAGCTTCTCTCACTTCTCAACATAAGCTAAGTACTGTATGATAAAATTGAAGTTTTTGTTTTATAATTACCTAGTAAGGTGATCAAAATTTTACGCACAATGGTGGAATATTGAATCAAGTTATAAATAAATAGGTACTTATGATTCAAGTCTAAATTGAGTTCAGATTTATTTGTCAGAGTTTTCCAAAGATGGTGCACAGTCATTGGTTCTGTTGAAACAATATTTGCTCGTAATTTGATTAGAAAAAAGTTACTGGGTATAATATAAACTTATCCAGAAATTGTGAGGTCGTCTTTCAATGCTAAAGAAAAAAACCTACTTCAACTATTTACAAATAGATACTCTTCCGCGTACTTTTTGTGCATTTTCCTATTATTTAGTAAAATTATGTAACGCGTAAACTATTCATTTACAAATGTAACATACTTCCGGACAAAAGGATCGGTTTCGGACTACTCTTGTTTTGAAATACTTCGTCTGGGTTTCGTGTTTTTTTTTGTAAAAATGTTATATCATTGACTTCCTTGAAGGTTTTCAATGTTTTACTCAGTAAGTTATACTTTTACATAATTCACGCCCTTGATTTATTAACTCGGTAGCGAAATGATTTCTGGCTCAGCATTTAGTTTACTTGTTTTTTTTATAGTTTTAAAAAGAAACAATACTCCGATTGAATTCATTCTGTAGTTCAATTTAATAACTAAATATGGTTTTATTAGTAAAACAGTAGCGCCCGTAGCACAGCTGGCAGAGCCAATCGCATGCGATCACCAATGTTAAGCAATTGTCGACGCGGTCAGTCCTTGGTCCAAGAAGTGGCATTTCATTTTGGGCGCTTCCGTGGGTCGGATGACATGTTAAATTGTAGGTCCCGGCTGTTTGTCATAGTAAATGGCAGTCGTTAGCCCAACTGGCCAACTCTGGTGGTGAAATCACCACCAGAGTTGGCCACTCACATTCGATAAGAAGAAGAAGAAGTAAAATAGTTAAGTAACGGATTTAAAAAATCTTAGACACAACTTTCTTAAAATGAAAACCATTATTAACCTTGCCTTTTCTTTTTACTTCTTTATTTCTTTGTAATCTTATTACAAATAATGCATACAGACAATAATCTTCAATGGCCGTGGTGAATAAAGAATTAGATCAATACTCACATCTAGAGTACTTTATATATTTAATTGGCAATTAGAGCCAAATGTTACAGTTATTGACATTTACATAGATATCGGAGCAAGTGCTATTTGGAGTGTGTGTTATATGCCAAGATCACACACTGCTCTTTTCAATTAGTGGATTATAATAATAATAAAAATGTTTATTGGACACACAAATTCTTATAATAATAATAATAAAAAATTATGATTCAATGATTTAGTAAACTACTTACTAATAAATAGTAAACAGAATGATAGGATTTTATATCCATGTATTATTTGAGTGTGGTAAATTTAATTTGCTTGACCAGTTTAAATTAATTTGACCAACATATACATTAATATTACGTGTATTTTTTTTAAGTTTTATGTATTTTGATTGATGAACGCTTTATTGGACACACAAATAAAATGGAACACAACACAAACAAGAGAAAAGAAATAATTATATTAAATGCAAAAAAGTGTTGCAGGTTCATTAATATTCTCATTCATCTGACATTCACGCAAACTATGGTCAGTGCAAACCTGTTTTAGTTTAAAAATCATTTCATCCAAAGGGTTTTAATAACCTTAACCTAAATAAAGCCATCTCATACAAAAATGGCAACCTATACTTATCCCAATATCTTACTTTTCAAACACCAAGTACAGATATCATCTGCAAATCACACCATAATGATAGGTAGGCCTGATGATAGAGTATCATACACAATATAATGTATTGTTTTAGATCGTTATACAGTTTGTGTGTGTTTGTATGTGTGTGTGTAAGTGTGAGTTGGCCAATAGCGAAAGTTCAAGGACGCGTAGATTGGGTAACGGTAGCAGAAAAAGTAGAGCGCAACTTTGGGTAAATTATATTTATTGATAGGTTATTTATACTCGGCTTGGCAACTCGACAAGTTTTTTTTTTTTACGTGGGTTAGGTTTAAGTTTGGTTACTAGTTATTGTTTTTATCTCTGATTCGTTATTTTCTTAGAGACATTGAATTTCACTGGAGAATGTATTTCAATTAAAATATTTTTGCTTAATACATTTTTGAAATAATAACATGCATCTTACAAACTCAATTATTATCATAATTGCAAAACGATAACTAAAATAATGGGTAATCCACGAAAATAATAAATAAAATAAATATCCCGGGACATTGCACTCAGCGCCATCTGGTCCCACACTAAGCAAAATAAAAAGAAAAAGTTAAAGTATAACATAAAAACTTACATTACTATATAGCATCATATTATTTTGCCAGCTGTACTTTCATAAATCGCCGGAGTTCCAAAGGCCATCTTCCCATGTAGTTACGGCCAAGTGGCCAACAAACAAACTACATTCAGTAACTTACTGTATTGGCCACATGTTGGCCCAAGGTCTGGGTGAAACATCATCTGATTAGTTCTGCTTTGAATATTAATGGCTGTACTACATTTGATGTTGTTTGTTTTGAAACAGAAGCATCTGTAGCTAGCGGAGTAATTCACACGCGATTAACAAATACAATATGATTACAATTTCTTAGTTAGATTTCAATTCGTCAATAAATTATCATCATTTATAGAGATTAATAAATACATGTCTGTGAATAATCTTATTTTATTTGATGCAGTCAGTTATTGCATGGGTGACCAAAAGTGGTATACCTACATATTATATGTATAATAGAGTACATATTAGTGGATCAAATGATACATCAAATTTCAGGCCTTGTCTGTTTGTTGTAGGTTTCTGTCCAGTTATGTCAGAGGCTTCTGGGGCAGTTAGAAAACTCTCAACATTGGAGTTTGTTACTGTGGTACGAATATACTTATAAAAAATAATTAATTACTAAACATAGTTAATAATAGCATTTTTTGTAAGAAAATGAAAGCCTTAACACCTTTAGTGTTTGTGTACTTTATTAAAAGCGCAAATAAGTCCTGAGTTAATAATGACTATCGCAAGCAATTAATTAATTAAAAAAACTGCATTCTTTCTTTCATCCAATTATGTATTCAAGTTAAGATCAAGTATATTAAATACTCAACCTTGGCATTCGGTAAACATTCCGACAACTTAATATGCGCCAGCTTAAATGTTACTTATCACATAGTTAAGTAACATTTAAGTCATCACGATCCCTAACTTGACGAGTTAATCATCGATCAGTTTGTCACATGACATTTATGTTGGATGACATAAAGTCCGCATGTATCCCACTTCCCACTAATATTATAAAATTCAAAATTCAAAATATAACGTTGTTTGTGTGTTTCATACACACATATAACATATTATACATTATACACACAAAAAAAACTTATTTGTATTCTTAAATATAAAGTGAGAGTGAATCAATTCTTATTTGGTAAAAGCACGTTCTCTTCTATATTCTATAAAATATATTTTATTTATTTAATAAAAAAAATATGAATTAATTGCATTAAAACATACACACGCGTACAAATTTTCGCCTTTATGATATGAGTGGGATACGGGACACATTATTTCGTGTGTCAAAACCCGGTTGCAACTCAGCATGTGCTGGAGTGGCAAGCATATAGATTTTAGTAACAGCAATTAGTATGATGATCTTGCTACGTCACCACAAAAATGAGCGAAGCGCGTGTTTTTACAAAAGTCATACATTCGCACGCCCCAAAATGTGTTTAATCGTTGTAGTAGTTCCCAGCGCATTATATAACAGCGCCATCTGTCGTGGGAAACTATTGTTCTCATCGAGATATTGGGACACTCTGTAGACACGAAATGTATGTACGCTTGCTGGCTAGTAGATGGCACGTCGAATGTTTTTTTGTAATTACCTATGTACTTTATAAAAATTAATGACACAGTGAAGTAAGTATTTGATGTTTTTATAGTTAACTTAATTTAATTTTAAGAATATTCGAAGCTTTATAAAAACGGCATAAAAAAGGAGTAGCCTTTTATAAAAAAAATTAGATAATAATTATTATATCTTGGACATCATTTCACTATTACATCAGGTCAGAGACCTGAACTAATATTGCCCGTAAACCTCTTTAAAATTAAGTCTGACTACTATATGCATTTATGTAAATATTATAGATCTCAAACCTGCAGCATTCAAATACTATTCCTCATATACTCTTACAAAAATAATCTTTATGAGAAAATAATAATTTTACAATAAAAAAAACCACCGACGTGCCTTCCCTTAAGCCTGCAACTATATAAAGATGAGGGTTGCTATACCGCTGTAATTATGAAATGCAAAGGGCCTCTCTGTCCACCTAGTTAGTTAGTTAGTTCACGATTCACACAATAAAACCTTATATTGGGAAATCTATTACTGACACTAAGTTATGAGGATGTGTTTATGTTCATTAGCATTATATGTCGTGTAAAGAAATAATTAAATGACACCTATTAATTAACGTTTTTCAGTACTGTGTGTTATGATAAATATGTTTTCGTTTGACTTAATTTTACGTTACTTACGCGTATAGGGCCCAATAGGCCTTATTACAAAACGTGGTTTAAATATTAGTCTAGACCAAGTCCGTTTTAGTTGTTCGAAAATTGTCTGTATACTGTCATAATTATCAAACTATCAAAATGTACCAATGTTGAATCAAAGTTCCAATTTGAAGTAGACATTTAGATTGTGTGTATGTGATGTTTGAACAACAAGAACCGACTTTTTATTTTCAAAGTCCTGGACTAACATTTAAACCGCGTTTTGTAATAAGACGGATTAAGACTATATTTATGCCTTAAACTAAAAATTGGAAATAAAATGGCACTCACTACCAATTTTTTTTTTTTCTATCAATTTAAAGTATTCAGTTACCTTTAAACGCGGAAAATTCTAAATAAGTTAACAATTTCGAACAAAATGTTGGTTTCAAGTACTTTTCTAAAAAAATCTGTCTAATTCAGAAAATATCTTAGCCAACAAGCTTCCCCTCAGGTTCTATGTGCCAACATCTATCACGAGTCTCAGATTTCCATCGTCATGAAATACTGAGACCATTACCAGAGTTAGGACAACAAAACATTTGTAATGCGGAACTAAAATACTTCATAACATGAAAAACATTTAAAAATCGTAGTAAAGATCAGTGTACAAAGTGTCGTAAAAATGTTTGAATTTGTTAATGAATTTGAAGATTACAACGTTGCTCAACATCTGGCGAGTTGTAGTAAACCGTGAGCTTATCTAGTTTAAAAAAAATGAGCAGCTTATCTCATTTAGAGAAAAAGGGAAACTTTAGTTTAAAATTTAGAGCAATAAAAACAAAAAACACGTTTTTAATGAATAAGTCATTTGGTATTTAAGTAAATATTATCAAAAAGTAAAAAATAAGTGTATCATAAATTTTAATTAAGTACTTAAAGTACCTAGCCTTAGCCTTGGTAGCTTTTTTTAAAGTTGGTTTCATCTTTTTCGATATTATCTGTCTGTAGTAATTTTCACAGCGTATATTTTGTTTACAGCATATTTTTGTGACACCTTGTACAGACGGACATATTTTAAGACCTTTCCCCCCAAAAACGGTTTGTATTGTTAACTAGTATTGTTCACAAATGAACAATGACATGAAATAGCGAAACTTCACCACAATAGATATAACAATATCATAACATATCTATATTAATATCTACATAGAAAATATAATAAATCTGTACATCTATCATTTACAGATGTTTTGTCTGTAGTGAACTTTAACCTCATTCATAAACAATGAAAAGTTAATTTTTTGTCGCACATTCTTGTAAATAATATTCTTATAAAAAAAATAAGATAAACAAAAATGTTTTCACACACAATTAGATTTTTAGACAACTAGTTTATAAAGGTTTTATTTTTTACTTTAATCACAGAACATATAATACAACTACAATAAACTAAACATATCCACTTGAAGCCAGGCTAACTTGCTAGTGCAATTAAAAATCTAGTGTCATAATCTTAGCACAATCTCAGGTGTTATATCTTCATGACAATGCTCTAATGCTAAAGGTTAAACTAACAAGTTGTCTTAATGTTATTTGTATTGTACCTATCAAAAATGCATTGTAATATCTGAATGCATGTTGATGATATTATAATATAAAATGTCTAATGAGTTTTTTACTAATAAGTATTTGGTTATACAATATTAGCAAACATGTAATAATAATCATTAATGCAAATATTCTTCAATGCGTGTCACACTCAATCGACACTCAATTCGTATTTTTTTTTATCTCAAAAAGAAGATGTTTCGATTTACCTTGCGACATTTCGGTACAAAAATGTGCCTATTTCTCTCATTATTACCATAACAAAAATAGCGATGATACTTCTCTTCGTTCTGACGTGAACGGTTAACAAATAGACCAACAAACAAATACACGAGCAAACACGTATTTGGTTTAATGTGTTATTTAAACAATTGGTCTTTAATAAATACATCTAAAACTCAAAGGTGATTGACTGACTGATATAGTGATCTATCAACGCACAGCTCAACCCACTGGACGGATTTGGCTGAAATTTGGAATGAAGGTAGATGTTATGACGTAGGCGTCCGCTAAGAAAGGATTTTTGGAAATGCCACTTAATAGGGGATGCAAGTTTTACTTCTTAATGCGAGCGAAGTCGCGAGCACTCACTAGTAAGCGATAAAAGACATAATAATATGTCGTGCTACCACTTCATAAGTCGAGTCGTGTTAGCATCGACTACCTACAACACTGCCAACACGACTGTATGATAGAGTTGTCAATTCTAACGTATAACGTGACTAATGTTTTCACTGTCTATCTTATTTTCACTGTGCTGTTAAATTTATTGAGTTATTTTGAACAGCAGACTTAATTGAGTTGATTTTTGTCAGTTCATCCATGTAAACGAAAGGTCATAGTATTTAGTAGGTACTTAGATACATACATACCAAACGCACAGCCCAAACCACTGGACGGATTGGGCTGAAATTTGGAATGAATGTAGATTTTATGACGTAGGCATCCGCTAAGAAAGGATTTTTGGAAATGCCACTTTTAAAGGGGTGAAATAGGGGATGCAAGTATACTTCTTAATGCGAGCGAAGCCGCGAGCACCCACTAGTTAATAATATACATATCTACTTTGATACCAGTAGGTACTATTAATTTGTGCACACTTTTTAAACAAAATGGCAAATTATCTTCCAATCTCCTTCAAGGTGAACCTTTTGTTTTTTTAAATGACTCGTACAGAGTATAGTGCAAACAATCGTCACACTCTATTTAGTCACACTGTAAACATATCGAAAGGATGTCTGCTTTCAGGGTTAGCAGGAAAATGGGTTGTTTTTTTATTACTTGATCATATAATGACTTTGTTGTTTGTCTGACATATATTTAATCGAGTATACAATTTTTAAATTTAAATATACTTAAAATATAAGTATTATATCCGTTATCTAGTACCTAACACAAGCGTTTGCTTAGAGTGGGTCTAGATGGCGCTGTGTGCAATGTCCTGGAATATTTATTTATTTAAATAGATGTGGTGCGCACTTGCTACTTTGCAACCATACACTCGGTGCTACAGTACGGTGCAGAACTCTGGGGGCACGCCGCCGACAGGCTGCGAGTCTTCAGGATGCAGAAACGTGCTGTAAGGGCCATTGCAAAAGTGTCGCGTCATACATCGGTGAGACCATTGTTCAAATCGCTGGGGATCCTAACACTACCCTCACTCGTAATAATGCAGTTGGCGATGTATGCGAGACGAAATCTAGACGCACTAGAGAAGCGTGGAGATAATCGAACGTTGGACATGAACCTCCGCAGAGATGGCACGCTCTCGCTGGTGCCGACGAGACTGCTCAAGTCGAATAGGTTGGCACATGCCATGGGGCCGGAAGTATATAATTGTTTACCACAACACATTGTGAACTCCGTCACCGGTAATGTGTTTAAAAACAGACTTAAAACCTGGCTCGTTCAAAAGACTTTCTACAGTGTAGACGAATTTTTTCGAAGTGAAAAAGAATGCTATTCTAATAGTAATAGACGAATGTTAATTGCGAAATTTTTATAATGAATGCAATTTCCTATTAATTTTTGTAATAAGTATGATTATTTTAGATTATGATTATTTCATAGAAATTTTATTGTAATTTTGCCTTTCCTAATTGACTTATAATTCATCAAATTATCAATAAAATGTTTATCTGTTTAATATACTTAAAACTAGTACGTACGTAATTTATTCCCCATGTCTGATTGAAGACCAATTACCCTTGAAATGCTCATTGATGTTTTTCTACTTTGTGTGAAATTCTTTGTAGAAAGCTATAAATACGGTCTATGATCCTTATGACTGTATTGAATCATATACTTACTTAGCCAATTTCTTTTTTAAATCCAAATCTAGCTTTGCAATATGCAGGAACAAACCATTTCCATATACCCCTGTACACTAACCGCCCAAGATAAAGATCGCTCGTGAAGCGTGAAACGAGATAGAAAATACGGCCTTTCATTGTGTTCGGTACAATCTCGTGCAATGCAGTGTACGGTACTATAATGGAAGGTTAAACGATTGGCAAATTGGCGCGGAGAAGATAAGCAATTGGTGCAGGTGACCGATTTAAAACATATACAAGTTGTAGAAATGTCTTGAAACATATAGGCGACTATCATGGTATAGGCATGTTAAGCGTAGAGAAGAGAACCATGTTACACAGAACAGTATGGGCCTGATAGTATGTGACAGGCCCTGAAAGGACATGGATCAATTGTTCAAATGAGGATATGTGTGTGAGAGGAGTGAATGTGAATTGGTTGATAGAGTAGGTATAACGTGGGATAGAGTAGGTATAACGTGGGATAGAGTAGGTATAACGTGGGATAAGGTAAAGAAAAAAAAACTGAGAAGAAGTCTTGAAACACATTAAAAGTTATAATTAGTTTTTACAACGCTTTTATTTCAGTGCGCCATGTATAAAGTTTACTGATGTGATAGGGTTGTCGTTCTCATCAGGCATTAGCATTATAGTGATCTCTCGTTCGTGTGTATGAAGAAGTGTTATCAAACTAGCATGCAGCAACATTTAATTAGTGAAAAATTGGTATCATGCAAAATCAGATAGATACTAGATTGGGTTCCGATCCTATGAATTTGGGAATATGGCTAAGGCAACATTTTATATATTAGACTGTTTGGTCGATAGCGATATCCTGGGACTGTTTATGAAAGCTCATATTATTCATGTAATAAGATAAAAACAAATCGGTAATGAAAGCGAGTGTGGCTCAGTGGTTCCGGTGTCTGCATTTCATCCAGACGCACCCTGGTTCGAATCCGGCCCTACACTAATGACTTGTATTTTTGATAATATGTGTGGATTTGTACTCGCTTAACTGTGAAGGAAAACATCGTGAGGAAACCGACATGTTTGAGGACCACAAAAGCCGATGACATCATTCTTTTTTTCGTGGAAAGACTTGGGCGCCTACCACGATGTATCTGCCCAAGAGAACTTCCCTAACGAATTAACTCTGCGGGGGAGTCACGACCCCCAGTCATGGGGAAATACGTACGAAATACATACGCGTTTAGTTTGATACGGGTTTTAAGTATCTATTATTTACAGCAAGAAGACCTAACATTATGACATTACATTAAAAATGCTACCAAATATTTGCGTGTACTTGACCGATATTTGTGAAACGCGAGAAATAGCTTAATTATCTAATTAAAACGTTAAAACAATTGTGTCGTATACCGCCGGTCACAGCGTGGGAACAAAGTTGCTAAATTTTGTTTTTTTTCTTGTTTATTCTCATATTTGTGATACTGTTATGCGAGATTACGTATGCCAAGGATTGCCAAATTGTTTTGTATTTTTCTGGGCTTGCAGTAAAGTTACTAACTACCTATACTTCTTTTCTCATACGAAAACGTGAAATTTTGCCACAAATATTTGGATAATTTCTACTGCTCTTTACATTGAGTCATAATAATTAATGTACCTACTATTTTTGTTTATAAATTCATAATACGATGATTGATAATTAAATTATTGTAGTGTGCTCCAACAATAACTAAAATTCTCGTTTTGAGTGCCTAAGTGCGTATCAAGCCGTTTTTCTATATTCATTTATTTATTGTTTCTGTTGACCGAAATATTTTCTACTCCTTACTCGTAGTTTGAATTATCACGTTTATATGACAAGCCTTTCCACAGAAAGTCTGTTAATTAAAATCACTGGTCATCAACCAAATTGTTAGTTGATCATTTATAAATTAATTATTGTAAAGTAATTTGTTTCGATCCCATGCCAATAAGTCAAATGTCAAGAGAATCCACTGAGTGTGTGATAAATTAATGTTAAGGCTATTATATAATGATCTGATTTATTAGAAAACATTGATGGACTATTGTTAAAATTATGTGATGTATAACAGAAGCTTTTAGAAAGTTTTAAATGTAACTACTTCTAAAATACTTTATTTACAATAATAAAATATAAAAACAAGGGAAGAAAAACTAAACATACTACTTCTAACTACTACAAATAGGGGCACTTAGAAAATCTTTAGAAAAGCCTAAAGATAATCTAAGTGCTCCAGCCCACTACCAGAGGGCAGCGTGCCCAGCATACTGGCCGCATTACCACGCTGGATGGCAATGCTGATACGTTGAGCCAGAAAAAGGCCAGCATTTTGGTCATGCGTCGCGTCAACCAAGCGCTCCGAGAGGTTTTGGAAAATAGTATGGGCTCCCGGACCCCACGGCCCCAAAGTCTCGACTCCAAAAGGCTCAAATATGTAACCTCGGCCGAGGTTAGCATATTTGCGTCTCTTGTGATGCTCGGCAATAATAGCCGCCGCTCCAGCCCGACACCGTGTCAAAGACAGATGAGACGGCGCCAATGTGTCGACGCAAGTTGCGTCCCACACAAGGGGCCGACCAAACTTCTAGGGCACAAGAGTCATACCGTCAGGTCTTTTTCCATCGTCACGTGCTAGGCCGCTCGGTTCGAGCATGGCTGCAACATTGGCAGTGGAAAAAGCCCGGCGAATGATGTCGTTCAGACTAGCGTGGCGGCTAATTCTACCAGCACTCCTCGAACATGAGAGGCCGTGGTGCCCGAGCTGGTCGACATCAGTACCACACTGGCAGCGATGCGGCTCACAGCTCCTCGCACCCAAACGCAAACTAACCGCGAGTCGAAAAGCTGTCGGGTCTAAAAGGTTTCCTGTATTAAAAGAAGGCATGGCCTGCAACCAAAGACCGGATTCCCACACACTGACCGCAAGGATACGGGCGCGATCCGCGAAACTAGTACACGTATCGAGAAGTGATTTCCGTGCTAGTTCGCTGATCGGCCGATCCCACAGTCTCTGGGAACGAGGTGTTGTAGGGAAATCGGTGTTCGGACAGGCCAGGCGCCAAGCATTTTTAGCTTCGTCCGTATGCGCAACTACAACTACGCCAGACGGGCCTAAAGCGGGTGCGAGAATTTTTTGGACCAATTCGTAAGTACCGTGGACAGAAGCCAAAAATGCTGGTAAAGCAACACTTGAAATTTTGCGGACACCCAAACCTCCTAACCGTACAGGTAGGGAAGCTAAAATAAATAAAAAACTAAAATACTTAAATGGAAATTTACATATAAGAGTAAAGCTAGGTGACTTATATAACGAGTCAAAACATTCTGAATGAGTCCTGCCATCCATACTTGAATAAACATAGAGGGCCTTATTACAAAACGTGGTTTAAATATAAGTCTAGACCAAGTCCGTTTTAGTTGTTCTAAAATTGACTGTCTACTGTCATAATTATCAAATTGTCAAAATGTACCAATGATAAATTAAAGTTCCAATTTTTTGTTAACATTTTGATTGCTTGTATGTGATGTTTGAACAACAAGAACCCATTTTTTATTTTCAGAGTCCTAGACTAATATTTAAAACGCGTTTTGTAATAAGACGGAGAGAGTTTAGCTAACATATACGCAAATCCATTATTAGAATTTAAAAAAATATTTGTCACGGCTTAGCATTGGTCTAAGATATAGGTACTGTGATAACACACTTATTCTTTTAATCCGAAATCAATACAAAAGATCTCATATCACAAAAAAATTGTGTAATATTAAATACGATTCCTATAGTAATTAAAATACGAGACATACAACTTATTGGTCAAACTTTTAGCAATCATATCGTTAGTGTGATTACTTGATTAGGAGTTAGGAGATACAATCGCAATATGCCTACATACTCAATTCTACAATACAAATTGAGGATTGCTCTAGTTTGGAAGTACATACATTAGATTGGATCATCTTCCAAAAATCGTGACACGACAAATTACAGTTTTTATCATACAGCTTACTAGCTATACAGCGTGCTATATATGTTGGGACTGCAAGTAATTAGCGAAATATTTATGCAATTGTAAGAAAGTTGAACTTATTGTGAATGAAATCGGTTTTATTTATTAAAATAGGTTTGTCATATACATGAATGAGACCATTGAAATTTTACTATGTTTGGGTCAAAAGCAACATTGTCAAAGAGATGTTTTTTTTTTAAATACCAGCTCATTCCTATGCTGACAGTCCGATTTTTAAAACCCTTTGAGCTTGCTATTTGTTATCTTTAATGTAACTGCTTAGTAAGAGCAAGAAAACTTTAGCTTTTGTACATTTTATTGGCCGATTCCTAAGATAAAATGATGTATAGAACACCCTATATTCATTAAGTATTTATCGACCGACCTTGCTTTCCTTTGGCACCCAAGCTTCGACCTCTTAGCCAACCATCTTAAGCATCCAGAATCATTGCAATTTGAACTTTAAAGTTATTGCAATAAGGTTAGAAATTTAATGTTATGATGGTGGACGTTTGTGATGATCGCAAAGCATCTTAGCGTCCCTAAACATTGCAAAATGTATCTTATAGAATATAGAATAAGGTTGTAAATTAAATGATATTAGATACAGATGATTGCAAGGAATTTGTTATTAGATGAGAAGGAAAGGCCGTATTGGTTCCCAAGCGGAAGTGCATATTTTCACTATCTCTAAATAGTGTAAATTATAGCTACTCTGTGAATATGACATGCCAACATAAAGATTTAGAAAAGATTTTTTTGGACTTCTAAAACAAGTCACGTATCTAAATGAAAAAAAAAGCTTCTTGTCTAGATACGCAAGCCATAACATGACACATAAGATCTTTCATGGTTTTTTCTTACTATCAAATTTTTGTAACTTAATTAGAACAATAAGTGAGACTAAATTGAGTGTTTTGTTGTCTGCGCTATAACAGTAGTAATTATAAGTCAAGTATTGGAAACATAAGTAGAATGTTACAACATTAGTGTAGTTAAAATCGATAATAAATTACAAAAAAATCCTGCACGATTCATCCAAGTGTTAAAAAACACTGTATCACTTTGTTCTTTGCATAATAACACCTCACAATGACATAAATGAATATAAATTATCTAGCATCTTCCGATGTATAATTATGGAGAAACTGAACTTGTCATTTGTGCTCGTATATTGTATATGTCAGATCGATAGTATTATATGAATAGATTGAATATACATATAACACTATGCTTTTGATAATTGGCGAAAGTGTTTGAGTCCATACTTATTATTTTAAAATTCATATTCACAAGCATACTGTTACTAAAGAAACAGCATTTTAAGCATTGTTTTATCAAGTCAGGATAAATAATGATATTTTAACTGTTAGTACGATAAAAAAGAAAAATACACACATACACTTAAATCCGTACAGAATTTGCTCAGATTTTTCTTACCCAACACCACTGTGTTGACGATTTTCAAACCACCTTAGAGGCGTCTGACATAGTTCACAAAATGTGCTATAGCAAACAGATGGGAATAAAATACTATCCAACGAAAGCGACCGGACCTTAAAAGCTTAAAAAAGCTTCATAAAGCACCAATTACGCTGATCTAAGCTGAGTCATTTAAATGAGACCAACTAAGTTATCGAATTATCCTTTCTATTTGGAAAGTGAGCTTGTTTACATAACTGCAACGTGATGAGTCGCGTCTTCAGATCAACGTGGGGAAACTAAGAAACGATAGCAGAAAAAGTAGGTGGAATTTGTTGGAAGAGGATGTTAGTTTGTCTGTAAATATAATAATGTGAAACCAAAGGCTTTTTAAAAGAGTTGGTAACGGTTTCATGTGATTATGATACGATTGGTTGAGTTTAAACTAACTTACTTGTCATTGAAAAAGTAATTTGTTTTTTTTACAAGGAATGGGTTTGCATTCGATCATAATTCGCCTGATGGTATGGGTTAATCGTTTTTTATTCATTAACGTTACCTTATTCTTAACATCTTATAGGTACCAAACTGCGTGGTAAGTTTATGGTACTTAATACAGTTTTCCTTATACTTGAGATTTTTTCAAAGAAACTTAGTAGGAATAACTCATTTAAAAAATCATGCCCCGTTGTAAAACTAAAAATATTTATGAAAAAAAAGAACACCGCAGTTTTTGCCTGTTCCATTTATTTTTCCATCAGTACTCTAGAATAAAAGCTAATAAACCCATTAAGAGCTATACGTGATCTAATTAATGTCATAACAACATTGTTACAGTTAGGTAACCAATCAGAGACTCTCATGAATGCATTATCTAGATGTCGTCTCCAACAGATATACACGAAATATTATCAAAACTTTTGCTACCACATTTTTTTTTTTCAAAATTCAAAATATTTTTATTGCAATCACATATGTTACACTTTAATGCTACATTATGCGCACCCTGTGCTTATAATCTAGGGTATACGCTAATACTATAGACTATACTTACTACTAACACTAACTGAGTTTTATTTTTAGTTCATTTATTTCCTTATGATCAAGTGGTAATTCAAAAAATTACTTACTGCATTGGCTCGGTATCGATAACTAACTTATTTACATTAGTTAATATTTCATAAATAAATTGTTATGTTATATCTATACGGTTCAAAAACTCATCTTTACTTTAAAAAAAATAGCTAAATGTCCAAATCGTGTCATCCATAATGCATCTTTTAAAATATTTTGATCATCTATAAGTCTATGTCAAGGACTCTAAAGTTGCACTCAGAAAAATAACCTGCTTTTTAATGGATCAATAAATATTTGTTTTAAAATTTTATGCCGATAATCGTGACTTCCGAAGTTATAATGAAGACTAGTTTATGCTAAAATTTGGCCAATTATGTCCAATATAATTTATATTAGGCATTAAGAACAAAGTGCAAATAGGTATATTTAAAACTACATATAGTGGCCTCGACCTGCTGATGATTGGGATGATTCAATTCATAGGCAATCGATTATTTTTATTGTACGTTGATGGTACAGCCTTAACTCGTGATAGGCCTAGTTTAAGGTCAGAATAACTGTTTATTTTACTATAAAGGTCGTTTCATATGCTAGGCAAATTTTTTTTTTTTTTTTTTTAGTTATGAAACATCACTTAGAAAAAACACATAGTCAACTTTATGAAATAAAATCAAAACAGACGCTTTTATTCCAAAAAAATTTTCGTGATCTTAGAACATCAAGAAAAGACTTGGTACTTTCAAAGTTCTGGACTACTAGTTAAACCAGGTTTTGGGCTAAGACCGCAAAAGTTCCTGGTAGGAAAGAAAAAGATAATAATATCAGGAAGGTTGAAATATGTCAAATTTGCTGCCACATGATTTTAAGCAATATTTTAGCTGCTTTTGTCCATAACCCGAGGCCCTCAGCACACGTGTTGTCAATCTTTAAACCACGACTAGTTGTGTTCTCGGGATTAATAACAATTGCCAGATCTGAACTGGTTTGTTATCAGCTTCGTAAGAGGTATCTGGACTGCTATTGTTACTGATTTTTTGGTATGTGATAGCCGGGTATAAAGTATTTTAGACTTGAAAAAAAAACAGTTTCACTTTTTTTCTGGTAGAGGAAATACACTTCCCCGCTAATGCTCGTTGAATAAGATGCGCTACACGTCTCCAAAAATTGAATGGAAAACCTCCTCTTTTCGTAGAATTCGGTTAAAAATTTCATGAGAGCTGTAAGCCACAACCAGTTTGAAAAGTAATATGGATATGAGTAAGTTTTTATGAGTGTCGCCACCTCTGATGTTAACAATTTTCAAACTACTCCAAGGGTTTCTTACCTGCAGTATTAAAAATTAATTAATCAATAATCACACAGAGCCATCTAGCCCCACACTAGCTAAATATTAATATATGTTATTGTTAAGTATATATTTTCTCTTTTTTGAACACCCCGTCCTTTATTTTTCTTTCGACTCCTCTCCATCCTACGGTTGCCTGGAAGAAATCCTTATTAGCGATAAGGCCGCCAGTTGTGGCACTATTTTAAGTCTTTTGTGTTTCTGTTTGTCTTGTTTCAATGTGTGTTTACAATAAAGAGTTCTATCTATCTATCTATATTACGTCGTAGACCTAAAGTTTAACGTACTATCCAACCCACCGAAACAACAATATAGCCATCTAATATCTTCCTATCAGTGTATAGTTATTTATAGTTTCTATCTCTCGTAGTTCACACAGGTCGGCTGGTTTTTACGTCGCTAGCACCGTTTTCACGCAGCCTTCCTCATGCATGCATGAACACGGCATTTACAAAACATACTGGTGAAGAGATGCCATAGTTTACTATCGCGCTTGCTTTTTACATATGTACCTACATATATATTTGCATAAAATGTTAAATTACGTATCTGATATTTTTCTAAATTCTTTACTAATTATTATTTAAATTACTTAAGTACTAGAAGAAGAAAGAACACAGCCAAACAAATATGTAAACGCAAACCAAATGTGTGCCAGAATACCGAAAGACATTTTACAATTTAGCTGATATTAATAAATCTAATCTATGCCTTGTATTTTCAAGTTGTGTGTGGATTTACACTCACTTAACGGTGAAGGAAACCGACATGTTTGAGGACCTCAATATCCGAGGACATGTGTCTTCCTGGGCGCCCACCGCGATGTATATTCCCAAGAAAACTCCCCAAATGAATTAATTCTGCGGGGGAGTCACGACCCTCAGTCATGAGGAAATACGATTCAAGAGAGAGATAGAGAGAGAGAGAATAAATCTAAGCTTCTATAGGTAGATCACATATTACTACGGCACTATTGTAGGATTAATTGCTTTTTTATTTGCTTTAATTTTCGTGTTTTGTTTAGTTAATTGTGCGTGGATTGATGAGATTTTGTATTATGTAATTAATTTAGCATAGTAACTGTTACTAGTTTGGTGTAATAGAACGAAAACGGAAGATTTATTGCAGTGCATTCTTGTTTAAACTGACACCTAGATTTATTTACGTGGTTTTATGGCAGTCAATCAGTAGGTATAAAAACCAATGGTCTGGTAATTCAGGTAGAACAGGTGGGCTTACTCGGGCTCGCAAATTGGAAACATGGTATCGTAATAGGTTGTGAACATTGAAATCTGCTCTGTCCTAGTTATCATTGTTCTAAAAGTATAAAATGTGTATAAGCGGTATCCGCCTTAGTTTCTAAGCTTTTTTTAATAATGTTTGAGTTCAGCTATTGGAGCAGGAAAGTAGAAAAAACAATGGCTATATTTTAACAGAGTACGCCACTTGCCACCCAGTTCTACGCGGAACTTTGGTTTGCTCGACTTTAAACTACAAAATTTTATGGTTACGTACACTATATAATGTCATGTTATTTTTATTTTATTTACATTAACCTTTTAATATAATAGCTCTTACTGAACTATTTATTAATATATTTACTGAGTTAGCAGCATCTACTATTATTTATTCTACTGTACTGTGAAATACAGGTCACTATACCTTCTATACATAGTATACCACAATTACAATGCAAATATCGCCGTTCACCGCAAAATGTGAAGATTTATAGCGTCTTTATAAATATTCATACTTTGTTATGTAACTTACATCAGCGCTGAATAACTCGTAAAATTGTGTTTATGGGTACTTTGAATCACTTAAAAATAAACATGGCATTTTTAATACATTTGGCTTTGTTTGAAGTATTCTTTATGAAATATTTGAGTGTTAGTTTGTAAAAAAAATATGATATTTGGTTTTTTATATTTGCCATTTATTGTTTAGCATGATTGTTATTTTTAAATGCATATTTATTACTGTTTTGTTTATTTCAGAATAGGCCAAGTATCCATGTTAATGTTAGCCATACCTAGATAGTAATATCATCATGTTTACTAGCAACTACTTGCTAATATTAAAGTTTTATAGCATTATTTTTCTCGCAAAGAATCATCGTATTGTTTTATTAATCCGTTCTTAGCAATCAAAATCTATTAGGTACATTATTATTTATAATGATTTCCTAACTAAAGAGTTTAACGCGTTCCTTTGCTAATACAATATTACCAAACGTATAAAAAATAAAACTAATCAATATACAAATTCAACAAGGGTTTTGTTATACTTATAATTAAAATTCACTTATTAAAACACTAACAAACAGTAAATAACTAAATATCATAATTTAATTGATATTAGAATTTGTATAAACTCTCAGTTCCCTTCCTCCCTCCTTCTCAATATTCCTTCTTTGTCCTTGTAAAAACGAATGAAAAGTCATTCATGAACAGTTTACTTCATAAAAAATGCTTTATAAATGGTTGAGTTCAGTATGCACCCGGCGCACGCGCCGTACCGCGGTGCGTGCGATGTAATTACAACTTTCACTATCGAAGCAATAGCCTTGACTTTGAAACGTATTCTGTAATATATACATATAAACTGGTTAGTAAATTGTTTCGTTTGTTGTCTTTTTGGCTTTATTTGTAAGGAACCTTTTACTTTCGCGCTGTTTTACAAGTTTTTGATATTTCCTTGTTTTTGTATTCATTTAAGTATAAATAAAACAAATATAGAATAATAAATATAGTGCATAGGTAGGAAACCTTTATTTGTATGTTATACTGGTATCTTCCGAACAAATGTTGATATGTTTTACAGCTGAACACAGTCACAAAACTTTGCTTTATTACATTTAAGGTATGCAAGAAAACTAGTCAATGTTTTATGGAAAAAAATATATATATTCACTACTCTATTTTCACGACGTTTTCATTGTCGCTTCTCTTTTTGTATTTTCCATACGCCATTACAAAACTAAACAAGTTGATAAAACTAATACGATAGTTCTAAGTAAATATATTAAATCACATAGAAATTCAAAACGTAATAAAATCCACATCACTTACCAAGCTACAAACAATGTCCCGGGGATTCCCTCGTGTCTCAACACGCAGATAGCATCTACGTGAAGTAATACTGAATTATGGTGCCACAGATATGAATGTGTGTTTGTATGTGTGTGAGAGATTTATGATGGGCTGTAAGTTGAATGTATGTTTTAGGAATATGTACGGTTTATGCTGTTAATATTTTCATAAAGATATCCAGAAGATGACTTTTGTTTTTTATTTAGTAATAAAGACGAAAAAATTGCTAATTGACGTCCAAACTTCTATGTGAAGATGGCATGCGATGATGATGAATAAAAACGAGTTGATTTATATTATGTCTTTTATATCTTTAACACTGAAAATATGATGTTATGTGGGCTGTAGTGTGAATAATAGTCATTGTAAGAAATCAGTGCAGTATGTTTGTGTAGGCCATAGAAAAATGTAATGATATCTACTATTGCCTATGTATTGTTTGGACATATTATTTACTGAAATCTACATGGTATGTTTATGTCATACAATGTTTTTTTTTATTGTATACATATTTCTCTTAGCCTTTAGCTACAGATTAGCAATTCTATCGCAATTCTCCAGAACCAACGCAATGTGGGGGGTCGTGAATCATATTTTATGCAAGTTTTAAAGTAAAAGTGTTTGCACGACTCCATTGTCTTTTACACAAAGAATTTGCGAATCCTCTTAGCTCCAGACATATTGCTACATATGTGTTGACAAAAATGAGAAACTATGAAAAGATCATAAATCTACCATGAAGTCTGCTAAACGTAAGTCAATATTACGAGACAACTTATCTGTACGAGTGGTGAAATTGGGAACTAATTTTGCATGGATACATTTCCTTTGTCAAGTGACATGTGGCGCCTCGAAGAATAGGCGAGATAAATGTGTGTAAACTTTACAGAGTATAATATGCCAGAGTTCCGCATGACCCCAATGCATTAAGACTGCGCCATGATGCGTTGCAAATAACTTCTCTGTGTAAAACTGCACGCTTTTTTGAAAAGATTCTTATTATTCATAGCAAGTCAGATAGAAACTGAAAGTTGATTTTTAGACACGTTTGTGTAAGCGAAATTCAGGAACTCTTGTTGTGGTCAGTTTTAGATGGGTAATTTCAGAAAAAGAAACACACTGTGACACTGACATCTGGACATTTTTATGGATCGTATAAAACGTCAAATTACCGGACTGGACATTTTATCGCTGTATTGCAGTAATTCTATACCAGAGTCTCCAAAGGTAACTTGAAAACCCTCGACATCAGAGCTTACAACCTATATAAGAACATACTGCACTTGAATGTTGTGTTAAAATAATTTATTTGTAAGAAACTTACAAAACAAAATGAAATATATGTTCAGGCAGTGTGACTTCAATTAATCCATATTACTATATTAGACAAACGAACTTGCAATCAAATGTCACATACAAAATCCCAAATCATCTCATCCACACGTCATCAATATAATCATACACAACTACCAGCCTCAAATCTCATACAATCCACAACCTAGCAACCACAACCTATAACAACCTAATTACTAATCAGACCTCCAACAAAGAACAACCTAACAAGCAAGAAACAACTTAATGAGTGGGAATCGAACCTGCACTCCACTAGTTATAAGTACGACGAGACTCTTGCGCAACAAATGGTTGATAACATCTTCTTTCTTTAGATTATCTGTGAGTCGCTAATCTTTGTTACGTCGGTATTGTATCTTTGTTGATTAATGTCAGGTGATGTAGTCAAGCGTAAGCCGGTTATAATAAATTTTGATCATCATCTTCAGCCTACAGCCGTCCGCTTCTCGACATAGGCCTCTCCCAAGGCACGCCACTCAGCCCCTATTAATAATAAATTTAGATGTATTTAAATGAATAGCATGATTTATTAGTAAGTAAATAATAAACAATTTAACGAAAATTAAACCAAGCTAAAAATGTATCTTCTCATCACAGGCATCACTAACCAAATTCCAAACCTCAGGCTAAATTAACTCTTAAGTTAGTTTTATTGGCATCCTACGGTTGCCTGGAAGAAATCGCTATTAGCGATAAGGCCGCCAGTTGTGGCACTATTTTTTAAGTCGTTTGTGTTTTTGTTTGTCTTTATTTTTTTTTCAATGTGTGTTACAATAAAGAGTTTTATCTATCTATCTATCTATTGGTCAATATTTTTCACAATGTCTGTATCACTCAGAAATTTAGAGTATTGCCTATGATTCACTCTGTTATTTGGTCAATAACTCTATAAAACATTGTTATCGAAATTGTACAAAATGACGGTACTTTAGTAGTTTATCATCTTGATAGCCATTTCCCTTATTGTGGTGATGAAACCATAAATTATGCGCGTGCGCGCTAGAAGCTACGTTGTGACAGAAGCAGATCGTACAGAGAGTTACATTACAATAATGCAAATCATGATGGAATTGATATTGTTATCGTTTTAGTATTATTTAATAAGTTGGCAGGAAAGCCTGAAGCATAACAAATAAAACCACTAATCTAAGGTATCCACAAAAAAAGTACTTACTGTAATTATTATATTTTGACATGTGAATTTCCATAATTTGACAATAAACATTTGTATCTGTAAGTTATAAGACTTTTAGAGTGAACTTCATTAATCACATTTATTAATTGGCTACATTTATAAATCTGTGTGATTACATAAAAAAGTCCTCATCCACAAAGTAACTTTTAGAATAGAACTAGCAAAGACATTAACGAGCCGACTTTTACTATCTTATCAAAATGTTAACAAGAAATCATGTACCTAACATGATTTCTTTTCATCAATTTTTAGGTCTTTTGGTACCATAATACTCAACATCCAATCGTATCCCCTTATGTCCATATGCGGTAAAATTGTTCGCAATCAGTGGATAAAGTGGTGCCCTTCAGGTGGCGGCGGGAGCCATTTATTAGGCGGTTAGAGAGCTGAAGAAAGTTGTACTGGTCAAAGGAAAAGGGAATATAAGTTTTAATAATACATATTTGTTAAAAATATGTATGACCAGGGTTTGAGTCTGAGTCTGAAGGTATCAACCTCTAGTCACGTTCTGGAAATGATTTGAAACATAAAAAATAAAACAAATATTGATAACACACAAGATCCAAGCTAGAAGAACATCACAACTGTTCTGGCAACTTCATTAATGAATGAATTGAATTCTAAATGAACTAAAACGTAAGTAACTTATAGAAATAGCTCAATTTTCAATAAAAAAAGTACACAATTCTTCAAAAAAATATACTCTAGCCAAATGCTATAGCTACTAGTAAGCAGCAGTAGCAGTGTTCTTAATAAATGCGTTTTTTCGTACATTTCCTACCTATCTATTCAAATTGTAAGTAGATCTAGTAAATATACAAGCCCATTTCTTCATGCCTGTACCTTAAAAGGACAGTCCCTAGGTAACCGGATGGTGTGACCCCGAGGTCAGGCTACTTTTACCTACAATCATAGACAATTTAACCAAAATGTTCCTAAGTACTATTTGGTCTACAAACCATCCCACACAAATCCTGAGCATGCTTTGTATTCCGCATTTCCACATTACTCTAATTTACGTTAAGTTCTTTGAAAGCAAATTATTTATAGCAAAACTGTACGTACATATATTAATATGTAACTAAAACGGATTTCACTCACGTGTAATTGGCGTACATATGTTGTTTACGCGTTTCGGGTGTAATTACACCCATCGTCAGAACGCGCAAGCCCGGGAACCTGCGGGCGCCGGGGGTTAGCCGGATCGCATATCGCACTCGTTATTATCAGACATTTTCATAGTTGGTTTTCGGGAAGACTTCTTGTCACTTTCCCAAGGCGACAAGTCCACTCTTTATAAGGGGATTTAGTCCCTTAAGGTCCGTGGTGACCTGTTTATGGGTTATTTGACCGCCGCCCATTGCTCGGCGTTGCTGCTGACGGCTTGATACCCTGCTGTCTTACCCGGGGGGCACGTGTAGGGTGGTATTCTAAGTAAGGATAAGGTGGGAGATCCTACGGACACGAGCAGCTTCCACCCCCCATGAAAAATAATAATGAAAAATATAGAATTTCTTTTATATTATTGATGAGCCCACTTGGTGCGATATCGTTGCCTGGATGGAACCTACAACACTCTCGGATGTAAATCTAGCCTAGTGTGTAAGGGAAAGGCAGTTTATATCCTCCTCGCTAGAAAGATGTGTTTTATTGTATTTATTGTACTTTAGCTTCCGGAAGGAAAGGCACTTTATAGGATCTTTGCTTAGATTAGATCGAAACAGTTTTCTTTAGATATGCTTTAGAACAGATGTATTTATATTTCTGTTACATTTTGCAACGGAACTGGGCTTTCTATATATTTCTATTGCTATTTAACAATATATAACACACTATAAGCGAGAAGCGAGTGTGGCGTAGCGGTTCCAGTGTGTGCTTTTCATTCAGACGCACCCGGGTTCAAATCCGGCCCTACACCAATGACTTGTATTTTCAAGTTATGTGTGGATTTGCACTCGCTTGACGGTGAAGCAAAACATCGTGAGGAAACCGACATATTTGAGGACCACAATATCCGAGGACATGTTTCTTCCGTGGAAGGACCTGGGCGCCCACCACGATGTATCTGCCCAAGAAAACTCTTTCAAGCGGATTAATTCTGCGGGGGAGTCACGACCCTCAGTCATGAGGAATACGACTAAAGAGAGAGAACACACTATAAGGTATAACACTTAAGCTACAACAATGTATTAATCTAGATTTTTATGCCGAATCTTAGTTATTTGTGCTAGTAAAATGTGTTAAAAAAATGTAGATGAATTCAAGTCTAAAATATTCTATGGATGAAGAGTATTTTCTCGACATTATAATATGTTACGTTAGGTATATGTAATGTTAATTCAAAATATGAATAGTGATGGCTGCCATTAAGCCTGTCTTGCTCTATTTTTCAATCGCTTCCGTACATAACTTTAGTACTTACGCATCGTTTTATTACTATAATAATACCTAGTAAATAGGTAGAAATCTTTATTACTTTCCTTTTCAACCTCCTCCTGAATCACGCAACGAAATTTTAAATATCTTAATAAGTTCTGCAGCTACGATCATTAGAAAAGAAGATTTGGAAATAACCGGAAAAATACAGCTTTTTGCTTTGAAGTCATTGTATTCATAAGAATGTACATAGTAAGTACCACTATGTTTTCCAAGTTTAATTGAAATCCAATAAAGTGTTTATCTATCATTATTCAAACACTTCTAATCCAAAGCCAAGGTCGATTAAAACAATGAATAAAACTGTTTGTTCCATAACAATAGTTTAGCAATCATATTTACATCCTTTGTTGCTTCCGAATCTTCAGTCGCAGGATTGTGACCTTTAATGCATTGTAATAGAGGTTAATGATTGGGTTCGGAATAGGTCGAGTGAAGACAAGGTTGGTTGATGGATGGGTGGATCCGGTGATGAGGCTAGTCCATCATTACTTCACTGTTTAGAGCTTCTGTTGTTTTAGTAGGACTGTTACTTGATGATATTTAAAATAAAGCACGACTCCTTTATCTCTGATTTACGCGGGCTGTGTCCCGTGCTTAATTTTACATAAACTATACAGAAAAATATAAAACAAACACTTAGAAATTGAGAAATATAAAGTGATAAATTATATATCACATTAGAGGTTAAGGTAAATAGGCTAAACAATTAACCCAGCTCTAGAAAACCTAACGATGAAAAATATGATTCAAACAAAACGTTTTTCAATCGAAAGCTATACGTCTTATATAGTTGGTTTTAGAAGCAAACTTTATTTTGTATCATTCTATCTTTCTTAGTTTTTGAGTCGTACTTACAATACCATTATATGAATACAAATATGCAAGCAACTGTATTTTAAAAGTGCAAATAGACTGATCTAAGTTGATGACATTTTCATCAAATAAGAAAAATGTAGGCCAGTGTTGCTAGTAATGTAAACCATGGTAGTTATCATCATCTAATACGCTTAACGTGTTGTATAACTTCCTGTAAGCAAGCCGCTTCTTGGGAATTCATTAGAAAATATCTAGCTTAGATTACAGCTTATGGCACCACAAATACCTATGATTGTGAGTTAGAAATAATCATCAAAAGATATTTTGTAACTTATGTATCAGCACGTACATAAAATAATTAGGTAAATGACAGGTACAAAGACAATTATTATTATATTCTATTCTAATATTCTATGGGTACAATACCAGAAAATTTAATTGTAAAGCCGCCTGTCTGCTGTTAAGCGGCGCGATTCCTTTTTTGTTATAAAAACTTAAATATAAAACTTTTACATACGAAACGTTGTCTAAACTAGTAAATTAGTCTGCTCGAAGCTGCGATGTTGCCTAAACGTTCAGATTGGTGAAGTGCCTTGCGATCAGATTGCAGACTGCCCGGTCAGACCGCTATTATACATTGTTTCAACGGTGGATCCGTTAGAGGCTTGTGTTCCCGTATTATAAGGTAAGCTATACTTTTTTTAGAGATCAAATGCTTTGAATAAGTATTTTTCTTTATTTTAAAGTGTCTGTTGGAGATATTCGTTTGATATTATTGAAGTTAACCAACTGCAATCACATACAGTGATTCATGCAAAATATATCATTTACCTACTTTTAGCAGTTTCTATTTAAATGAAGGCGCTTCTGTGAGCCAGATAACATGTTCAATATTGTAGAATGACTTTTTGTCATGGTACTAATACCCATGGGGTGGTTTGAGAAATCTCAACATCATAGTTGGCCACTCTCACACAAATCATTTACTTTCTGACTGTAAACAATATCACCGCCAAAGGCTGTTTAAATATTCTCGAAAACGGAGGTATCTATCGCCTACCAGTGGATAAACGCCCTATAAAGTTGCGCACACGCGTAATTTCACGCAGTCCGCTCGAGGTTCATTCATGAGGTCTTGTGCTACTTGATAGTACCACAATAGTACTAGACTTATGACCACTAATCTCTTAGGTCTTACCTATATACTCTTTGTCATCTATACCTACTATATTGTATATAAAATGTAAATTTGTGTAATATATTCATCTATTAATCCAGAAAATCAAATATCTTTAACAAAATCAGTTTAGTTAAAGATATTTATCACGGTTGAATTGTAACTACATTTTTTCTGACGGGTTAAACTTATTCACGCAATTGGGCGCTATTTCGTTTCAAAAATGCATGTGATGTTGCAAGCCCTAAGTGTATCTATTAAAATAACATTAAGATATTTCAACGCATGATTATTATTTGCTCCTTATCGTGCATCAAAGCTGCTGAAACAAAATCATTGCACAAACACAATAGACTGAGTTTTGAAGTTTAAAATGTAGATTGATGAATTTCCTCTTACTCACTAAGATCTTCCACCCCCGCCTGCCTATCTCCCATCGAGGTTGTATCTCGTTATTTCCCATGCTTTCAACAGTCACTAAGTAGAGCTCAGAGCTTTCCATCACGACTACAAGCGCGTGATTTTGATGAGATAAGTAGATGCAGATCCAGGATATAGATAACAGATACCTACTTGAAGAAGTTTGAAACGGACTTGAAAATGTGAACAATTTTAGTTGAAACCTGAAAAGGTGAGCTTTTTAAAAAAAATGAGGTAGAGTTCTAACTATAAAACTTACGCATTTTTTTTATTTGTTATCATTTTTATCTCGATAATGTTTTTTTTATGCGTATCAATTACATTTGCTCATTAATGTATCTCTCTATGCCTTCTAAACAATCCTATCTTATTAGAAGCGTAACTACAGGTAGGTTATAGTGTGTGTTGATTTAAGACAACAACCGGGTAAGAAATATGCAAAACAAGCATTTTTATATTGCCATAATGAGCTGATGATAATAATGTTATATCATAGGCAAACATTTCTACAAAGCTCAAACCTCAAGCTTTCTTAATCTACGTCAAAACATAAGTGACATTATAGTTGTAGACAGTGGCAATCCTTTTTTAAAAGGGTAATAGTATTCTTTGGTGGCAATTGAATCAAGCAATCTCTTCAACGAATTTCCACCTCTCTTCAACAATAAGTACCGAGGTGAATAGTTCATGTTTGTTCTGAGTGCGGTGAGAGGGCAATTTTTGAGATCGTCTGCAATTGATAGCGGGCAGATAAGTATACTGTGTAACTACGTGGCTTACACTACTTATCATACTGGGTTATAGGGAAAGGGATGAAAAAATTGTGATATGTCAGTTACATTGTCTGTCAACGGTGAATCTGGTCCAAAGTTTGTATTAACAATTTTAATATGAAAACTTTTTATCAGATTCCTAAAAATCACATTAAAATCTAAGAATATTGTACAATATGAAGCATACTCACCACTCTTCAAATCCTTAATAAGTTATTTAATATTTAACATACTTTCTTTTATTCGTTAATTTTTAATTTCAATTTTACTCGTCTTTATGATTGCGTGTTGAGCTGAGCTATTCAAAAACTTTTTGCCTCACAATAAAAAAGACCATCTTTAGTTATTACCCAGTATATATTTAAACCGTCTCCATTATTTCCCCGGTAGAGGGCGAGAGGTCACCTTGTACAAACATCAACTTGCAATCTACACTTGTACTGTTACATAGACAATTGTATAGGTAATTTAAGTTATTGGACATCTTATCACTTTTCTTCACTATACTTTAAGTTTTTATTGAGTATTTTGGACATAAGAAAATTACGTAGAAAAAAAAGAAAAATAAGTAAATTTCATCTTTGTTATCTTTATTTCACAGAATATTAAAGTTATGACTTACAAATATATCTACACTTGTATGTAGGTTACATAGACAATTGTTGAGGAGGTAATGTAGTGATTTGGGAATCTTATCGCCTTTTCATTGTTGAATAGTTTGGATTTGTTATTGAGTATTGTGAAGTTGGGAAAATAAGTAAATAACACAGTAACAATAGATTTAGGACTGTAATATGACCATATAATACTTCTTCTTATCGAATGAGAGTGGGCAACTCTGGTGTCGAGAGTTTTCAAACCGCCCTAAGGGCCTCTGACATGGCTTAACGACTGCCGTACTAGACAAACAGCCGGGACCTACAATTTAACGTGACATCTGACCCACGGAAGCGCCCAAAATGGAATGCCACTTTTCGGTCACCCATCCGCGTACTGACCGCGTCGACCTTTGCTTAACATTGGTAATCGCATGCGATTGCCTCCGCTAGCTGAGCTACGGGCGCTGCGTACCATATAATTACGTTACCATATAATTAATAAATTATGATTTAAATGGCCCTCAATACTGTGATACTCTCAAATCTGCGAGGTGGAAGTGGTCACATTATTTTTATGGAGTAGGTAATAAGCATAACTGGCTGGGCCCGTATCAGACTCGGCCAGATTGCTATATCAATTAGTATTAGTAGGAATTAAGCGTATATTCTAAGTAAGGCCCAATAGGGGTGGCATGATCATGTCTGACCAAACCCTTTTCAAAATAAATAATTTAAAAAAGAGTAGGTAATAGCGGCGCCCCGTAGTGAAATTTGGCGTCTAAACCTGTCGTTATTTCATTTTGTAAACATACGGAGTTTTCTCAGTTTCATGCAAACTGTGAAAGTGGTTTATCCATCTTCCGATAGCGCTAATTTTAATCTATTAATGCTTATGTTAGCATTTATTGATGCAAATGTATTGGCAAGGCTTGTCTAAACTACGACAACTAGTAACAGAAAGAAAAACGTTTATTGTGAAAAATATAGATAAAACATAACAGAAACAACAAGAAAACATACAGATACACCTATAAAATACTTTGATAATATGATGTTAGTAGGTTATCGAAAGCTTCAACTCGTGATAAAATAACAATACAAATGTAAGACTACAATATAACTCCATTGTGTTATATACTTTGTTGTCGCATTTATAGCTGCTTATTAAACTTACATAACTACTTATGTTCCGTGTGTCTTTATGTTAGTGTGTGCTCTCGTCGGGATAAGTCAAAGGTATGAAAGGTTTTGAAATTCAAAAGTAGGTATACTTTACCTAATTAATGTAAAGTTTTCTACGTATTACAAACATTGCACACAACATTTAGAGTTTATAACATTAGACTGGCAACGCCACGCGGTTTTCCTCACACTTATTTGGAATAAATGTAGCCCATAACATAATATGTAGATTTCAATTTCAAAGTGATTTATTGCAATCTATACTTAATATTATAAAGCTGAAGAGTTTGTTTGTTTGTTTGAACGCGCTAATCTCAGGAACTACTGGTGCGAATTGAAAAATTCTTTTTGTGTTGAATAGACCATTTATCGAGGAAGGCTTTAGGCCATATAACATCACACTGTAACTAATAGGAGCGAAAAATCAACGGAAAATGTGGAAAAAACGGGGATAAATATTCATCTTTGAGGGTTTTCCGTTACGTGCGCTGCGAAAATGGTTCAGAAAGTCGTGGGTAACAGCTATAATTTATAAAGCTGAAGAGGTTGTTTGTAAAAATAAATGTGATACCCAAAATAACTATTCCACGCGGACGAAGTCGCAAGTACAGCAGTGTTAAATATACCCAAACATCAACAAAAAAGTCACATTCCCTTTTGTATGTTTTTTTTTTTTTGAAACTAATCACGTTAATAATGTGCCTAGGTACTCCCGCCAGTCTAGACTTTAAATAACTATCGAGTTATCTAGATCTGTACAAGGTCAAATGTGAGGGAAAGTAGCACGACGTGAATAATGGAGTCGCTATTTCCGGAAGCGACGCCATCTTGAAGGCACGACTTCCGGCCGCGTGCGCACAGGATTTGCATACTTTGATGATGTATTTTGAAATAAATTCTCGGTTAACCCATAGTAATATGCAGGGTGAACAACTATCAAGAAGCCAAAAATAGTATGTTTATACAATAATCTAAATGTATAAAAAAGATAAAATATTTTTTTAGACCTAACTGTAAATGGCGTAGAGTCCGTACACCAAAAACTATTTCATTTCATTTAACAATAAAATAAATTATTTATACAAAATCGTGTTTGTTAGCTCATGATTAGCCGAAACATCGAACTGCATCGAATAGCTTTCTTTACTATCTAAATTATTTTTTAATACATCTATGTTACTAAATTTTCTCCTACCTTAATCATTAAAAATAATAATTATATGTTTCTCTTATTTCAGTCAACAATGCGGTGGAGAAAGAGTTTGGAAATGGAGATATTGTGGACGGTGCTGCTCTGCTTGATTGTCACTATCGGTGAGTACAATATGTACATATACATATGTACCTATTATATAATAATGAAACTGTAGTCACACCACAAATTATGAAGCCTCAACACCTCGAGCTAAACACTCACTTTACGTCACTCAATTCAATTTAAACTCAATGTCTTTATTGCAATCACATATTATGTTACAATTAAATGCTACTTCACTGCAGCTTATGATTTACTTTATGCAGCTTGATAAATTTTACAATAAAATTAGCAAACTACTGTTTACTTTCGAGGTTTTCTATGAACACTTTCCTGAAATTCCTGAAATATAAAAAACTAGCATTACGAAAAAACGGCTTATATAACGGCCAATTTAATTATTCATATTATGAATATACTAATTCAATTTGGAATGAAAGTTAATATTTAACACCATCTACCATCCGACCTTCCAACGATTGCAAATCCAACTGATGAATATGTACTCGTACTTCTAATAAAATGCATATTATCAAGTTTTAGAGCAGTATGTAATCAAGCACTTTAAAGCAAAGTACTGCGGAGTCATATCGCACCATCTAATGTTAATTTGTCGAGTTGCAACATTGAGGGATTGGGAAATGGACAATAATCGTAATTCAATATAGGCTTGTCTTATACAAGGTGTTTTGTTAATTAACTTCATAGAATCAGATGTTATTGTTTATTTACTTTAAAAGCAAACAAATTTTGAATATAAATTAGAAGTAAAAAGAAATGTTACCTATACCGTGTAGAGTTGAAATCAATTTGACACCAAAATATTATTACATGTTTTAAAATTTTTGTGTTTCCTTATAAGAAAAAAAAAAAAAACTAACACGCGTTGATGTCTCTTGTATGGGACATTTTGTTGATAAACGCTTTTGTTTTATATCAGATAGTCTCACGCCTGACCACAATTTCATTAATGTTAAGCATTATTGTAGGCTAAGATCTAGCTTGCTTGCCTAGAAGAAACCGCTTAACTCTTGACGTGGAGACTTTCAATGGTTTCTTATCTGACGTAACTTTATATGACTAACACGATTTTATACCGTGTTTTTACCCATCACCCTGTATAGAGTGGTACTATAATTGTAACCTTTTTAAAAGCTAAACCTACTTATTTTAACTAGGTAGATAGTAAATGAAAGAAAGCGACTGAGAATGATAAGGTTATTTATTAATGATACTTGAAGAAAATAGATAATATACAATAGAATTAACGCAGTGCCTGAAGGGCTAAATAGACTTACAGAATTTAGGTTTTAGAACAATAAATGGGCGCCTTAGTTACAGAATGCCAGCTAGATCAGCAGTAGATGTTATTCAAGGTGGGTTTCGAGCCTACATACTAGTTTTGCAACCATAAATCAATTAATTTGTTAAGGGACAATACATTAAAATTTTGAATGTGGGTAGGCTCGGCCTACCCACTGTTACCCTGAGATACAGATGGCCCGAAGCCAGGTGCTGCTGCAGCGGCGCAGGGGGTTGTTTAGGCAACCCTCAGGCTGCGGAGCTGACCAGCAGACCGTCGGGTGTAGTGTAGTGTAGCGAAGGTGGAGGCACCCTCGCTTGAGTTTCAGAGGTGGTATAAAAAAACCCTGTGAGCAAGGAATAAATCATTGATCACAGTTTTCCAGGTGAAATATAGATTAATTGAAGGTTTATGGTACAAGCTACTTACCCGAGACGGGGTTTTACAGAAGTTCCGTAGGTAGTTATAAAAATATCTGACTAGGCAGATTAGAGGCTTTCAGCAGCCAGCTGGAACAAGGTACCGTCGACACAAAGACCCTGTGAGCAAGGAGAACAACTGATCACGGTGTGCACTGATGAACAAAGGTGAAAGATAGAAGCCTACGGATGGTAGACTTACCGGCAGAGGGTTTCAAAGATCGCGCACTTCTATATGTAAATTTTACTATTATGCACTTGGGGTTCAGTCTCCCCGGCGAGTCAAACGAGTAAGGAAGGACAAGCGACTGGTCTCCAGCGAATCTTATTAGCCAAGAAAGAACTGGAAGCCCCGCCGGCTGGTGGTTGCAATGACCATGCCGAATCGACTTGGGCCAGAAGGTGACAATGACAGCTAACTGACATTAGGATTGTTTGACTTTTTACATTTTCTGGCATCGCACGACTTGCGCATTAACCCTTTTACAGTTAGAGGGAATATTTTTCCCACCAACTTAAAAATAAAAAATAAACGAATCTATCAATCAAATTCATTTTTTAGATATGGCAACACTATTTAAATTAGACAGGTGAAAGGTTTTCTCTTATAATGTCACCGTCATTGCATACGATTTTTTTCGAAACGGTTGCATTGAAAATTGAAAACAGGTGTTTTTTCGTTTGCGAGAGAAATCGGTTTATATCTCCGAATTTACGGGCTGCTCTAAGGTAAGTTCTTCTAGCTCATTTACATATATATCTAATATCTAAGAAATAAGACATATTTTTGGTTTATCTTGCATACATGTTGTTTTTCGATGATTTTTCTTGGTGGGAAGAATATTCCCTCTAACCGTAACGTCTAAACGTAGCGTTTCAACCGTAAGTAAGCTGATACTTGTTTTTTTTTTATTTGTAGAGACTAAGAATGAGCAAAAAAGAAAGAAGGAAACAATTTTTAAAAGATGATGAAATAGAGACGGCTTTGGAGGATATGTTCGGTTTACCATCAGATCCAGACAATTCCGAAGATGATGCGGAATCGGATGAGGAAAGAGTTTTTTATAACCACACGAAACTACAGCGGATTTTAGAGGATTTAGATGAACCAGGACTGAGGTCTACTGATACAATAAGGGCTTCGCCTCAGCTTTCCACGTCAAGTGATAATCCTGACCTATCGTCAATTGAAACAATAAGGGCTACGTTATCACCTCAGCCCTCCACGTCGAGAGATGAACCAGGCTTGCGGTCTATGGAAAGGGCTTCGTTATCGCCTCAACCTTCCACGTTGAATGCAGACCTACCTAGTAGCACCTACCCTGGTAGAGATCAAACCACATTACCTGCAAGAGGACGGGGAAATAGATGTGGCATGGGACGGGAAAGTGGACGTGGGACGGGATGGGAAAGTGGACGTGGAGAAAATCTGGATCATGGAGATAGCGATGCAACTATTTGTAACGAGTCATCTGAGTCTGAAGAAGAGTCAGAAACAAATGCTTCTGACGAAGATGAGGACGCGTGGAAGAAAAGTTCATGGACCGACGACAGGCCACAACCCAACATCTTCGATAGTGTCCCGATGATGCCAACACGCATTTTACCAGCAAATACGAGGCCTGTTCGTCACTTCGAAAAATTTTTTACACAAGAAGTTTTTGATTTGATTGTTTCAGAAACTAACCGATATGCTGATCAAAATAATGTAGTAGGATGGACCGAAATTGATACCAAAGAATTAAAGGCTTTCTTAGGACAAGATGCCGTTATTGCAGTACCAAGATAAAGGATAAGCGGTCCAAGATCAAGTGTAGCAAATGTGAAGTTCCATTGTGTATAACGCCATGCTTTCTAAACTTTCATAAACAAGCACCAACATAATTTTAGCGTCTACACTTGTCATGTTCTTGGCAACTTATCATAAGTGTGAAAATCTAGCAAAAGATTAGTTGTGTGATATTTTCTTATGTAAGCTTTGTAGACCTGTAAGAATAAATGAATAATATTATAAGACTTTTCTTTTATTTTCCTCACCATCAACATCACTTCTACAGTGGATTCTCACACTTAACGTTTCATATTACGTTGTCCCCTGCAGGCAGAGGGAATATTTTTACCACCAATTAAAAAAAACAGTTTTTGAATTTTTTTTTATTTTTTTATTTTTTAGGCATATTAAATAACCTAAAGTCAAAATCAGATTCGTTGTATCTTATCTGGATCGTTATGTCCGTTAAAGGGTTAAGCCAGAAAATGAAAAAACCAAAGGATTCAGAATCCAACGGTTACAGTATCCCGCGAACCAGGGAAGAATTCACGTTAGGGAATTCACGGCTGCCCCAGCCGCATATTACAGAGAAAACCAGGTCATGAAAACAAAACAGCAGAAAAACAAAAATAACGACAGACTACAAACCATTCTCTGTTTGACAAGATGTGTTTACAAGACTTGGAAGAGACGACTTTAAAAAAATACCATAGGTACCATACCTAATCGAAAAATAGACATCTGAATAGATGACAAATCAATACAAATACTATTATCATATACTACATATTTAAAAAGATATGTGCAAATGTTTATTCATTGTTGTTTCCCATATAATCCCATGTAACAATACTAATACATAATGATAACTATCTTCATATACTTAATTCATAATTGGGAGAGACAGAGACCCACCATATTTTTATAGGTAACCACTGGATATAACGCAAGTGTACTATGTAAATTTCTGAGTTCCTCCCTTCCAACATGTTATAAGATAAACTAATGAATTCATTATTGAGAGAGACAGAGACCCACCATATTTTTACAGTTAACCACTGGATAAACCAAGTGTACTATGTAAATTTCTGAGTTCCTCCCTTCCAACATGTTATAAGATAAACTAATATACTAATCCCCGAAATATGTTCTCCATCACCACTGTATGTGTAGCAATGGGCCTTAAAAGATTGTGTTTATAGCTTATTTATAGTGTTCACAAAACTGCACTTTTTTAAAATTGTGTTTTAGCTTATTTATAGTGTCCACAAAACTGCACTTTTTAGTCTGCGAGTGAGCTTATTTTTCCTAGAGTCCGCGAGCTGCTCTGAATTTATAGGCGTGTTATTAGCTTATTTATTTTTAAAAAGAGTTCACGTTACTGCTCTTTTAATAGTTAATGGCCCTGCCAATGATGTAATATACTAAACTCAAGTATGATATTATATATATGTTATACATTCAAATGTTAAATAATATCTCTTCCGTATCTGTATTTTCTTTAAGTTAATAATTAGTGATGTAAGTATGTAACTACATTGAAGTTTGAAATATAGCAAGTTATAAAAAAAAAATTTAAGTGCTGAATATACAGAAAAGAAAAAAACTGGTATAACGCCAATAGCGCAACCAATGGTTCGGTAAGATCCGAAGTGAGGAAAAACAAGAAGTTATTCAGCTACAAAAATTATAGTGACTCTAAGTTATGTTTGCAATGAAGGATAATAAACAATGAAAATAGTGAATTGATATAGTATATATATGATAGTAATAAATAAGAAGTTGGGGAATTATTTAGTTGGGTTAGGATGTGTGGATTATGTGGAAGGAAGAGGAGGTAATTGGATACTGTGGTTCTTTGAGGAAGTGGAAAAAGGAACAAAACCACAATAGCTCGAGCAGCTCGTGGGCGCGTCCAACGTATCTACCTAATTTATTACCCACGGCAATAACTAGATAGACCTCTGAGCGTTAGAAACGCTAAGGAACAACATTAGTGTCGCACAGCGAAAAGTAGCAATGGTAGAAATTGCTCCTAGATGTTTCTAGCCACAACTGTAGGTTGTGTGAAACAAGTTTAAGGCCGACGTCTCTTGACGTGGAAGGGTTAAAGTTCGAACTAAAATAACAACAATCTATAGCCGTTATCCAAGTAACTGGGCAAGTGCAGTGACTTGTTTGGGTAATAAAAATGCTTCCAATAGGTAAGCCTTAAGAAGTGCGTGACTTAACGTCACTAAGAGTACCCTTTGTTTAGGAGACCACGTTAAAGATGAGAAGTCTCAATTTATAGTTTTAAGATCTTTAATGTGCCAGGTACCTGCATCTCTACCTTGCGTATCCACCAACTCATATACCAGAGGTGATTTCTTCGCCGCCACCGTGCACTTTACATATTTCGGTGCGAGCTTCGCGGAGAAGAAACGATCTTTGACACTTAGTGGAAAGTGACGCTTCCAAACGGTTTGTCCCACTGTAAGTTCGGTGTGTCTACGACGAGCATTGTAGTATTGCGTGTTTTTGGCATGCGCCTTCACCAATTCCTCGCGGACTCTCCTGAATATACCTGTCAGCTCTCCTAAATTACGCGCATGATCATCGCGATTCGGGAAAGTCAGATCGGTCAAATCCAGGGGAGCAGAGTCGTAAAGGCTGCCCGACGCTACAGCTTCGCGCCCGTGCACCAGCAGGAAAGGGGTAAACCCAGTTGCGTCGCTGACAGAAGTGTTGATGGCGAATTCAATATGAGGTAGGTGTAAGTCCCACTCTCTGTGGTCGTCCTTAATAAGGGCAGAGATAGCAGTTACGATAGTACGATTTTGCCTCTCGACAGGATTTACCTGGGGGCAATATCGTGGAGTCAGATGTATCTGTGGGATGCTGTATTTTTGAAAGAGCGCTTGAATCTCGTGTCCCGTGAACTGAGTACCATTATCAGAGATTATTGTTTGCGGAATTCCATGTTTCATAAATACGTCATTCTCCAGATGTTTGATGATATTAGCCGCCGTAGCCCGTCGTAAAGGAAAGAGCATGACGTACTTGGAGAAGCAGCACATCACAACGAGTAAGTGATTGAAGCGGTTCCTAGAGACCGGGAAAGGACCGACTAGGTCCAAACTTAGAGTTTGGAAGGGTCTTGTGCATTGTTTAGGGCAACCCATAAGACCTGGAGTAGTACGAGCCGGAATTTTATGAGCCAGACAAGTGTCGCAGTTCCGAACAAAGTCAGCCACATCTTTGATAAGTCCTGGCCAATAGTATGCCAGGGAGATCTTCTTAAAAGTTTTCTGAATTCCCAGATGCGCGGAAGTAGGCAAGCAGTGAAGCTCCTCCAGTATCGCTTTCCTGCGAGGCTGCGGTATCACTTCTTTCCATTGGAAATTCTTCACCAGTCCGTTAGTTGACTTCGTATAGTGGAAGAGTCTTCCTTCTTTCACCATAAAATTTGGACGAGATAGAGGCTTGTTCGATAGTTTTTTGAACAAGTTGTCATACCACGGGTCACCGGTAGGGGTGAATCGTGATGTAGTTGTGATGGCTGCAACACATGGAACGGCCCTGGACAGCGCATCCGGAACGACATTATCTTTGCCAGCGCGGTGCACAATCTCAAAATTGTAAGGAGACAGCCGACAACCCCAGCGTGCTAGTCTGCCGGTTGGGTTCGTCAGGTTTAAGAACCATTTTAGGCTCGCATGGTCGGTAACAATCTTGAAAGGTTTGCTACCTTCCAAATAGGGCCTAAAATGTTCAACTGCGAACACAACCGCCAGGGCTTCTCGCTCTGTTGCGGAGTAGTTCATCTCACACTTTGAGAGTGATTTGCTTGCGAAGGCAATAGGGTGTTCGATGCCGTCAATGTCCTGTGCAAGCATCCCGGCGATCCCGTATGCAGATGCGTCACAATGAAGTGAGAAAGGTTTGGAGAAATCTGGGCAAGCGAGAACCGGAGCAGAAACTAAAGCCTGTTTGAGGGTTTGAAATGCGTTCTCAGCTTCATTAGTCCAGGTAAAAGGTGGAGTTTTTTTCCCAGTACTAGTTAGCCTATTCAAGGGTGCTGCGATCAGGCTAAAGTTTTTAATAAAACGCCGGTAGTACGACGCCGTTCCCAAGAACATCTTAACTTCCTTCCTGGTTTTGGGTGTTGGAAACTCCACAATGGACTGCACTTTTGCTGGGTCCGTGTGTAGGCCTTTCTCGTCCACCACGTAGCCCAGGTACTTCAGCTCCCGCCGGAAGAATTGGCACTTAGATGCCTTAATAGTGAGGCCCGCTTGCCTCAACTTCTCCAGTACCTTCTGTAGAAGAGAAAGGTGACCTTCGAAGGTTTCATGGGTCACCACAATGTCATCGAGATACGCAAACACGCGGTTCTCAAACTCAGGCCCGAAGAGAAGGTCCATTAGTCTCTGTTGCGTTGCTGGTGCTCCGGTTAGTCCGAACGCCATTCGCTTGAAATGGAACAGCCCTCTCCCTGGGACTGTGAACGCAGTTTTCTCGCGAGAAGCCGGGTCCAAAAAAATTTGCCAGAATGCGGAGCTCAAGTCAATTGAGGATAGGTATTTAGCGTTTTTAAGGCTGTCTAGAATCTGTGAGATATAAGGGAGGGGGTACGCATCATGCTTAGAGACCGCATTCAACTTCCTGCTATCTAAACAGAAGCGTAGCTCGCCAGATGCTTTGGGGGTCATCAAGGTCGGGTTGTTCCACTCGCTCCGACTGGGTTCGACGACATCAAGCGCAAGCATGTTATCCAACTCCCGATTCAACTCCTTTAGTTTTTCGGGAGACATTGGATAATATCTCTGCTTGATGGGTTTTGCGTCGGCCGTGTCAATTTTGTGGGTGATGAGGTGGGTTTTACCCAAGCCCACCTTCTCATAAGCTATCTCCTTGTACCCTTTGATGACTTCCTCCGCTAGACCGCGCTGTTTCTCCGTTAAGGTATCCATTGGCTGGATATAGTTAATCCCCGCAACTTGTAGCGAATCTGATGGGTACCGCCACTGCAAAGAAGTTAGGATGGAAGGTGCTAGACCAAATGCCTTCCAAAAGTCCCATCCGAATATGAAGGGATCCTTTATTTCCGGTACGACGTGAAATGTGATAACCTTAAGGGTGTTACGTAGTGTTACTGGAAGTAGAAGGGTTCCAATAATTTCTGAGGTAACACCATTAACCGACTGGATCCTATCGGCGTTCGTGCTAGGATAGAAAGTGGCGCCTAGGTTCAAGAAGGGAATATGGTGGTTATCACCTACGACGGTAATACCCGAGCCAGAATCTAGAAGACCCAGTATAGGTTGATCATAGATGTCAACTGTCAAGTAGGGTCTATCGTCAATGTCATTATTGTTACGGACCGTAGCCACCCTATGAGGGGAGTAAATTGAGAAGAAAAGCTTCAATGTTTTGAGCCAGTCCTCCCATTCCTGACTGCGGCCCGTGCTATCTAGTTTTTTGAAAAGTTATTCTTATTGCTACTAACGTCGTGAGTTTTAGTGTTCCGGCAGTTTTCGCATCCTACTGGAGTGCGAGTATTAGTTGAGCAATTTGGACAATCAGCGACAGAATACCCTTTACGACCACAACGAAAGCAAACCAAGAACCTAGGCGACGTGCAGGTCTTAAGGGAATGACTAGCAACACGACAACGTGGACAGAACGTTTTGTTCGACTGCGCCGAAGGGACCGTAACAGCAGCTACCTGTAAAGAGCGTCCTCTGTAAGCGAGGTCTACCGCTAGCGTCTGCTGGTTGGGTCTCGGTGGTTCCGCAAAATATTTAGCGCTGAGTCGATGCCTTTCCAAAGCCTTGCACTTCAACTTAAAGTCCAGCAGTGAAGAGGCACTACAGAGGACCAACTTCTCAGATAACTCCGGCCTAATGTTACGGTTCAGGATTCGTAACTTCTCCTCCTCACTCAGTGGTAAGCGCAGCCTGTTGAAATAATTAAGCATTATAGAAAAGTATGTTGAAAACGTTTCATCCACTCCTTGGGTACGAGACTTGAGTTCCTCCAAAAGCCTATAGTCAAAATCTGGAGGTAAATATTCCTCTAGGAGCTCCTGCTTTAACTCTTCCCAAGAGTCTACAGAGTTTCGAATGCCTCTAAACCAGATAAGTGCTGGGCCCTCAAATAACTCAGCCGCTGAAGTAAAAACTTTCTTGTATGTGAGTGAGCGAGAAGACACCAATTCATCAAGACGTTCTAAGAAGGAAAGAACACAAGTGTCACCCTTAAACTTTAGATTTAGTGAGTTAATATTCGATGGGAGGACACAAGTTATTCTGCTAGGTCTATGCCTATTGTCAGTAGAATCAGAGTCCCCAGAACGCTCCTGACAATAAACTTCCTGCCGTCTAGACCTAACTTTAGGACTCATTTTCCTCATTGGTTTACAGCTAGCAATGTCCTGATCCGAGGTGTCTGAACCACCGTCAGTTGGCCTCGCTTCGGTCAACTCAGCACTAGAACCAGGCATTGATGACAGGATATGCTTATTAGTTGTTTCTGAGGTAGTTTCAAGAACCTCCGGTTTCTCTGACATTTTAAGAAAACTTCAAATAGATTGGATCAAGAGAAAAATGCTAATGTATAACAATAATACCGTTGATATTGAACTAGCACCCAGCTATCAACTGTGTGTCAAGAATTGTGCAAGTAGACTTGAGTGTTTATGAAATACTGCAATGTACAGTAGGTACAATGTGATATTAGATATCAAATTATGTAAAACTGTTCATAAATTTAAGCTAAGAGTATATATATCACTATACTGTGTAGTTGCAGGTTCTAGTTCATATAGAATTTGTGTTTTGTAGTCTATCTTTGATCTAAAAGTTGTTTAGTTGTGTACTATTAAGTTTGTATTTCAGGGTTATATAAATAGTTTAATTTTGGTCTAGTACTGGTTGCAAAACTGTTTACAATATTATGATTGCCAATAATGAGCCTCAGTTATAAAAATTTTCACTCAGTAAATAGTAAAATACTAATAATTATGTTGCTTATCTTTTACAAATGAAGTTAAGTTTGCTACCAACTCACCATGAAAATTTACTAACAAGGTATATCATTCATCTATTTATGCACTGATATTATATGAAATACAATGTTTTTATGATAAATTTTAACTTAATAATGTTTACTTATGTACAGAATGTTTACTAAAATAATTATGAGAATTTACTAACAAGGTTTATCATTTATCTTTATGCCCTGATATTAAGTGTATGAAATACAATGATTTTATGATGAATGTTAACTTAATAATTTTTACTTACAGAATGTACACAATAATAACATACAATGAAATACAGTATGAATTCACATGTCAGATCTTACAACTAAAGGATATTGAAACAACACAAATTTCTTTTCAATTAGGTATTCTTATTGGGTTAGTATATTAGTACATAAGTTTTAATATAGCTGCAAAACTAGTTTTCACCAAGTGGAATCGCCAGTGTAACCTTTTTAAAAGCTAAACCTACTTATTTTAACTAGGTAGATAGTAAATGAAAGAAAGCGACTGAGAATGATAAGGTTATTTATTAATGATACTTGAAGAAAATAGATAATATACAATAGAATTAACGCAGTGCCTGAAGGGCTAAATAGACTTACAGAATTTAGGTTTTAGAACAATAAATGGGCGCCTTAGTTACAGAATGCCAGCTAGATCAGCAGTAGATGTTATTCAAGGTGGGTTTCGAGCCTACATACTAGTTTTGCAACCATAAATCAATTAATTTGTTAAGGGACAATACATTAAAATTTTGAATGTGGGTAGGCTCGGCCTACCCACTGTTACCCTGAGATACAGATGGCCCGAAGCCAGGTGCTGCTGCAGCGGCGCAGGGGGTTGTTTAGGCAACCCTCAGGCTGCGGAGCTGACCAGCAGACCGTCGGGTGTAGTGTAGTGTAGCGAAGGTGGAGGCACCCTCGCTTGAGTTTCAGAGGTGGTATAAAAAAACCCTGTGAGCAAGGAATAAATCATTGATCACAGTTTTCCAGGTGAAATATAGATTAATTGAAGGTTTATGGTACAAGCTACTTACCCGAGACGGGGTTTTACAGAAGTTCCGTAGGTAGTTATAAAAATATCTGACTAGGCAGATTAGAGGCTTTCAGCAGCCAGCTGGAACAAGGTACCGTCGACACAAAGACCCTGTGAGCAAGGAGAACAACTGATCACGGTGTGCACTGATGAACAAAGGTGAAAGATAGAAGCCTACGGATGGTAGACTTACCGGCAGAGGGTTTCAAAGATCGCGCACTTCTATATGTAAATTTTACTATTATGCACTTGGGGTTCAGTCTCCCCGGCGAGTCAAACGAGTAAGGAAGGACAAGCGACTGGTCTCCAGCGAATCTTATTAGCCAAGAAAGAACTGGAAGCCCCGCCGGCTGGTGGTTGCAATGACCATGCCGAATCGACTTGGGCCAGAAGGTGACAATGACAGCTAACTGACATTAGGATTGTTTGACTTTTTACATTTTCTGGCATCGCACGACTTGCGCATTAAGCCAGAAAATGAAAAAACCAAAGGATTCAGAATCCAACGGTTACATAATATAGACTAATTTCGACATGATTAGAGGCCTTTGCGCTCGCGCCAGGATGACTTGACGATGGGTTACTGACAGACAGCGTTGGCCAACGGATTTACAAGCTGAAAGGCAGTAGGTACAGTAGGTACAGTAGGTATGCTTCATAGCTGAAGATATGGAGGTATTAATGATATCTATGGATTTTAGATACCAATAAATGTACTTAGAGTCCTTTAAGTAATTTCATAATAACTTGTATAGTAAGACTCAAAAACTAACAAACATTTAGTTATGAAGTCTAAAAAGGTACAAAGAAAAGGTACAACAAAGAAAAGGTATCAACAAAAAAATATTTCGCCTCTAGAAAATCAGAATAAATTTTGTAATTTATTTTTTTATCAAAATATGTCAAGGGATTATGTTATTACTATTTTAGGAACTACTTAAATGACGCGTCACTGTGTATATTTTACAGTGTTTATCACTGTTTGGTATGTATGTATCTAAGTACCTACTAAATACTATGACCTTTCGTTTACATGGATGAACTGACAAAAATCAACTCAATTAAGTCTTTGCTGTTCAAAATAACTCAATAAATTTAACAGCACAGTGAAAATAAGATAGACAGTGAAAACATTGGTCACGTTATACGTTAGAATTGATAACTCTATCATACAGTCGTGTTGGCAGTGTTGTCCTCAATCAATCAATCCTTTCTTAGCGGATGCCTACGTCATAACATCTACCTGCATGCCAAATTTCAGCCCAACCCGTCCAGTGGTTTGGGCTGTGCGTTGATAGATCACTATATCAGTCAGTCACATTTGAGTTTTATATATATAGATTATAGAAGCGTCCGTAGATGACAGAATATTCGCTGGCGCTTACGAACGAATTAGTAAGCAACATGGTATTATTATGATTTGTGTTTTTTTTACATACATGTAAATTAACACCAAGTCCCAAAAGTCACATAGGTTTCTGTTTAACTTCAAAATACCGCGGAGAAAATAAGTTCTTACGAGAGTGGCCCGCTCTGGTGTCGAGAGTTTACAAGCCTCCTTAGGGGCTTACCTGACTGCCTAAACCAGTTAGTACCCTGATAAAAGCAATCAATTGCAACCACTTCTCAAGACTTGTTCCTCGCGTGCTTATTCGACGTAACGTGCTATCTACATCACACGACTTGGATTTACGGTAGAGGAAGGCCAGGGGTCGTCTGCGGGGCAGAAGTCGACGTAAGAGAATAGGAGTTAGAGTTTATGTGTGGAGTTGATTTTCTTTTGTTGATGTAGTGAATTTTCGTCAGGTAAAGTATGTACCTACTAGCAAATGTTTCGCTTCGGGACAAAAAGTATCCTATGTCACTTCCAGGACTAGTAACGACATGAAAGCGGAACAAACAAACCAAAAATTAATATATTATGATAATGTAATGTAATCTTGTTTGGATCGATCTGGACAGATACATACTTACTATGCATATCTAAAACGAAATCCTAATCCAGCTAAAACCTACAATTATATATGACTAGTGGGTGCTCGCGGCTTCGCTCGCATCCCCTATTTCACCCTACCCAAAAGTGGCATTTCCAAAAATCCTTTCTTAGCGGATGCCTACGTCATAACATCTACCTGTATGCCAAATTTCAGCCCGATCCTGCCAGTGGTTTGGACTGTGCGTTGATAGGTCACTATGTCAGTCACCTTTGAGTTTTATATACTTAGAGATTCATATTTGACTTAACTTAATATTATATAACATTACGCAAATCAACAACAAGCATGAATGTAATAACATTCAAGCCATCATACTGATCTTCATTGTTCTGGCCAGCGAGCGGCATTTCATTAATAGATAATGTCAAGTATTTAATTAGTACATACTCTCTAAACTCTCCTGTAGTGGCGAGTCTACCTTAGATAGATTTGCTATAATGGGATGGTATTACTAAACTTATACTGGGTTACTGGTAAAGAATGAATTATGGTAACATCATTTCAAGAATCAAGAATGGTTCAAGCAAATACTTTTTATTGTGCGGATGTCGCTTCATGTTGGATCAAATGCCTAATTGTAATTTGTAATAAATTGGATAAGCATTCCACAGTATATCATGAAAATGTTTTTACAGTTGTCTTAGATTATTCACAAAGTAATATTATGTAAAAAACTTTCTGCTCAAAATGGTTCCACCTCGAATAGTACCTACAACTAACACAACAAAAGTTGGAAAACGTTAAGATATAAGTACATTATTAATATGATCATGGTAACTAGCTCTGTACGGCAGACTGATAAACTGCCACAGTTACATGACATGTTACATCAATACAGTAACAAACCTCATCAATATTGTACACATCTACACATAACTTGCACAATACATCAATTAAACTCATTGTTGTACATAATAGTAACTTATGCACAGTCGGTCGTGTCGACTGACCGATCGGTTGAAAGACTGGTCGACTGATCGGTCGATACACTGATCGACAGATCGGTATAAAAGATAAATGAAGTATTAAGATTCTCGTGGGCATGGGAAATCAATTGTTAAGAGTTTAAAGCCCATGACCCTAAAGTAATACAATTAATATGAAGCATCCGTAGCTCTAATGGTTGAGGTATTCGTATGCGATTGCCAAATCAAGCTGTGATCGTATCTGCATATTCTAAGCGCTTGAGATAGTTAGATTACAAGTAAAATTTGCATTTTTAGTATTCGTAATTTTACTTAAAATTATTATTAAATTAAATTATATAATATTATTTTGGAATCTGTTCTGAATGAAAACTGGAAGGACATATTCTGTTTCGTGAGCCGTAGTAAATAAATAATTTTGAATTTTAATATAATTGAACGTTATTCGCATATCATTCCATGCTCAGCCTTTTGACTCACAATAATTTTACCACTTATTGATGTATAAACTAAAACTCCAAGTTAAGGCTTCCCAGTGAACAATCACGGAGGTAATAGGCAAGCACAGCCGCGGGGCACACATTGTATCTTAATTCAGTTATCGATTCTCACGAGAGGTCGGAGGTTACATGCTTGCTATTGAAGGATGGAGTACATTGTTGGCTACTACAGATTGAAATTATCTATAGACTTGAATGAAGCGAAATTCCTATCAAAAGGATTTATTACAATAAACACTACCTAACTTATTTACTACTCACATTCATATCAGGCCGTTTAAAATTTTATTATTTTTACGGAGAGTCTGGTGATGTTTTCAACAATATTCGTAGTTAGTACAATATTTTCTATATACATAAGTTCAGATACATACCTATACATACCTATGTAAAATCTATATAGGTAATTCATACGCCACGTGCAAACGCCTTTTTTACATGATATACTTACGCTTGACTACAACTTACCTGATGTTAAGCAACGTTATAATCTGCGATCTAGCGCGCTTGCCTAGAAGAAACCGGAAAAGAAAACTTGCCTTCCTCATGACAAAAGATCAGAGTCAAATTCACTCCATAACACACACAAAGTCTCGATACATTGAAACACAAAACCCTCTTTTATCTGTTATGGCATAACATTGTTAAATTATTATAGCCTGTGGTAACAGACCGCAGCCTTCCTTGTGAAGTGGTTTATACAATTACCTAGCTTACACTTAGCTAACTTAGGCTTGACTTAACTGGTAATGTATGAGAGTAGTGAGCTCTGGTGTCGAGAGGTTTTGAATATTAAATTAATACTAATTTTTAATTGTGTTTCAAAATTCAGCTAGTTATTTAAGCCATGAAAAATCTTACATGGAATTCTTTTTCTTATCCAATGCGAGTGGCAAACTCTGGTGTCGAGAGGTTATCAAGCCGCCCTAAAGGCCTCTGACATGGCTTTACAACTACCGAATTTTTAATAGAAAAATTGTAGGGTATAGACAGGGAAACTGTGTAAAATCTCAGCTAATGGTAGATGTCTATAATTATCATTTAATTATTTGAACACGTCACGAAAAAAAAATCTTTCGATAAACTACAATGAATCGTGCCGTTCTTAAATTGTATCGAAAAAACTTGCCTAGAAACATAGTCTAGATCTAAAATCTTAGACACCAAACAATCTCTGAATCATCCCATCAAACACCTCGTCAAGCGAAAGTGTGATCTCAAACATTATGTACAATAGTCCATAATGTACTCAATACTAATAATGTGTTCAATACAATAGCATTTGGATCTGCTTTCTAATACTTGTGTAGACTTGTCATTTGTAACATGTCTGGAGATGTTATACTTACCTACATTTTAAATTTAGATGTTATGTTTATGTTTGCTTACCGTGAAAGCCAATTTCTTGTTAAAAAAAAAAACAATTAATACAATATGGATCGTTTTATAATACAGATATACTGACTAGACTAGACTACTGTATTACTGTATGTCGGATGACTTGTTAAAATGTAGGTCCCGGCTGTTCGGCACAATCTTAATTTAAAAACATATCCTCAAACTGCAATATCCGCAACATTTAACCATGTTATAACCATTACAATTTATTTTCTCTCCATCCTACGGTTGCCTGAAATGATCGCTTTCAGCGATAAGGCCGTCATTTGTGGCATAATATTTAAATTTTCTCTTGTTTGTTTGTATTGTGTTTTATTTTATTTGTGTGTCCAATAAAGCTTTAATCGATCTATCTAATTAGTGTTGCACGGAATTTAGATAACGTTTGATTTCAATTTGTTATTGTTTATTTGAGTACCACCAATGTACTTATTAAAAATGTGTATGATTTAATTTCCAGGCGTGTGCGATGGCTCGAGGCGAACTGCGCAACGGAGAAAGGTATTTCTAACACTAATACAATACCTATCTATGCCTAAGTTATTCTTTACAAATATTAATAGGTAATATTGACCATAAAAAATGATATTTTTTTTAATTAAAGATTGCGTCTTCCTATAAAGTACCAAATTATGTGATAAATACTGATAAACATTTGAAAAGTGTTTGTCTGTTTGTTTTATATTTTTTACGTTATCAGTAGGGCAAATAAGACAATATTCTACAAATTCCAATTATACCTATGCGACAGAATAGTTTTTAAAACCCTACCCAGTTACAGTTACCTATTTCACACAAAACTTAACTACCTACATACAAAAAATATCACAACGTATCAGCAATAAATCAAACGCACACAAACACATGTAACCCAGATTAGATTTGTCAATCAATCAAACATTAATAAAGTTGTCTAATCATTCAACACTTTAATTAATTAACTAATCAACATCATAAAAGATATAATTTAGGGTCTATTACACGGAAGCAATTTTGCCATAAACATGTGGTGTCAATATGAATTAAAATGCCACTAGGTCTAACTAATATCAATATATATGGTGTCAATTGCATAAGATAGTAAATAATAAAAGTTCAATTACATTTAATTTTATTTTATGATGTCTTGTAGGATTGCTTCGAGCAATATTTAGTAAATGTGTCGCTTATATCGTAATATATATATATATATATATATATATGTACGCGTATGTGCAATAAGCTAATGATTACTAGTTCCTCGAATAATGTTTTTAGTCCTTGTAGAATGGTTACCCTATAGTAAAGTTAACAGTTTTCATAGTCTACTTATCTACTTGCTAATAATGCCTTACAGAAGGGGTCATTCCGGTCTGACTGAACGGAAAAAGAGATACTATTTGGCAGTACGAGTATTTGGTATCAAAGTAGTACCTACTTTATCACTTGCAAATTATTATTACCATGATATAAGCAACATTTTTTTTCTTTCTAATTAATATTTTTCATGAGTAGGTTAAGTGTCAATCGATCCTAAACTATTTTGGGCACACCGATAGACCATTTGCAATTGTACTGTTGACTAAAGCTATACCTACAATTTTTCATCTATGAAATGTAAATCTAAATATATAAAACTCAAAGGTGACTGACTGATATAGTGATCTATCAACGCACAGTCCAAACCACTGAACGGATTGGGCTGAAATTTGGAATGAAAGCAGATGTTATGACGTAGGCATCCGCTAAGAAGCCGCACCCACTAGTAAGTTATAAAATTAATAATATCAATCGTATTCCCAGGAGGCAGGCCGCGCGCCCCGCGAGCTGTACCTCCCGGAGCCGAGCCCGGAGAGCCTGGCGGCGCTGGCGCAGGAGATGGGCGCGGCGGGGTTCGAGCACTACACGGAGGGACGCGCGCTCGTCAAGCGGCTCATACCCGACCAGACGCAGCCGGACCTCGACGTTGTTGAGCATCAAGGTAGGGCAATACCAATAGATCATTGAAAGAAAACTTGAAAAAGAAAGAAATAAAATAATTTATTCGAAATCATGACATGTCACGGTACATTCTCATAACTCTAAATAATATATTAGAGGGAAAGAACATTTTAATATTTACTTCGTCAACATTTTTATAATTATTACATTAATTTCTTGATTATTTATGAAAAAATATAATTGTAGGTAGTTACCTATTTTTAAAGGTAAATCATTACTTTAAATATGTATTTAAAGTTAAAATCAGATTATTGTCATAATACTTATTTAGCTTTTTGATAGGAGGCATCAAGCTGCGAAGTCTTTTAAATTCTCGCTGTACTTTTCAATGGTAGGTACCTGTTTTCGATCTTCGTAAGTTTTGCGCACCGTATAGGATATACATGTATCTACTCCTTCGTAAACGAATAATATCTTTCAAGAGAAACTTTAATTCATATTGAACCAATTTCATTTATGTATTATTTTACCGTAATATTTTTTTTACATGAGATAGGTACCTACACGCTTGACTACAACTTGCCTGATGTTACGTTATAATCTACGATCTAGCGTGCTTGCCTAGAAGAAACCGGTATACTCTCGACTTGAAGACCGACAAATTATAGATCAAGGGGAATAGACATTCGGGCAAGGAGTAATATCCAAATAAATTACTTTTTTCAATTATTCAATTTTAGTTATGTTGGTAAAATGATCGTGTTAAACCATTCCAGGAGTGATCGGTCGCGCAGGCGTGGACTTCCCCGCGTTCCCCAACATCCCGAGCACCGGCTTCAACTGCAAGAACGTGCCTACTGGATACTACGCAGACCTGGAGACTGACTGCCAGGTGAGGATGACAATACTACTCACAAATAATAATAATATATAATCTCCATATGTATGTTTAATTTTTATTCGACATTGTTAATCTTAGGGCTCAGAACTGGAAGCCTGCATAAGATCGACGCAGATGGCACATACAAAGGGAGGCTTATATCCACCAGTGGGATCCCAAGGGCTGTGGATGATGATGATGATTAAATCTCTATTGGATTTCACTCATCATTTACTATCATGTCTTTCGAATTTGGCAACTTGTCTCATGCTTAGCAATGCTCTAATTGAACCACGCTTACTGTCGCTTACCCATGAGAGGTCTTATTTATTGCCTTTAACACACAGTCAATAAACAAAATATAAAGCTCTCATTTAACTGATCTTAACAATGATCTATACATAAATATTAATTTCTGGATTTCGTTATTTAATTTCTCATGTATTTCCAATCCAGGTGTTTCACATCTGCGACACCTCCCGCAAGATCTCGTTCCTGTGTCCAAACGGCACCATCTTCAGCCAGTCCCACCTCATTTGCGACTGGTGGTTCAAGGTGGACTGCGCCTCCGCCCCAGCACTCTACGAGTCCAGCGCTGAATACTACTCCAACGAACAGAAGAAGACACAGAAAGTCACACAGAGTCTCTCCAAGAACCAGGACCTTCAGCAACTAGCCGAGACCAACATAAGAGCGGAGACACGACGACCAAGCCCCGTGACGACTACAGAACGAGTCTACAGAGGAAGACAGAGGCAAGAAACTCCCTACGTCCCACAAGCGACAGCTAGAAGTTACCAAGCTCTGTTCCCTGACAAAAACACCAACCCAACACAAAGGAGCCAGATTACAACTGCTTTTGAAAAGAGGAGGAAATCTCTAGTACAGCTTATTTCTAACAACTTTCCGGTACCAGCGAGAAGCACTGTCCCTACTTATGATGCGTCTATTTTGAGAACCACGGCTGATTACGGCTTGAAGGAAATGCAGGTTGCTGCCGAAAGTGCGTCCTTTGCTAATAACAATAACAGGCAGTTCTTACAAGATTATCACACGAAGAATTACCGCCCGTATCCAGTCTACACGCCTAGTACCACCACGAGGAAGCCGGAGAGGACCAGGGCCAAGACCAATCCTAACCTAACTACGTTGTACGATATCAGGGAAAAGCAGCAATCTCAGACTCACTACACACATGTGTCACCGCCCTCGACCAAACGCCCCACTTTAGTAACCTACACGAAGAGCTACACAACTGTTAACGACAACAACCCTTACACTAGACCAGGAGTCTCTCTACTCAAGGGTTACATTGAAAAGGAAAAGAATAGAACCGTAGCAACAACGGCAACAACACCGAAGTATACTCCAGCGGCAGAAATTACTGAACCTATCGAATTCAAGAAGATCACAATCAAACCACGAGACACTTTTGAATCTGCTACAAAAATACCATCAACCAGGGCAGATGTGTTCTTTACTCAGACGGCATCATCTGACAGACATGACGTGTTTTCTACAACCAACCAAGTGAATGAGGTGACTACGGAGCCATCTTATAAAGAAAGGCGAGAGAGGTTGATGAAGAAGTTGAATTTGGATGCGTTTGCGCCCACGGAAGCTACAGTTCCTACTACTGATATTAAATTCGATGATCAATCCAACAATCCACCATCTCTTACTCCCAAAACACTGCACAGCCTCGCAATTTACTACGCAACTGCATTGGACAATCTATCTACGACACCGACGCCTGAAGAAACTGAAATAACAACTCCTGCTTTCGATGAATACGAAGCTATGGAAGAAGCTTTACCGGCTCTGTTCAGTTCTAATACAATTAACAAATATGGCAGCCTGTTCGGTCACGGAGCAAGTAACGCTGAATTACTTGAGGAAATTAAGGCAGATCCTAATGGAACTTACAATGAGCTGATGGAAGATTTAATGGTCCAGCAAAGTCAAAGTCCCTTAGCTGCGTCTCCTCAGATTAGAGAGCTCGCCCAAGTCTTTACTCATGCTCTTTCTGCGTATCTTCAAGACCCAGTACAGTTCAGAAAAGTGTTATCCGATATAAGACCAACTCACCCATCTTTCGGTGAAAACTATAGTGACAATGTTGGTACTACTGATGATACATTTAACACGGAACCAACGACTACTGTAAATGAGGAAGATGATGAAATTCTCGGATTCTCCGAAGATAACAAAGCTCGACCAATTTCATCTTTACGAGAAGCTAAAGCTTTAGATCTTGGAATCAAAACTCAATCTCAGTCCAACGCAGCCAACTCTCAATACCAGTCGGTTTCTGATAATAAATTCCAGACTATTTCTGACAACAAATATCCTACAACTGTCCAGCAATATCCCACCACGTATGCTGATATATCAACCACGCCGAGACCTACAGAATATGTATCAACCACACACAGATCTTCTTCTCCAAGGAATCCATTCATTTGCTGCGGCAGAATATCAGCATCGTACACATCACCATCTACTCCCCTCACTCCAGCCACATCGCCGGTCTACACCAACACAAATGCATACACCATCAATACCTTGGCAACCAATGATGTTTCAACCACAGAGATTCCTTTGCCGAGATATGGAGGGTTCCAGAACAACGCTTTAACAGTCAGTGACTCACAATACGGATCTGGTGTAACTGAAAGCAAACCTCTGAATGAATACGTAGAAGCCACCAATCTACCCACAGCGTGGGGTGTCGATACTGCTTCCACACCGATAACATTGGCCACGCAAGATTTTGAAAGCAAAAAGATAAGAACTACTACCGCCCTGCCTACAACCTCAACAGTATACTTTACTGAAACCGACAGTGCTGAATTAGAAAACGAAGAAGAACTACAAAGAGCACATAGCCAATCTTTTATTGCGCCGAATGGTAACAGCATCCGTCAAGGAAAACAGCTTAATTTGGAATCATCTACAGTACGAAAACCTTCAGAAGATCTAGAAGCACCTACGTTCCCTGATACTGAGCCTACAACCGTTCAGACCACTCCTACTGTCACGACTGTTAAACAAGAAGAAGCGACCACTACTCCGATACCTACAAGCATTTTCACATCCCCCGATGTAGATCAACAGACCAACCATTTCATTTGGTCAACGACGTTTGATAACTGGCATAGCACTATGATTGATCCCTTGACACTTAACGACGGTCTGAGCAATTCAGATATCGAAGAAACAAACCCAACTGCAGAAGATTCTTCCTACACGGGCTCAACACCAACTCCCACTATAAGCTACGCCACATTCGAGTCTATTTCGACGATAAATGATGTTGAACCTACCACTTATGATGATAGAGAGGAGAGTAGACGAAGTAAGAGTTTGAAAGACTTCTCCACCGAACCTTCTCAAGATTTGTCGGCCATTACTGACACTGTCGTAGAAAAGGCGAAGGAAATCATGAATTCTACCACTACGGAAAAGCTAATGAACGTCATGAAGAAAACAAAATCAAAGACAGTTAAAAGACTGATTCTCTTGTTGGTACAGACATGCGATGACGATCATAATACAACTGCTGAAGCATCCAAAAAGGCCTTGCTAGAAGCACTGATGGCGGTGTCCCAGAAAGACATGGAAGAAATAGCCAAAGAAGAACAAGTTTTAGAAAACCAGGAACATCAAGGGGAGCAGTTTAGAAGAACCGACAGATACGAAGTAAGGCCGAGATTAGACAGACGCGGCAAGAGCCTCAGTTTTGACCCCAGTGCGATCAATTCCTTATCTAACCCCACGACAGAGAGATTACAAACCACAGAACAAGTAACTGTGACGACAACCACGCAGGCTCCTTACAGAACTAGCAGACGAGGAATGAGAAAATTCGCATCGAGAACGACACCTCTCGAACCTAAATCTACAAGACCTACCTTCGCTGACACAAAATCAACGTATGCTGACACCAAGTCCACTTTAGCCGAGACCAGGCCAACTTTTGCTGACACGAAACCAACAATAGCTGAAGTAAAACCCACTTTTGCCGACATCAAGCCAACAGTTGCAGACTTACCGAGGGCAGAAGCAAGAGTAGCGGCGAAGGAATCAGACTTAAAGACGGCTTCAGATACGAGAGCTCTAGAGTTATTAAGGTCACTTTACACAATCGCCGCGAGATGGGGCTGAAAGTTGACCTTAAGTATAGGTTAGAAAACAGTTCGAGTGGCATATTGTAACTTCATATAAAATTGAGTCTGAAGTTAGTTTTCTCAAATTCTGCGTTTTATTGTGATTTTTGAGCTTTTTATCAAAATGTTAAGTTTATATTTGTCAGGCTTGTACTTTTTTTTATCTATTCACAAATTATTTTTAAATTAGTGAAGGTAATATACTTTTGGACTGTGATTTTCCACAGTTTTATACTCAGTTACATAGGCACAAGAAATAGTACTGCCAACTAGTTTTTTTTTACATATTTTGTCAAAGTACATTATGTATCAAGATAAAGACTATTAGTTTTGAATTTCGCAACACAATTGCAATTATTAGAAATTTTGTAAAGTGCCTGTATCTCATAATCTCATAAATTAAAAATATTACAATAGTTTTCGTTCACTCCAAATGTCATTTATAGTTAACATGAAGCTTAGTTTTACTTATTCTACAAATTAAGTTTGAAGTTACCATAAAATGTTGCTATTTTGTATTACTTGCCTTAATTTTAAGATAGTTAACTTATTTTGGTTTGTTACCAATAATGCTGTAGACTTATTTCGAATAGTATTAAAGGGGAAACCTTTCCCGACTTCTTAAAAGGAAGGTTGTTCTTCCTATTCTGGAAATACTTAGTATACGTACCACTGAGTTACCTATTACTTAGAGTTTACTACTTTGTTACTGCCACGAAATATTTTGTAATATATTTTTGTACGTGAATTAGGTACGATAGATGTAATATAATAGTTTTAAGGGAGATTTTTATAGTACATTATACTTTTTATAAATAAATTGTTGATTTTATTTTATCCCCACATAAACTACTAATAAGCTTTCATCTTTATTATTCTACCGCAGGCTACAAACATTTTTGTTTGAGTAAGAATGATACGTCCCATATAAACCCAACTCGTGTAATCGCCAGTCGCAAACAGTCCAGTATTAGTTACATAGTTTAGATTGTAGATGGCGCTGACGTGCTCTATATAATATAGTTATGCATTTATATTATACAATAATGTTATGTAGGGCTAGGGGCCCTCAGAGAGAATTACCTCGGTACATGAGGTAAAAAATTTTGGGGTGGAAATTTAAGGAATTGAGGTATTAATTTATCAGCTATCTCCTAACACATCGTGTAGTTTTCATGAAATGTTGTTTGACAGGCAAACTTTATGGTAAGCCTTTGAACAAATCGGCTGTCATCTATACTTATGAATTAAAGGTATAATATAATTCAATTAATAAGGAACCAATAGAAAGAAACACTTCAATATAATATACAAGACTTTATTAATCCACTTGCATTTTTAAAGAAGAATATGACAATTACAATCTTTTAAATTTAATCATTTCAATTAAACATTTGTTAAGGTTTGCACTTGACCACATGTTGTAATGGTAAGCATATAAGTATAGTCTAATTAATGTGCTATTTTCAAAGCTGTAATTTTTTTTTCATATTTATCGTCAAACGTGTCCGTAGAAACATTTGGTCGCACCACGACGTACTTGCTTAAGAGTGTTCTCGCTTCGAATAAATTCTGTGGGGGAGTCACGACCCTCAGTGATGGGGAATACGACCCAAGACGGAAATATGGTTATGACAGCCGTCACAGTTAGCTATACGCCTATACTACACAATATTATAAGAAAGGTTTTGATTTTACATGAGATAGGCTCATGCTTGACTACAACTTGCCTGATGTTAAGCAACGTTGAATGGAAATAAGAAAGGTGTTGTTATTTACTTCTTTCCTGGAGTTCTGTTCGTATACCGCTGTATATCCTGGTCGGTGACCTTGTGTCCCGGCTTGAAGTACGCCTTGACGTGGCGTTTCTTTTTCATCATGACCTTGGACGCCGCGAGCGCGCCGCGACGCTGGAGCGAGACGAAGCGATCGCGGAGCAGGTTCGCTAGAAAGAGACGGGGGATGTTTTTTTAGAAAAAATAGTAATAATGGTGTTTTTTTATGATTTGTTAGTCTAAAATACTATACTCTGTTTACCGAGTCGAACTAATAGGGAAATCAAGCGTTGAACGTGATTGGTTGAAGATAAGAAGCTAAGCGGCTCGTAGTCGTACACCGTGCGACCTAATGTTAGTCCGATACTGTTTCTTGACCGGTGCGGACGTGTTCTTTGTTTGGCGTTATTTCAGTGTGTTCAGTGTTGGGATATATGTTGACCTGACTTGTTTATTGGACTGATTTGTGCTTACTTTTGGATTTGACATTTGAAAGAAAAGTATATTAGTATTATATCCGTTATCTAGTACCCACGACACAAGCGTTTGCTTAGTGTGGGGCTAGATGGCGCTGTGTGCAATGTCCCGGAATATTTATTTATTTATTATCAGTACTCACCAGTAGGAGTGATGTGCCTCAGGTCCCCGGTGAGCTGGCCGGGCTCCACAAAGTCGGGCTCCGGCGCGGGTGTCTTGTGTGCGTTGAGTGTGGGCAGCGCCGTGGCTGCTCTCTCTGCTTCCTTCTCGGCGCGCTTCACTCGCAGCTCGGCTTGTTTTTGCTCGCGGGTTGATATTGTAGACTGAAGCTTGCGGAGCCTGAAAATAAATAAATAGTATTGATATTAATTACTACACATAAAAGTTATGTCAAACTTATAACATCTCTTGTTTGCCCAGATTACGTAAGGCAAGTTTTTTCAAGCTATGCCAGTAACTTAGTTGTCAAGTTAGACAACTGGGTTACTGTCCTGACTTGCTGGTATACGCTTATTTTGTCGACATGAAGTCAGAGATACTGCATTGGCTTATGGATAAACGTAGTCTAAACAAAAATGTAATAAAATGTTGAGTATAGCTTCGCACTATTGCTTAACTGCCAACCAAAAGGGCAATAATTCGTTGTACTCGTATTAAAAAAAATGCTGGCATCGATACTTTACACATACTACATAGTTTACTTTACGCTATTGCATTAGCTCTTACCGATAAATATCACTGAGATTCTTATCATGCTTGGCTCGCTTCAACCTCTCCTTCTCGCCAGTCGTTCCTTCTGTTTCCTTCTGGCCTTGTGGTCTTTCTTCTTGTTCTTCAAGGGAGAGTTGATAGCTTTAAACTCTTTTTTAGAACTAATGCTTGATAGTAAGCATCACTTTTGCCTATTTCGACTGTGATATCATGTCAACTTTTTAGATTTGAAGCTCAGTATGTACTACATCTTGACGACATCATTTTTTTTACATAGAGTGCCTAATAATTTTTTTCCCCTACAAGTACAGAAAAGAAACTCACCTATAGATATCACTGATCTTCTTCTTATCAATCTTGGCTCGCTTCAACCTCTCCTTCTCGGCCAGTTGCTCCTTCTGTTTCCTTCTGGCCTTGTGGTCTTTCTTCTTGTTCTTGACGGGAGGGTTGATGGCTTTGTACTCGGTGTCGGAGCCCGAGTCGGGGTCCTCGGCCGGGTTGTGCGGGGTCGGGAGCCCTACGCTCATCTCTTCGCGCCATTGGTTCTGTGAATGTGACGGTAATAAACTGATGATTTATATCTCCAATAATTGTAGGTAGGTATTGAAATGAAAACTTCGTCTTTAGAAAACCAATCTAATAAGTTTTTTTAGGCTTTAGTAGTTGTTGCGTACAACCTATTGTACTAAAACATTTCTTTTTGATTAAATTCCAAGACTAAAGAATCCTACATATTGTTGTTTTTTAGAGGCGAGGTCTTTGTTTGGATAGATATCTACATGAGATATATAATTCATAACATGGTCTTTGTTATAAGTAGTTTATACGTTTTTTAGTTAGTTTTAAGTTTATTCTAATATATCTAATTTTCTGCATCTTTGTAATTGTAATGTGATATGGACCTATTTCCTAAAAATAAGGAATGTTATTATTTGTTAGGGAGGTAGGAAGCGCCCAAAATGGAATGCCACTTTTCGGTCACCCATCCGCGTTCTGACCGCGACGACCTTGGCTTAACATTGGTAATCGCATACGATTGCTTCCGTTAACTGAGCTACGGGCGGAGGATTAAGGACTCCAATGTCGATAGTTGCATAATGCCTACTGTACATATAGTGCCTACCTCCTTCTGCGCCTGCGTGACGCGGCTGAACATGCGACTGGTGACGCGCTGGATGTGCTCCTCCTTCTTCATCAGCTGCTGCTCGTGCGCCACCACGTCCTGAAGCAGGGCCTGGTGCTCCTGGGAACAAGAAAAAAGGTGCTGAATGTGGCGAAGTCTAGTGTCAAGAGATTTGAAACCCACATGAAGGGCCACTTAATTAGATTCTCTCTCTTGAGTCGTATTTCCTCATGACTGAGGGTCGTGACTCCCCCGCATTAACTAATTCGTCAGGGGAGTTTGCTTAGACAGAGACATAGTGGTGGGTGCCCAGGTCCTTCCACGGAAGACACATGTCCTCGGTTATTGTGGTCTTCAAACATGTTGGTTTCCTCACGATGTTTTCCTTCACCGCTAAGCAAGTGCAAATCTACACTTAACTTGAAAATACAAGTCAGTGGTGTAGGGCCGGATTCGAACCAGGGTGTGTCTGGATGAAAAGCAGACACTGGAACCGCCGAGCCACACTTGCTTATAGATTAACTCTCAATTAGATTAACAACTAATAAAGAGAATTCAAAGAGAGTTGACATAATTTTAATTGTTACATTTTAGTGCATATTATAGGTATATCAGTAACAATTTTAATCAAAAACTAAATCAAAGGTTTATATATGAAAATTACTTTAACCAAACATACCATCAAGTGAACACTTGCATATAAAATAGTATGACATATTTATGTTAACCAACTTCATGACATTATGTTCTTTTATTTTTTCCTTAAATATTAGGTTTTACCTGGAAAGTAGGATTGTAGCTGACTCCAGGATGAGGTAGCTCAATGGCAGCACGGGTGGCCACGGTCTTCGGAGGAGCTGGTTTGGGCTTCAGTAGCTTGTCGGGCAACACATTGTGGAGCTGTGCCTCGCGGGATATGAAGTCATCTACCAGGGTGGCTGGGATGCCCTTGGCTTCCGGTACTGGAATGGATTTAATTTGGTAAGTTTGCATTAAATTACATTTTAAATTTCTTTCATTATGTAATTTTTTTGTGTGCATTAAAGACATTATCTTAGTTTGGCTTCTACCAGGGCAACTTGCATAGTGAAACTTTTTTTGAGAAATTTTTACCCAGTTTACCTGTCAATGACATCTGAATTTGAATCTCTGTTTATAATATAATATACATAAAAAAAACAGCCTTAGTTTTTTACCTGTCTGTTTGTTAGTCATATAACCGTTTTATAACAAAGATAATAGGTAATTAAATTTTACAAATTCAACAAATTATTGAGTAATCAATACATTTTAGTTCTTCATCATCCACAAAAAAAACATTATAAACAATAAAATTAATTATGATACTTACAAGCATCTCCCCACATATCCATATCAAAAGTCTGTCTCGCCGACTTGGCCTTCCTCTTCTTGTTGAGTGCAATCTTCCGGTTAGTCCTGGCCTGTTCCACCTTCCTCTGATACACTCCCTTCTCCCGGCGCCGCTTGTCTGTGATCTTGCTGAGGGCAGTCTCAGCTGAACCGATGGGGTTTACTGTGTTACGCTTGGTGTTCGGGTCTTGGACCTGGGGATGGCAATATTTGTTACATGATTTGCAATAATAATTTGTAAAATTGTGCACAGTAATGCGCAAATCAAGAGTATTTATAATGTTAGAGGTTATTTTATTTTTATTGTAATAACCGGCTAGCACTCATATCAATAATAATGTCAAAAATTTGGTTACTTTAACTCTACTTAAGATGTCATGACTTTGATAGAGATAAGAATAAGAATGAATTAATTTTAAAAAGATTAAAAAAAATATGATATTAAAACATTACATGACAGCAAAAGTGAGTTTGTTGTTTTGTTAGCCTGTTAGGTCTGAAACAAGCATCAGGTCACCATAATTTTTGGTACGGTATTAGTAGGTAGAGATAGAGTGCCCTGGGGCGTGGGATGCGGGGGCATCCCATACCCCCTAGCAGAGATAAGGGCCTCCCGAGGAGTCGATGCCCAGATGTCCCTGAGCATCGCTCGCGCAGCAAGAGGGAGGGTGTCCTCCTGAGGCGGGTCCACCTGGACAGTGGACCTGGGGAGAGTGCAAGGATGCATAAATGCATTTCCTCCACGGGGCAAAAAAAAAAAGGTAGAGATAGAGTTCTGAATAATAGGCTGAGCTAAGCCGTGGGTATTCTAAGTAGAAAGATAATAAGTATTTACTTACTTTGGAATTAGGAATTAAGACTTCAAAGCATTTAGGAGTAGCTGTCAGTTTCTGTCTCTTCCTCAACTTGGCTGACAATGGTTTCTCCTCCACATCTTCAGGTTTGGAGTCGTTTCCAGCTGTGTCTACCACAAACAGCTCACTGTCTGGTTTTGTTTCGAATTTGCTGCACAATTAATTTGATTTGATTAACAATCGTTACTATGTTAATAAAACATTATGTTCTTGTTTTTATTCGTTTTGTAGATAGATCTGAATGGTATCTTGGTGAATAGTAAGAGATAATGGATCTAAGAATATTATTAAGTAACAATAAGCCATTGAGATATTACTACGCTAGTAATATAGTTCAATGCAATAATCATGGTAATTGAGTAGACCAAAATCATAACAATAATCTGGATTTCGTACTCTGGCGTAATATTATAGATGCTAAGAAGAGAATATTGTAGCCTTTTAATCACATTACTTTAATGAGTCATTTCAAACAGAGTTTTTTGAAGATATTGTAGTTTTAGTGTAAACAGATGCAAAACATAACCTCACCCAAGTCGTTCTTCAAGTCTCTGATCGTCTAAGAAATCTTCCACATCACGAATATCACAGTGTTTGCGCCAGTCTTTCTTATTCTTCTTTGAAACGTGTTTCTTTTTCTTTATTATAGACATTTTAGATGAAATTTATTCTAAATCACAATATCATGTGAAACAGGACGAAAGTCGTGTTTTGAAAGGAGAGTTACGTTCCGTTCATCAAAAAGTAAAGTTAAGTTCGTTATTGTGCAAATCGTAGCATCCGGAACGTAATGTCTACAGGGTGCGTTCACATTAGATGAAAATTTTAAATAAAAATGCGTTCATTGACATTATGTAACAAAAGTTTTAATGCAGATCGATTTCTTAAAAATAATTAACAATAACAGGCTTTAAATAAAACAAACTATGATAATGGCAAATAACTAATTACTTCAGGCAGAGTATGGTTATTTTTCTTCTTCACAATCTTCTTCTTCATCTTCCTCCTCCTCGTATTCTACTGCATCTGCCTTCGGTTCCTCTTTGACTTCTGTAAGTATTGAAATTCTGGTCGGTGGATATTGTATGGAAAGGAATGTGTTATAGCCCATGGAAAGAGAGGGATGAAAATCCTTGGTTATAGCCCATGGAAAAAAGATAGCTACATCCAATAATATTATATGTACAAGGCTACATCACTCATCTAATGAATAAAGCCTCTTTCATTGACATCTTGCATAACTGCTGTCTAACTCATAAAAATCATATTTAAACAATGATGGTATTAGAAAAGCACCCTAGTTCATTTACTCTACTAGAATCTGTACTAGAATGCTGACCACGGCAGTCTACCAGTTTGATTGGCAAGGAAGTACCAAAAGACAAATAAAAACGCTCCATCTACATTTACTGCCAGGTTTTTAGGTTGTACCTGTGGTTATATGCCTATGCCTACCAATGGACCTAAGTCTATACAATGAAACATTTTGAAACATTTGAATTGCTCAACATTTATTTTCAGGCGTTATCCGTACCGTTATCACAGTTAGCTATCAGGACAGTCATATTGTACAAAATAGCCTGTATCTTTTGTATTTTTATGACAGTCTAGTAATAGTCTACCTAGAAGCTTATATTTACAAGCTAATAAGTTACTCCATTTATCGTAAATTACCTACTTTTATAATGACTTTCGGCTAAATCTACCATCCAAAGAATTGCTCTAAAACTTTCTGAGGAGACTCTACATAAGTATCGGGATATATTTTTCTGGAACCTTCGTCAGCTAGATTTATTTGCTCAAACGCTTGTTTCTCGTTAGAGTTTTCGTCAGAGTTAGAATTAGAAGCGGATAGATACGGCCTAAAGTGCAATTCTTTTGGTGTTTCTTGTATGAATTGATTGTAGTTAGATTTGAGTTGCTCAAACTGATCCTCCTTGGAGTTTTCTGAATCGAATTGTTGTTCTTCTACTATGACAGGTTCAAATTGGTTTTCCGTAGACTGGGCTGGTTTAAATTCGTTAGCACCAACTGGAGCCGCTTCAAACTGGTTTTTACCAGAATTAACTGACTCAAACTGGTTTCCACCAGATTTGATTGACTCAAACTGTTTTTCTTTGGGTGAAGCATGAATCTGTACAGCTTTAGGGCTTTCAGGAATGTAGTAGTTGGGTTTAGATTGCGTGGCGAGGTCGAAGGACTTTATGCTGGTGGGTGTAGGGGTGAGTTTAGCTTGTGCAGGAGTTAATTCTTCAGCGTGCAGTGCGGATTGCTGGCTTGGCCTCGACTCTGCAAGAGGGAGAAACTTGCTTTACTCTTCTAACTTCCTCTCGGTCTATTGGTACAGGGTGTGCTTTTAATTTTTAAGGTAAAATATATTATTGAGAATAAAATTTATAAATGTTAGTTATTTCGTATATCAGCCGTGAACTCCGGTGTTAAAAATTTGTTAAAATGTTACTGGCGGTGAAAATATATATTTCAGAACCTTATCTACGGAAAAAAGGTGCTATCCTTATTTTGATATGTTATCAGGTTATACATAAATAAAATTATGTTAGTAATTAAGTAGTGTTAGATGTAAAAGAAAACCCTACATATTATTTGGTTAATAGCCACTTTGATTTAGAACTTTTTACTCTAATTAAATAGTAATAAATAAATAAAAACGTTTATTAAAAAGACTTGAACTTAATAAAAAGAAACAGGTATAGCAGTAGTTTTAACTTGGCGATAATTTCCCTGATGTTGAACGATCATTATGGTCTACGATTGAGTACTACGAATCTGAGTCGTGTTTGACGGAGATATTCTTTACCTTCGAGTACCTATTACATTATCTAAATTCCGGTACCTTCATATTTGGCAAGGTTTGATAGCTTCCAATAGCTGCTCAGTATCAATTTTTCTTTTCTTTTGATTATGGCCTAGCAAAGCTAACGTGACTTCTCTGCTCAATTTTCCGTTTATTCAGTGTTTCTCTCTAAAAGTATGCTTAGAATCTATTGAGCCTATTAGTAGGTACTATAGATATGTCTGTCTAGTTCATTGTAAGATACCTATAGATATCTATATCTATGAATACCACCGATATACGAACTTCAGGAAACCATGATAACTTTGATGATAAATTACCTTCGTAAACTAATGTAAGCCATATTTATTAAATTAGGTGAAAACGTATTATGTAAGTGTAGACCGTATAAATATAATTTAATACCTTCGTAAAATATTTAACTAACAATTTCAAGAAAACCAGCTAACTAAATCTTATCTTGTTCTTGGTAAGTTACTAATTTTAAAACAGAGTGATCAGAAAACGTTAGATTGTTTTTAAATATTAGTATAGATAAGTCATTTTAGTATTTTAGTCGTTAGTATAACTTAATAATTAAATGAACGGATACCTAAGATTCCCATAATGTGAATTTATATCGATGTACCTGTAATAATTTGGCGACTTACTTAAACTAAAACTAAGTAATGTTATGTTTCTAAAACTAGGTGGATAAGGCTAGTCAAGGTGGTCAGAATAATTCAAGTTAGTGCTTAGTTCTGTCATAATGTTAAGTAGAAGTAAGTCAGAGTTAAGTTAACATTAAGTGAGATGTCAAGAAGTCAGAAGCAAGAAGTCAAGAAAACAGTCAGACAGTCGAAAGTCATAAAAATAACAAATTTATAACAAAAACATTTTTTATTCTTTCCAAAGTTTTCACTCATTGTGACATCGCACTTAATTCTTGTTAGTATTCGTTTATTTGTAATGATACGCGTAACATTAGTTACAGATATTATTATATCTAGCGATGTCATGTACATTTGTTACAGATATTATTATATCTAACGATGTCATGTACATTTGTTTTGCTCGATTTGATTAGGTTTGTTTACTCAAGTGCGCTTGTGCGCGAATATACTTCGAGAATAATAATAATATCTGTACAATAACCGTTACAGGTAATGTTACGCGTATCGTTGCAAGCTCGCCACATCCAATGTTGTACTTTTAGCTTCTTATTTTGAAAATATAACCGTCAAGTTCCATGGATACAAAACTGAAAGCTTTATAAATTAGATCTTGCTTAGGTATAGTCAGATTCATTAAAATTAGATATAAATATTAACAACGAACAGTACATTGTACGCAGGCTTTTCAAATTCTTAAGGCAATTTAAATGTAGAGGTAGAGAAAGGGAACATGTATGATTAGAAATTTTAAATGTCACAACGGCCAATAATTTGAATCTGACTATACCTATGTATATCGTATAAAAATATAAAAAAATATATCACAAGTCGTTATACCAACAGTTAAGACGTAGACTAATTACATTAATTATAACAAAGTATAATTTATTTACATTTATGTAGATTTAATCTACCTTTAATGGTAGCATTAGAATTTTTCGTTGGACGACGCCATTTTAATGCTACCTTTAAATTTTTGTTCTGGCGTGATTGAGGGTTTGAAGTCATTTGAGAAAGAGAATAAATAATGTTACAGAAGGATGTGATAATGATCACAATTTCAATGGTAAGAAAGTTTACTAAATATAAAGGTTAATATAATCTATTTTAATTTAATTGATGTAAATAAGACGAAACTAAAAAAAGGTTGCCCTAAAGTAATTACCAAACGTTATTTGCATATAATTGAAAATATAAGTAAAGTCATATAGAATATTAATTATTGCTTTATAAAAAATATATCGCAAGAAACAAATCTAAAGAAATAAAAGTTTAAGTTAAACAACCATAGTGCGGGTTTAGCATTTGACAAAATAACTTATAACTCTAAAGAGCTTCTCAAACAACATCAAACGCTCCCATCATCCAGAACAGCACCTAAACCCAGTTACTGATGCTGGTAGTCCGACTGCAGCTGGTAGTACTCCTGGCTGCCACTGTCCTCGGGCGCCTGTACCTTGTGCTCGTTGATGTTCGTACCTTCGTAGGAAGCGTCCTTATGTCCCCCGAGCCCGGCGGCGGCGGCCTTAGCAGCGGCGGCGGCGGCGTTTGCTTGCGCTTGCTGGGCGGCCGCCTGGAAATGAAATATATTTGTTGAAAACAAGGAAAACAAGATTTTAAATTATTAGGTTCAGAAACAAGGATAAAAAAGTGAATAGCATCTGCTACAGATCATCATCATCATCATCCACAGCCCTTGGGATCCCACTGTTGGGTATAGACCTCCCTTTGTATCTGCCATCTGCTACAGATCATGTTACACGTAATGTTACGCGTAATGATATTTTTATCGATATGAGTGATATTATTTTAATGAATTAACAAACAAGATACAATTATTTGGGATACCGCTATAGGTACTAGTTGTAGTTATTTAACTTGTTTTGATTTTGCGTCGTATATATATTTTTTTAGATGCCAAGTGTGCCCTTGTCCTAAAAAAAATTGTGAAGTCTCTTAGTCGCTTTCCTGATGTGTATAAAATTATCGTCAATTTAATAATGAATCTTAAAGCCTGTCTTCTTGTAATCGATAACTAATAGGAACTTGTCTGGGATCTGAAAGAAAAGATTGTTATAATTTCCATGTGTTTATTGTCTAAAACACAGGTTTCACAATAAATTAAGTAGGAGTAAGTGCTTGTTTTTGGGACTTATGTATGCGACTTTCTTAGAATAGCATCGATATCTTTATGTCTTCAATTATGTAGATGTTAGCACCCGCCTTCGCTTCCTAAACAGAAAAACAAAATTCTGTTTAGTTACTTACACTTCGAATAGAAATACGATAGAAATGATAGCCCAGGTCCATCAGAAAATGTTTATATGACTCATGGGATCGACTTTTAATCACCATTTTCGAGCTCAAATAAAGTTTCAAAACTTACATGTCACGACTCACACCATAGCAGACAGTATAATAAATTGTACACCTTGTAATGATAAGAATATAGTCCAAAATTACTGAGTTCTTCCCAACAGCACCCGGGCTAGCACGGCACCGGTACTAATAGTCTTGCCAACAGCACCCGGGCTAGCACGGCACCGGTACTAATAGTCTTGCCAGCGTTTTATCCACCTATCACCATACACCAAGTGGATAAAATGGTGGGAAAGACTATTAGTCCCCGTGCCGTGCTTGCCCTGCCCTGCAGTTGCTGAAGCGATCCCCTAGAAGAGTGGCTTTAACCGACTTCCAACCTTGTGTAAATGGTAATACAGCCTAATCTTACCTGTGCCTTCCTAGCAGCAGATTGCGTGGCCTCGAAGTCAATCCTGACTCCATGCAGCTGTTCCTGCAGGGTCTGCAGCCGCTGCCTGGCGGCTCCCACCATGGCCGTCTGGGCTCCGAGCTCGCCAGCCGCCTGCGATGCTGCCTCGTTGGCGTTCTCGGAGGTGGCCTGAGCTGCGTTCAGGGCTGCTTGGATCACGTTGACCTGGAAATTAGTGAAGGTATTGTTATGATTGATTGTTCCTTGCAGCCAGGTTTTCATTTCTTGGGTTCGGCTCTCGACCTGATTTGTCAAAATTCCAGTATTTACATAAAGCTACTGTTGTCATAACAGCTAATTGATCTGTAAGCTAGATTCTTGTGATTAATCACAAGTTTACTATTATTCGATTAACCGCAAACTTTCGAATCAAACCCAACGGCGCGTGAGTAACTTAATACTAACTTAAAGTGATCCAGGAAATACCAGATACATCCATACTTAGTTACCTAGAACCACATGTTACTGTTAATAATGATAAAAAGATCATATTTCAGTAAAGAATGTAATGTAAGTAATGCACTCATGAAATGCAATATTTTAAATTGTGGTCACACTTTACAATGACGTAAGTTACATAAGAACTAATGAGACACATTGATCCCTGTGGCTTTGTCTGTGTTCAATTGAAGCATACGTACATACACGTAATTTATACTAATATTATAAAGCTGAAGAGTTTGTTTGTTTGTTTGAACGCGCTAATCTCAGGAACTACAGGTGCGAATTGAAAAATTCTTTTAGGCTATATAACATCACACTGCAACTAATATATGCGAAAAAACAATGGAAAATGTGAAAAAAAACGGGGAAAATTTTTCATCTTTGAGGGCTTCCGTTGCGTGTGCTGCGAAAACGGTTCAAGATATCAAAAAAATATATATGAAAGAATTATTTCTCTTGAAATGATCTAACAAAATGTCTGTAACAGTATATGTATATCTTTTAAGATTAGCTCACTAGAACCGTTTTTATGGTAATAACTATTCCATGCGGACGAAGTCGCTGGCACAGCTAGTATATTATATACGACTATGTACGTGTGGATTCGGTTTTTATCTTTTGTTGCAAAAGCAGTTCAAGTCGCTATCAAAACATATGTACGACATACAACAGAAACCCATTCAAAAGTTTATTGATTTTGCGCATAACATTTGCGTAATTTACAAGTAATAGGTAATTAAATGTGTAACAAGTAACTCCAAGGCCGAATTTACCAAACAATTAAAATATTTAAGCGAAAAACCGGCGAAAGTAATGAACCAAAACCGCGCAAACTGACCTCCAACATGTCGTAACTTAAAACAAACTTAAATTCAGCTTATTTGCGTACATTGCAATAAGCAATCATAAAAACTTGGCTCTTATCGAAATCGTGGCAATTAGAGCGCGACAATTTACTTTTGTGATAAAAGAGAACGAAATAAAATTAACTAGATCGTGTTACTTAAAGACCTAGGTTACGGCTAAGTTACGACCTAATATCTAACGTTGTCTCATTTAGTTCAGTGGTTAGGACCCCGACTGAGAACACTAAGGCTGCAAGACCAAATCAGAGTTTATTGAATCATAAAATGCCAAGTCGGTCCAGCAACACTCTCCCAAATAGCGCCTCCAATAACTTGAGCATGATTGTAGAGCATAGGGTAACAAAAGATCCAAATTGGGCATCCTGTTTGGATGCCCAATTTGGATCAGACTTTAGGATTTTACCCAAGGTTTGGATTTGGTTCATCTCGATGATCAATAATTTCGATTCTCTTTGTTATTGCTCTTCTGAACTCAACCGTTCTGGTTAATATAACTGCTTGGCGGAGGACTAACTGGAAATATTATACGTGTGTATGTGTGTGGAAAATCCTCTGCCGTCTTATTTAATAAATATATTGTAATATTTGATTACATATTGCAACAATTTTATTACGATCAACTTAACTATTACGATCTTTTGCCTCTATTTGTGCAACTTTCGTGACAATCTATCAACAATAGCATAAATAATAAAAGAGCTATAATTGACCAATAGAAGACATTATTACATTACCGAGTAAAAATAGAAATAAATCGTGTTCACGGCCCCAGTTATCTAATAACGATTTACTTTGGTAACGATTATCGTTATTATTAGCACAGAAAAAACTGTAACTAACTTAAAAGAACTTAAGTATTAGGTAAGTAAGTCATATTCAAAGAATCAGCACCGATTGGTCTTGAATGTTCGTTTTTTTTTCGGAAATAGTATATCTATTGGGAAACACAGCTTTTGATTTTTACTTCATGTAATAAAACTGATTAATCTGCGACGAGCATTTCATGTGTAAAGTTTCAACTAAAGGCATCAAATGTTTCAGCGGAGCTAATGATGCACCTAATTCTGAGCTCTGCTATGTAAACATCTGTTATGTGTGATATGTTACTTGTGAAAATCTTTATAATACCTTTTTAACATACGATAGTTACTAACACTAGATCGCCTGAAGTAAATTTGATTTATTTGTCTTGATTCTGAAGGTACTTTAGTAACAGAATCACATTTCTCATATTTAATCAACATTTCATCACCTCATTGGCCACGGTTTCCCAAACCTTTTCGCAAGCTCGCTATTCCGTTTGCAAAGTTTCAGAATCTGTTGACAAACCTAACTTCACAGTTCGGAATCGATTTTGATAAAATCACGTTCCTTGAAGAAATTGACGAAGTTTATTGAATTATGAATGCGGAAATTGAAAATTGATTATTTATAGATGAAATATAGGAAGAAGTATCTATTTCATATAATGTGCGTGTTTTATACTTCTTAGAATGTTGTTATCGCGGGCGTATTTACGTATACAATACGTTATTTAGTGAGATTCAAGTTACTAGTTTAGTAAAATTAAGGTAGTAATTTAGTAGAAGAAAGATACCATTGAAATAATAATAATTTAAACATTAAAATTTCGTAATCTGAATTTTTTTCTTTCTTTTCATTCATTATGTATTTTTATAATAAATGGTGGTTTCATTTTGAAAATATTTTACAGACAATTTTTTTGGCTGTATGTAAGCTATAAGATCCTTATTGATTTGTCATTTTGATACCCTCTTTCAAATTTGCACCGTAATTTAGTAAAACTTGTAGCAAAGCGATGTGGGCGCCTGCGATACAAGTGTAAACTTAGTCCAGGGCTCACAAGAACACTAACAAACCTTCCTAGGTAAAAACTGTAACTCTATCTAAGTCTGTAAATATTAGTTTTTAAGGTTTTATGTAATACTTTCAGTTAATAAATAATTTTGTATTGTTTTGTATTGTAAATTATAAGTATTTTTCATAAGATCTGTCTTTCTGTTAATTGGCTTAGTTTTTTTTTACCCATTTTAGTCTGCATCGATTTATTCACGCAATCCAGTTTTGTAGGCTTCTTTTTAAAGTTGTAACAAGTTAGTAGGAAATAGAAGACTGTATCGTTTTTCATCTTGTTTTGTCTGGCTGCCAGAGTTAACTGACCCAGTGAGAGAGATGCGGTTAGATAATTGAGAGAAAAACATTCCTAATATCAATTTGGTGCATTTTTGTATGAAATACCCCAATGTAAGTAGCTTTTCTGCAATGGAACTATGTTTTATGTTTTTTGTGCATCACCTATTAAGTCACGGAAAACGAAGAAATTTGCAAGAACATTTTTGTGCACATATCGCTTTTGCACTAAAATATAATTTCCCTGCATCTTGGCTTTAGGTCAATATCGGGTTATCCATTTGAGGCCTACAATATGTAAATAATGATGCCACACCTAACAAGAAACATCAATACATTACTCAATAAACACTAACCTGGTGCATAGCCTGCTGCGCGGCTTGCGCCGCCGCCTGCGCAGATCTCTTCGCCTGCTGCAGCTGCATCTCTTCCCCTTGAAGCCCGACCTTCGCGTCCCTGACCTGCTGCTCCAGCCCTGAAAGGATCACCTGCTTCCCAGCCAGCGCAGCCTGCGCTGTGGCACTGGCTTGAGCAGCAGACTGAGCTAGAGTGTTCTTGGCCATGTAAGCCGCTTGATACGCTGCGGCCGCTTGGTTACCAAGCGCTGTCTTCGCTTGATTGGCAGAACCTACAGCAATGGTTCTGAGGCCGCTTCCCTGACTGAACCCTTTCTTGCCCTCATTGGCTGCTTTGACCTCTTGTAAGTAGGCGTCGTAGTGGCTGTGGCTGGCGGATTCTTCGGGTTCTTGAGCCTGGGCGGATTGCGCGGAGTTGTCATAGTCATATTCGTACTCTCGGGGCTGGTGGTGGTGCTGGGCGGCAGGCACGGGGGCGGCGGACGCGAGGGAGAGGGCGCCTGGAATAAGCGGAGATAGCTTGTGAAATCATCTTAATGTATTCGTTATAGGATTACTAAGTAACACTAAGGCTGGGTTTTGTGTATTTGTTGTCGATTGTGATCATTTTTGATGTCACTAAAGATATGAAAGATACAAGGATAAAAAATAATCAAAGTTTCATAAGTTCATAACATTAGTGAACTTTATACTCTACTTGCACTGTTACAGTAATTCGTGTAAACAATTCTAATTGGATTAGATTTATGTTTGTAATTAATAATCATGTATTTGTTATTATATATTTTAACTAATATTTGAAATTATTACTTTGCGGACAAGTACCTATGTAATATACTCACTCATAACTTAATAACAGCTTAGAATTCTTACAATACAATTAAGTATTATCGAACTCAGTCGTACATAAATACGCAATCTAAGCATGCTAATAAGTATTACAGACCAATTGAAGCGTGGCCCAGGAAATATAACTTAGCCAACTTAACTATATTTGCGTGCGGAAGTATAGGAAGTTAGAAGCAAGTGAGTACTAAGTTACATCGTACTTTGGGTATTCTATGTAAGTGTTATGTAAAGATTCTATTTCACGATATGTGCATAAGATTGTTTTTAATTATTTTTATGGATTGCTAGAAATTGCTAGTGTAAGTAGATTATTTTCACTATCAAGAATAATAACATGATTATGTAAAAAAAATATGTAAACTATTTTTACCTAATTCGATAGACATCAATTTGAGTAAAAAAAGACTTTCGGTGCGCGTTGATGTCTTTTGTATCAAAAAACGAATTCACATTTTTTTACAATACAATTTATATGATTACCACAAAGGGTGTTATGTTTATTTTAGGCTTTTTTGAGTTGAGTGTGGTAAGTTAAAAACAGATAAAGTTAATAAGGATGTTATACTTTTTTAAATAATTAGGTTTTTTACATTTTGAAAATGTTTCTAAAGTTAGAAAATGTTTCTATTTTAGAAATCTCATTTACTATTTACTTTACATATTTAATTAATAGATTGATATAATTGTATGTACTTACCGATGCAAAACAATACAGTCTTGAAGGTCTTCATTTTGGCTACAGTCGAACTGAAACACCACGATATATATAATTTACACACACAGAAGCTTTTAAAAAATTAAGGGAAAAAGAAAAAAAATACACATTTATCTTTAAGAGTTACTTGAAAAGAAAAGTTTATAAGCGTTGTCTGTTAAACCCCAAGAAACTATAAAATTAAATAATAAAACACTGTTAAAATTAAATCTGGTCATCAAAAATCTCAACTTAAAACTCAATAATAATCACTTTAAAAAATCTACCTTCCAGTATTTTCACAAATGCTTAAATTTGTTTATAAGTTTAGGTTTGGGGGTTCGAACCCCTGACTCCGAGGGTCTATGAAGCAATGGTACTCTCCGACAATCACTACTTGCATTTATAGCAACGCCTTTCAAGACACAGATTATAAAATACTTACTATACAAAGTATATAACTCTCCTGAACAGAGATATTCATGAAGCTGATACAATTCAATAGCAAAGCTGTTTATTGTTATAATTTAAGGACAATAAAGCTGGTGTCACGATTTTGTTGTGCTGATTTGATGATTGAATAGTGATGTTAGATAATCGGATTGAGGAAAATTTTGGGGTTTCTTGAATGGACCATATTTATAGAGACTGTCGAAAGAAACGGACTCAAATTGAATTGTCTAAAGTTTAATCCGAATCTTTTTAATTCTTGAAGACATTCTTGTCGGTCATATGGAAATGTGATTTGTTTTATCTTACTTTTTGATTTAATAAGAAAGTTTATCTTGCGTACTTTTAATAAGAAGAGGAACCATAAATAAATCAGACGAATAATGTAATATTTAAAATAACGTTCAGTGAAATTATTTCAAGTGTAATGTATAGAATATACTCAACTCATATAAAAAATGACAGAGGCCCTTAGGGCGGCTTGATAAACTCTCGACACCAGAGTTGGCCACTCTCATTCAATAAGATGAAGTTTAAAAAAAACATTAAACTTTTTCCGCGGCTTTTTTTATCTTTAAGAACGTGTGGCGTTATCAACTCTATATAAATCTGGAGCATGTTTGTTCTTTTGTTGAAATCAAATTTATAGGTTCAAACAATATGATTCGGCTCTTTGATATATTTTTTTCTTCAAATCTATCGAATAAATAAAATAAATTCGATTAATTTTAAAAATAAATGTAAAAAATTGCTAAGATAAATTATCAATGAAATCTGTTGTTTTACATAATGTGATGGTTATTATATCATGGCATACAAAATATTTTAACAAATATCTTTTAACATAATTGAAAATGGCTTAAATATAATTTCTTTTGTCCAGAAAATATAGCTTTAAAATTATAGTTAAAAAACAGTGCTACATTTTCTGAGCTTGGAAGTTAAATTCTATAAATTCTAGTAAATAAGGTAAATTTTAAAATATCTATCAATCAATCACATCCAGGTAGCCAAATCTATGCAAAAATTGCAGTTCGTGCGAGGTGCGGCGCCTACGCTACCATTTTACGCTGCATTGTGATTATATGCTATCTTTACTACAAAATGGGATTATTTATGCACGTAAATCGATTTCTTTTTTGTGAAATTTCATGCCTTTGTCCGATGACTTTATCGGCTTATTCTAGGCAAGCGCGCTAGATCGTAGATTGTAACGTTGCTTATCATGAGGCGAGTTGTAGTCAAGCGTGAGCCTATCAAGTTTTTTTTTTATTGTTTAACGTCATTTTGGTATTCAATTGATTATCTATCTTTATAAAAAATAAATAAACTCCTTTAGAAGTGGCGATCAAAGTAAACTAAACACTGTAAATTATCCAGGATCCAGTCTGAGTCCATAATACAAAATATTATCAAATTGGTTCAGTCTCATAAACATTAATAAAATAAAATTTACATTAACAGGCATAACTTTAAAGTATTCATCGACACCTGTAGGTTATAGCCTACCGTAGGGCATATGCCTCTTCTACAAATACCTATACTTACGCCATTTACTTACTATACGCCATGTTTTAGGTTGCTCTTGTTCAGGTGTAGCTTTATTTTTTTCAAAGTATCATTGTTTTCTGCTTTTTACTAAATCGATCATTATTATCTGTGTTCAATTAGCGTTATTCGTATCTAATAATTAGTTTTCAAAGTAGGCCTCAATCACTTATTATGATGTTATCAATCTGTCCAATTGCCTTTCACGACCCTTTTCGTATTACAATAGCAAGATTGTGTCAATGTTGTGTCCATAAGTATGGCATTCTTTCAGATTGTAAGGTCGTTGATCCTGAGGTAATGATAAATTGTGATTGGTGACCATTTGTAGCCTTCGAAGAGATTGAAATGCAGTAGATAGAGACTAGACTGCGAGACTTTGGGGCCGTGGGGTCCGGGAGCCCATACTATTTTCCAAAACCTCTCGGAGCGCTTGGTTGACGCGACGCATGACCAAAATGCTGGCCTTTTTCTGGCTCAACGTATCAGCATTGCCATCCAGCGTGGTAATGCGGCCAGTATGCTGGGCACGCTGCCCTCTGGTAGTGGGCTGGAGCACTTAGATTATCTTTAGGCTTTTCTAAAGATTTTCTATGTGCCCCTATTTGTAGTAGTTAGAAGTAGTATGTTTAGTTTTTCTTCCCTTGTTTTTATTTTTTATTATTTTAGTAGATAGAACAAGCCTTGCTTTGGTATTACCAGAGACCTTATTAATCGTAAATACCGACTAAAGGGGGAGATACTATGTGTCACATCAAAGGATATAAGGTAAATCTTAGTCTTATCACACACGACAATTTTAAGTTAAAAAAAATTCATGACGTGATCAATGATGTGATCGACTGCGTTATGATATGCCCTATATATACAGCATCTTGAGTAAGGTAAGTTTAGTTTCCCAGTCAATATCAGTGTATGATAAGTACTCTACAAAAACAACAGCAAAATTGAACTAAGCCTCAGATATTGAACAAAACCGGAACCAAACATCTTTATCTTATTTATCATGAAGTAAAAACTTGAAAAGCCTAAATAAACGAAAGCAGTTTCGTGATTTGCTGACAAAAACTACAGAAACGGAAGTAGCTTGCAAAAAAAGCGTAAAAAGTTATCTTTTGTCTGAAAATACTTTCAGGAAAAAGTAAAAGTGTGTTTGTAAATGTCTTAGACTTCTGAAAAATTGTAGGTTTATCGAAAGATACACTGATAACGATATTGATGGGTAGTAACTATCTTCAAAGTGAGATTGAACCGGTTCTAATTGGGTAACCCCTTAGACCAGAACCACAGCCATTGCTTACTATCAAGCGAACTGTTATATCAAGTTGAAAAAAAATATAGCCAAGCGTAAGCAAATCTAGCTCAAAAATATTGATGGATATTGTGAATTTTAAAATAAGTTTTCAAGGTTCCAATCTATGGGAAGGTCAGTAAGTAAGCTTACAATCAATGCTCCATTTTCTTCAATTCGTGGTTATAATGAGCCATATTTAAGGGAAAGTAGTTGTATATCAAATCGGCCTTGGCCCCAACGAAACCAAATCATGTTTTGTGGACAATACTATGTACTTTACATTATCTGTGGCCATTTTCATTGACTCCACTGTGCGTTACTGGAATGTTCCTTTTAGATATCGAAAAAGCATTCGACGGCGTTTGGCATCAGGCGCTGCTGCACAAGCTGATAACACTTGGAGTGCCCCTGTCAATCACAAAAATAATACAGTCATACCTATCGAGTCGAACGTTTCAAGTCCATGTAAAAAATAATTCATCTTCATCTGTACCGATCCCCGCAGGAGTTCCACAGGGATCTATTCTAGGACCGTATCTTTTTCTTATCTTCTTGAATGACATCCCGACTCAGACGCGCACAAACCTGGCCGGTTTCGCCGATGATACCACGTGCTATACATCCTCTCATGATGAAGATATTATAATCAGCAGACTGCAACTAGCTATAGACCTACTGTTCGAATATTTCAATGAGTGGAAGCTAAAAATAAATGCTTCCAAAACAGAGGCTATTATGTTTAGCAGAAAACGTACTCTCCCAACACGTAAACTTAAAGTTGATAATATACCTATAACATGGAGTCGCTCTGTTAAGTACCTGGGTACGGTACTTGATAGAAAACTTAACTGGTCTGATAACACTTCAAAATTGCTCCTCAAAGGGCATAAAGCACTGAACATATTAGCTCCTATACTAAATCGAAAAGCTAAATTAAGTAGCTATACTAAGCTACGAGTTTATCGCACCTTAGTTCGACCCTGCTTCACCTACGCTTGTCCCGTGTGGAGTAGTACTTGTCGCTCCAACCTAAACAAGCTCCAGATAATTCAGAACAAAGCTATAAAATCAGCATTTAATACACCCTTTTTAACTAATCTAAAAAAATTACACCTTCAAATTCACTTCCCTACAATTGATATTTATATCTACAAATTGGCAGAAAAATTCTATCTTCACACTAATAAAAATCCACTTATCAAAAATAAATTAATACAAAACCTTTGCATAACTCGAAAAAATAATCTCCCATTCATCGATACTTATAAAACTTACAAGTTACCCCATCACTACTTTCTCGGATTGCAATGAATAGGCTGGCTACGTCACTCGCGCTTCGCCCGCGTGCCCGGATCGGACGACCCGACGCGTAAGCTAATATTACTCGTATTACAAAGGTGTATCGGGTCAAATTGGCTTGCGCGTTGCGGTGCCGGTCGGTCGCGCGGCCATCGCGCGATTACCTACACGATTGCTTGTTGTGGAAGCGCATCGCGCGCAATGCCTACTTGCTTCATTATCACTACACCGCTAATGTATCCCGGTTATTTCTTTTCAAATGTATTTTGTAAAATGTATAAGCTGTTTCTAAAGCTTGCATAAAAATAATAGATGATGAGTTTCTACCCTCAATATCAAAGTTAATTTGATTTGTTTGCATTAAGATTGCTGAAAGTGTTTTATTAGAGTTGATACTCCAAAACAACACGTAAGTAATACTTATGACGTGCTCTGTTAGGATTTCTTAGATGTACACTAGCATAGTTACCCAATTGTAAATATTTTATAGTGAAATAAAGATGTTTGAAAACTGAAACTGACTGTGCGTTTGGACTGTCGACACTTTTTGAAAAGAATTGAAAAAAAATTATATGTATCATCATCATCATATCAGCCCGTGTTCACCCACTGCTGAGTATAGGCCTCCTCTGATCCATCTCCTACCAACTTGTTTAGAAATGTCATCCGACCATCGGGCTGGTGGTGGGTGGTAATATATGTTATATATAATTATAATTAATATAAATTATGCTTGTTAGTCGTCCACATTGACGACATCAGAAACATCGCAAGGAGCACTTGGATTCAATCTGCACAGGATCGAGACGAGTGGTGTACTAGAAGAGAGGCCCATGCTCAGCAGTGGATGATAACGGGCTGATGATGATAAGTCGTCCTCCTTACTAAGGATTGTGGCTCTCCTGCAGAGCCAATTTGTTAAAGGACTTCTACAGCGCAGACAACGTGGGATCTTCCAAGAGTGTCACATGTGTTCGCAAACCGCAAGCAAGACATACAATACAGCGTTATTGATATTTTCGGTACATCCCTCCTGTAATTTTTCTAAAGAAAGATCTTTCAAAAAACGTTTCTATGACAATCACTTACAATTATTTACAAGACACCAATCAAAACCATAAAAACGTGTACTCTCCCATTAGCATTGTATTATCAGTGTGATAACCACAATGCAACATGATTGTCCATTTATTGTTACATTACATTTCTTTAAAAATGGCGCGGCCGCTGTTGCGTCGTTTGAAATTTGATATTGCACAGATTTTTGTAATTCCACGTAAACTTGTTACCTACTTATTTCTTGAAGCTGGTGACCTTACTAGATACCTAACTCTGTCAAGACTGGTGCTCATTTACACACTCGACTCTGCTTTCTGTAAATAATGCTTAGATCTGTAAAATTTTTAACTAGGTAGATTAAGTTTATTCAGCCTTCACGCCCAGGAAGTTCTAGGATGGCGCTCATATAATTTAGTATGTAATATTATACTTAAGTATTATCTGTTTAAAAGCGAGTGTGGCTCAGCGGTTCCAGTGTCTGCTTTTCATCTAGACGCACCCTGGATCGAATCTGGCCCTACACCAATGACTTGTATTTTGAAGTTATGTGAGGATTTGCACTCGCTTAACGATGAAAGAAAACATCGTGAGGAAACCGACATGTTTGAGGAGCACAATCTCTGAGGACATGTGTCTTCCGGGGAAGGACCTACCTGGGCTGGGCGTCCACCACGACGTATCTGCCCAAGAGAACTCCCCTAACGATTTAATGCTGCGGGGGAGTCACGACCCTTAGTCATGAGGGCATACGACTCAAGAGATCTCCGTTTCAGCGCTTAACAGGCTTTTTAACTAACATTTTACTAGTTTTCTTCGTCGTATGAAGTGGCTAACTACAATGACAAGAGTTTTCCAACCACTCTAAAAGCCTCTGACATGGCCAACTTACAACAATTTAAAGTAACATCCGACGCATGGAAATGGCTGTTTGGCCATTAATTTGTACCTTTGCTACAACACAATTTGATATCTACTGTTTCCAACACCAATAAATAAATGTGAAACTATTGCATTGCCTGCCTATATCTACCGTAAGTATATTTTATAGTACATAGGGCCAGTAACTTAGTAACAGCAATATTTTATCACTGTATTGCTTAATAGATATAATTCAACGAATCATGCCAAGTTTTGGAGGCAAGGTGAAACTTGAAGGAAACGTGAAAAAACTGCACAAGTTAATTTTAACTACATAAAGTATGAACCATACTGTTGGTAAAAAAAATACATTTTAGGGTCGGTATTCTAAAACGAAAAGCAAGTTTGGTATATCTATATAAATTTCTTCTCAGGGCTGAAAACACTTACTTTTAATCCAGCTATCTTCAAAGCGAGATTGAACTGGTTATTGTTGGGTAAGCACGATCCATATTAGGTCATAGCTTGCTTACCATTAGACAGACTATGGTCTAGTGCAAACCAGCTTAGTTAAAGAAAACTATAAAATCGCACTTTATTGCAACGTTGCTTAAAATCATGAAAATTGTACTTAGTCAAGAACAAACTTGGCATAGCTCTAGTTAAATGATATCTTTAGTTATAACTTAATTTGTATCATGAAGTCTTCGTCTCAGATAATCAGCAATATGATTTAGAATCTATAACAAAATATGGAAATATTTTTAATATAGAAAAAAAAAGTATCTAATAAACAGTGAAAGCTTCTTTTATTTCTGAATACCAAAATTTTTCCTGAAATCTTCAGCCTATTGAAAGACATTTCATCTCAATTTAACGATGAATTATTTTACCAAACAATGTAAAATTACTTTCAAAACGTGCTCAGAAAATTGTAACATCTTTTCAATCTGCAAGTTTTAACAATCTATGACTGGCTTGAGTCACGATCTTTAGTCCTGGACCTTAGAAAATAAATAGTATAGATTTCAAAATTATATAATAACAGAAATAAGGTTTAGGATAGCTTTGTATATATCTTTGACGTTCAATCCTGTGGACCAGAAAAAGCGCGTATACCCGAAAGGGACGACGACAAATGACGTAGAATCTCAGGGCTGCCAGAGTCATAAAAATTCCCCTACTTTTGTTCATACTTACACACATACACACACGTATAAAAGTTGTACGTAATCATTATTATCACCTGAAAAAGGGACTCATATAAAAATGGCACACACAGTATGTCGATAAAATTTTAAGCAGGAATAAATTATACTAAGTAGGATTTGTAAACAAAATAACTATATGTATATTTATTTCAAGGAAAACTATTTACATTGAAAAAACAAAGAATAAAGTAATAACCAACTACTTAAATAATTTGTTAATATTTTTTCTGGTTTAAAGTAAGAATATTAAAAAAAACTACTTAAACATATCTACAAATTTACAAAACGTCTTAACTAAAACTGTACATGAATATTACAAATAACAGAAATTTTCCTTTGGAATATCTAAATTCATGTACTTACTTCATTTTTAACTTTTATTTTTGTATTTTTCTTAACAATTTTTTTTGTTATTTAAATTCAGATTACGTTGTTTTTCATTACAATTCAGAGTACTTTATTTATGGAACTCTGGAAAAAATATGTATATAGTGATTTTCCGCTGCGACTGCTCCATAACCGACTTCAAACAACAAACTTGATGGTTTTTTGGTGTGTTCCTCCATATACTACCGCCACACCTCTCCTCCTAACCAAAGTGGCCTCCGTGGCTCTTAAGATCTTACCAACACCGTACCTTGTGTCTTCAAGTTTTGTAGTTCTCCTTCGGCAAGATATTCTCGTCGACACGGGTTTCGCCTCTCCACGTGGCATCCTCAGGACGTGTTGAAAAATCGGAAATCCATCGGAAATCTATATAAATAAAAATAAATATATATGTGGTATATAATTAAAAAATCTAAATGTTTTTTTTGTCATTATTGTAGTGCTTCTTTGCAGAGTGATATGCCTATATTTTGCTATGCCTATTTCGACTCAAATCATCTTTATAAAAAAATATTTTGCCTTAATTTCTTGGGTAAATTGCCAAAACGAAACTGGTATCACCAAAAACCGTTTAACCCGATCAAATTCAAAATACTGCAAAATGACAACTATGTTTGACAAACGCTTTGCGAGTAAAACAGTTTACTATACTTTAAATTTAGCCGAGTAATCTCATAAAAACAATTCATGTTTTTAGTCTTATTTTACTATTTATAATCCATATAAATAGCGTTTCAATAAAGCAGGGCTCTCATTGCTCCTAAATTAGTCATAATCAAGTCACATTGTCGTAAAAGTATCGTACTTACGTATGAAAGGATATATTTTCATCTTTCCGTTCACTACGGCTCTTACAGCCTTTTACATAGCAAATCACCATGTTCTATGAAATTTTCTTCAATAATTCACTATGTAAATCAAGTTTTTTCACACTTAGCACTCGTAATCACCATATAAAAGCAAAAATATTTTTCACGCAACTGCCATGTTGGGCGCTACCGAGTAATGACCAACGAAACAAAAAGTGAAATTTAGACAAAGACAAAATCCGATTCCTGTCTCTTTCGCTCTTAGGTTTTCTTGATATAGTTGTCCCACTCGCTCATTACTTGTCAACTCTGTCTGATTGATGCTCGAGGGTATATATGTATCTAATGCCAAATTTGAAGGCAGAGACTTTGAAGCTTGAAAATGAACAGCATATTATTACCTAACAAACAAGCCATAAAAAAAAAAACATTACCTAATAACTATTTCTTAAAATATGATTTTGAATGCGACAGTTCTGGCCATTCTCTAATGAAATATAACAACCATTTATTCTCATAATTAACTATACTATAGCGACCAAACACAAAATATTAAAAAATATTTCAGAACATATCGAACAGCGCCATCTAGCCCCCAAACTAAGCAAACGCGAAACATAAAAAAGAAAAGAAAAGCAAATTGTCCATTTCTCCCGATCATTCACCTCAGTTCAAGGTCCGCAGTAATCTCAAGCAACACAAGATCACATCTTACGGAACATCCAGTTTCATAAGCTTTACTAAACTGTCACGTGAGCGCTACTCCGTGACGGTTAACCCACTAACAGCCACTTTAAATAGTTTGTGCATCTTAATGCGGGGGGATAAAGGCGAGAATCCTGTGAAGATTTTATAAACCTGAAGAACTGGTTCTTTTTCTGTGGTTGATACTGTTAAAAAATCTAAATTCCAAAAAATCTGTAACACATATGGAAGCGGCAACTTGTTAGTCAACGGTGGAGCATAGGTACATATAAAAGAGTGTAAGTAAGGGGAAAGGAAAGGAAATCTGTCAAAATTTTCGTTTTGCATTTTTCACTGTACTACCTACCTAAACAAGTTCCAGAATAATTTTGGACAATCCATCTTATTTACTATGAAAACACCACCACCGCCATCAATCCACCTTATTTCTAAATGTGGTAGTCCTAAAATACTCGGGGCAGCCTGCGCGCCCACTTCCCATTTCCATTCTAGTATAGCTGTTTCTTTTTTCTAGCATACACATACGTGAATTGGCTCACAAACGAAGCTACTGTTCGTCGTATTTTGTATGTATCTACTAACCTTTTTGCGCTAAATCATATTTTTCTAAGCACTACATGGTAGATCACAACTTGGCTTAACTTGAACATCAGGCGAGTTACCTAATTGCTAAATAAATACAATACAATATACAATCGTCAAAATACAAAACAATAAAAGTGAAAGTAATTAAGCATTACAAGGAAATAATAAATCATCAGACTGAGACAAAGTTTTTTTAACTTTTAGCGCGAATTTCGCAAGTTTTTGCGAGTGGAAACAGAAACTGCATTCTACGGCGTCTTTTCTAAATCCAATGCAATGGTTACATCATTAAAGGTCAAAACGCACTACGCTCGGCTACAAAATGCGACAAAAATGTTTTCACCAGTTTCACTAATTTGTTATTAAGGGAGAGAGTACTAAATTAGTACTTACTTGAGACTATAAATTGCTAAATTATTGCTCAGTACCATACTTAATAAAATACATTTTTATATACGAGTTATCTTCAACCCAAATAGGTCACTTAAAGAAAAAAATACGTAATAAAATTATTTCGTATGTATAATGAGCTGTTCCGTTAGTTCACACACTAGGAAAACACTACTCATGACTATTTACATTAGATTAAGATGATATTTTTATACCTTCTTTTACGAAATTGATTCATATTTTATTACTATACCTACATGATGTTCATGCGAGTAGATTTTAGACTAGTCGTGTGCTATAACAACTACACCCTATGCTTACGTAAAGGGCACATAAAAAATTAGATACAGCTGTTAATTACATCGTGCTATAACTTTAAGTAATTAACTATTTGCGAAGCTCAATAAATTCCATTGAATTCCTTTATCAGCTCAAAATGTAAAATTCACAGAATAAATACTGAACAAACAACCATATTATACAATACCTAAGTAGGTAATCTATAGTTCTGTCGCGTCGCACCACATCGCGACAGTCAGTGCGTTTCCATCCCAGTGTAACGGATGGTCGCATTCACGCGTGTTAGAAGTGACTGCTGCATTTTGCATGCTGTACGATAAATTGCTTCCATTTACATTATCAGTGTATCGTGTTAACTTAGCCGAATGTTACAGGATTTACGAAACAAATATGTACCGAAAGGGAAAACAAAAAAGCGTTTTTTTTTAAATAGCATCATAGATGACGAATGTACATCAAATAAATTGATTTTTTAAATGTACTGTAAGTAAAGCATTGTAAGTATATTTTATAATTTACGCATTTATTCAGTACTTTTTTTACAATTTGATGTTTCGTCTGACCTACGGCAGCGCCCATAATGGAATATCAGTTTATGGTCACCCATGGTTGATTGATTGCGTTGACAACTGTTTACTTTAGTAATCGTATGACAGTACCTGCGCTACCTGAGCCACGGGTGCTTCATTATGAATAATTAGGTACTCAAAAAGACCGCTATAGTTAACTTAAATAAACTACTACTAATTACCATACTAATGCCAATGAGAAGTCAAACACAAATTTAATTGCACATTCTAATTGTATTTACTTATACCAAACACTGTTTTCCACAAGTCAAAGTGATCTTAATTAATTTAAATTGTATAGTTACATTATTACTAACAAATATTACTAAATAGTACATTTTAAAAACATTTGTTAGTATTAAATAATATAACGCAGGGGTACATAGGCCGGTATGTCAATAAATTCGATATAATAGTGTTTAGTGTAAATTTCATTGACACTGGGTCCATCGTCTAAGGTTTGAATCAATTTAACGATTTTTAGTGGAGAAAATATTTTCTGTGTAGTGAAAATGACAAGCAATAAAAATTATGATTTGATTTAAAATTAGTCAAATAAAATTCATTTTTATAATGGCATTGATTCATATTTTACAAAATTGTATACAAACTCTTGGTCCGTACTACGTTTTGAGACACATTTTTTATAGTAAGACCAAGATAATTGACCATTTTTGATCACACACACTTAAACAAATAAATTTAACGTATAAAATAATGTCGACAGTAGGTGGTCACTATTATTTTGCAATTCTGACAAACATTTTAACACGAGTTGCATCCAGACAAAGCAAAAGGTGCAAAATAACCATTTATTTTCAAAGTACATTTCTATATACATGTATTTTGACACATCAAGTAGGTACTATTTTTTAATTGAACATCAAATTTAAAAACCGCCTTTACTTATAATATAAACAATAAGTGATTATTTGATTAGCTATTTGTCTTTTTCACTCACATTTAAGACTGATAATCTGCGAGAGAAACAAAACACTGATCAAATAATCATACATTCAATTATAAGAAAGTCGTCACATACATATCATTATATTAATTATATCGCGATACACTTATACATTTTGTTTTAGAAAATTTCTAAACTAAGTGATATCATAATAACAGCTGTACTTTCGTGACAGACAGACAGAAATTAGTTCTTCTTTTTCTAAAGTAGGTACTCTCAGTTTGTCGTAGAAAGTATTCAACCGACAAAAAACCATAGACTAGATCAACTATAGGCACTTTTTTTAATTTTCACACTTAAAAAAACAGACATAGTAACGAGCCGATTTTTTTGAAAAATTAAAAAACAAACTAGAATACTTATATATAATACACTTGCACAAAACAATTCGTAGTTCAACATTTGTGCCACAATTAAGACAAAATTAGCCCGTTCACATCTTTAACTTTTCATTTTTTTTTTACACGAAATAGGTCACGCTTGACTACAACTTGCCTGATGTTAAGCAACGTTATAATCTACGATCTAGCGCGCTTGCCTAGAAGAAACCGGTTTACTCTCGAATTGAAGACCGACAAAATATTATTTGTATGAAATATTTGACTTCTAGTGAAATAATCTTTTAAATTGTATAAGTTTAGACAGTAAAATTTAGCCTATCATTAGTGGATTAAAAAAAACAAAGATAAACAGATTTGTCACGAAAATAAAAGCTTGGAGAGAGTCATGGTATCGATAAAACATCTTTATAAACATGGGGCCAAAATAAATGCAATTTTCACCTTGACCACACATACAACAGCTTCAACAAAAATAAAAACCGAAAGCACTCAAAACAGTGAACCTAAAAATTTCAAAAACCCTATTTACACAAATGATAAAAAAGTTATGCCTTGTCGGATTGAGATTTCGATTTCTTGATTTCTGTATTAGCTACCTGTTTTACTTGTTTAGGTTTGACATTCTGTTTAACATCAGGTACCACAGCATCGTCAGGCAGCTCGATGATCTTAGGTCGGTTTTTGATTTCTTCAGTAATTTCCACCAGATTATCTCCGTTTGTGATTTCTTGTACAAATTCTACAACTTTAGCGTCGTCTCCGAGCCTGTCTGTGACTAACACTACTTTGACTCCGTTAGTTTTGGCTTCTTTCGGTTCGTTTTTGGGACTCGTTTCGTTTGAGGAATCTTTAGATATTTCTGACGCGTCTCCGCTGGCTGTGTCTGTTGATTTTGTGGCGTCATCTTTAGAGATATCTAGAACGTTGTCAATGTCTGCTTTGTTATCTCCGACCACTTCTAGGTCGGTCAGGTTTATATTCGCGCTGTTGATAGCTTGGATTAGACTCTCTAGAGTCTTGTCGTCTGTTGCTTCTTTAACTTCCGTATTGTCACCTGTTTCTGCTGTTTCGACTGTTTCTGGTTTTTCATCCGATTCTACTTGTTCACCTGCTCCTGATTTATCACCTTCTGTATTGTCTGTTTCTGATTTATTGTCATTTGTTTCTGTTGTTTTCACAGCGGCTTTTTCTTCGTTAGCGCTTTCATTGGCACTCTCCTTGGCGTTAGAATCACTCTCAGATTCTTTGGGCGCGTCTTGTTTCTTAGACTTCTTGGACTTGGATTTCTTGGTTTTCTCTGGTTTGGGAGGTTCCTCCGCCTGCTGCTTGTTTGTGAGCACGTTGAGCTGAGACTGGAGGTGCGCCAGACTCTGCCGGAGTTGGGCGCAGTTGGCCGCCATCGCGTCCACCTGGGAATAGATGAAGTAATAATCATAATATTAATACTATTATCTAGTACCCAAGCGTTTTGATTAGTGTGGGGTTAGATGGCGATATGTGCAATGTCCTGAATATTTATTTATTTTATTAGACAATGTTGTCACTGCAACTCGTCCTTGCTCTGTTTGTATTACTACGTATTACCTAACCTGTACTTGTAAAAAGAGTACCACTCCTCTTCATGAAACTACATAAGTCTAAACGCAAACTGTATAAGATTCTGATGTTCACTCGACGAAATATATTGTGCCTCAGCAGTTTATTTTTACGTGGGATATGTAGGTTACCGTTTGACTACAGCCTGCCTGGTAAGCATTGCTGCAGCCTAGGGTGTAACACGCTTACCTAGAAGATACCTATTAATTCTAGCTAATATTTTACACCTTATACACTGTAAGTACTTGTACATTACTGTATGTGGTATACCTTAGCGTTGCTGGCGGGCGGCGCGGGCGGCGCGGGGGGGCGGGGCGGGCACGGCGACGGGCGCGGGGAGCGGCACGCGCTCGATGTTGTGCTCCTTCAGCGTGTTCAGCAGCAGCGTGCGCTCCGCCTGGGAATGACACATATTGTGTTATTTACTATTGATGTTACATGGGCAAGAGATGATATGACTCTGCCAATAATCCAGATAGAAAGACGATCAGTTTATTTATTTATACTTATATGTATAACTCATCTAACAGACTCGAACACAAGTAGAAACTTATTTTTGTAAATTTTTTTTTTTTTGGTAGAACAACTTTTATTGGTGTATTTGAAATTTTTCAGCCATGACAACATATAGAAATTGATTGATGGTAGAATTCGATCTGGCTATTTTCTTTAGTTTACAAATTTTATCATACAACAGTTGGTAAAAAAATATTCTTTCCTTAGTAAGAAATACGACTTAATTAAGTGAATGCAACACACCTGCAGCGTGCGACACAAGCTCCTGCATGTTGTGCAACTGTCCGCGGACACACTCGCCGCGCGCTCCTCGCTGGAATGTTACAAACATGTTACATTATATTTAACAAGTTTGTCAAGGCAAGACTATGACATGTCGACCATTCTTAAACAAATGTGTCATAAAAGATGCCAATTGGCATTTTTGGTCCACGACTGCAATATCTTCAAAGAAATGGAACGGCTTCTGTGTTTGACAGTTTCAATTCGATATGAATAATTCCACCGCAAATACCACTACTCTGATGGCTAAGGTGCCATCTGCACAAGGAATTCTGCATGTGTTCTAATACTTTTTCCATCACAATACTTCGATTTAAAAAGCAAAGGTTAGGGCGTAAGTGTGTGTTTAAGTATTTTTTTACTTCTTCACGCCCAAACGGATGAACTGATTTGGATTGAAATTTGATATGATGAATAAAGATAGAGACCTTGTACATATGAACACATATGCTACTAATAATAATAGCGC